>CM029015.1:204412865-204549933 GCA_016801055.1 Panax notoginseng | reverse complement strand
ATAATAAAATGGGGATTGCATACTCTTTAATATAAGCATATCCCTTATCACTGAAATAAGTATAAGCTGAAGTTTTATCTTAGAATACTTTGTGGCCTGAATTACAGTCTTTTGGTGGCGGAGAATTTGAAAAATGGATGTTCCGAAAGTGTGACTATTTTACATGGACAGCGGCGCTTGGACACATTTTAAGTCGATACAATTTATGGCAGAGGGGTAAATTTGTGGTTAACCGTTGCTATATGTGCAAGAAGGATTCGGAGTCTATGGACCACTTGCTGCTCCATTGTAAGTTTTTTTACATTATGTGGCATTGGTTTTTTAAGGGTAAGCTGAGTATGCCTAGGTTGGTAAAGGATTTTTGGAGCATGGAAAGGCGTTATTGTTCCTAAGACACATCATAAGATTTGGGACATGATTCCACATTGTCTTTGATGGGTGTTGTGAGGGAGAGAAGTTGTAGATATTTTGAGGGAAAGGAGCTTTCAATTGCACAAGTAAAAGCCTTATTTTTTCAACTGGCGAAATGAGATGTTTCCAGGGTCTTCTATCGTTGGCTCAGGTTTAGGCCTCCTTTTTTTATCCCCTCGGTGCCTCTTCTGGAATATAATTTTACTTATCAAAAAAGGGAAAAAGCATACAAGTCTTGACACTTTTCTTTACTTATTTAAGGCTAGAAAGCTATACTTGAGGGATTTGCTACTAATGATAGCATGTTATTCATCTTCATTAAGCATTAATTCCGCAGGTACGTCCCAATAAAAAAGCATTAAGCCAGGAAAGGAAAAAAAGAAAAGAAAAGAAATTCTCACCTATCTGAAGACTGAAACAGGAGAAAGCAAGCAAAATCTGATAAATCCAATAGAAAAGGGGGACAATCTCCGAGGGTATAGTATTCACTTGGATCGAGTAATTCACAGAATCATAGTAAGAACATAATGGATCATACTGCAAGGGATTATAATTTTTAAGGGCGCCAAATTATTTGAATTGAAAAACAAACAGAATCATACAAATATATATAGGGGAATAATCATAGCTAAGATCAAAATCAAATATAAAAGCTGGTTAAAATTGAAAAAAAGCAAAGGAACATACCGTAGTTAAATATTTCTGCCAGGTTCCTGTAACAAAAAAGAGGAGAGAGAGTGATAATTGAAGTATGAATGTGACATTTACTCAGAGCTGCTTATTATATAAAACACACATGTATATCACAAGCAATCAATTATCAATCACAGGAAAGTTTGGTGTAGACTGGATAAAAACGGGAAGGTGGTGAATTGGATTGCAACGAGATGAGATTACGTGTGAAATTCGAATGGCCCATGTACACGTAGCAGTAATCCATAATTAAAAAAATCCCAAATTCTCCCTCGTGTCTCAACCGAAGAGAAAAAAAAAAACTGATGGATCAAGTAACTTTATTTTTGGGTCCCACCTAAATATTTCATTTGAAATTTGGATGGATAACTGTTTCCACATTTGTATTCAATTTTTATTTTTGGACATATATGTTATTATAACTGGGATAAATCTATACATACATATGATTTACTCCCTCTTTCCCAATACGCGGGTTCAGAAGTCGTTTTGACAACTAAAATTCGCTTCTTCTTTTTTTAGACTTTTCCTATTTCATTTAATTTATCGTCTGCCAAAACTTTAAGCAAACACTTTCACCTTCTCTAATCTTTTCTATTACATCCCTAATCTCTTCATATAAGTTTGAATATCTCACATTATTTTTAGTCCTTTACCTGCTTCATATATATAAGATAACCAGATACGGTGAATATAAAATGAAATTCATGTAAGTTCACTTCATGTTCAATACAGTAGTAACAGACAGACAGGAGAGTGATCTGCCTACGTGTTAACATTATATTAGTCATAAACTGAACTTACCATGAAACTCATTTCATGTTAACCACTCCTAGAATAATCATCTTTTCTGTTGCCTTTATTTGTAGAGTGATTGTCCAAATTCTGGTTAGAGTTGAGCGATAATTCTTGGGATAAATCTATAAACTACGAGTTCGGCTAACGCTAAGATTGAGTGATTTCACATAGTATTAGAGAGGAATGAGAGGTTGATTTGTCAGAGGAAGGAGAGAGGTTTATTTTGCGGGACAATGAATGAATTTGGGGAAAAGAAAAAAGAAAAAGGGAGGGCTACATGAGAGATTTGGAACAATTACATATTCTATTACATTTTTAAAAATAATTACAACAATAGTGCCCTCATAAAATCTTTACACAACTAATACACTTCCATATTTATTTACAATACTAATGCAATTTGAATTCCTTAATTTAAGGAATTAGTATTCAATTAAGATTCTTTAATTTAGGGCTTCTTCTCTATCTCCTCATCTATAACAACTGCAACATGCAAAATCTCCATTACATCCCCACCGCCACCTGTAATAAATCTCCCACCGACACTTCCTCCACCAAAGAAACCGTCACCAACAAAACCAAAACCCATATTCGGTTCTGACGTTGCAGTCCTTGAAAAAGCCCGAAGCAAGCGATCACGAGCCGCCCCTTGTGACTGGTCCTTCCGCCTCCTCCTCCTCTCCCCAGCAGAGAATAATATCGGCGGTGCAACCACCGGAGGTCAACATCATAGGGTAAAGTGGTCGAGTACTTCCCGATTCCACGTCATTTTTACCGAATTGGTGTTGCCACATCTTATTCTTCGACAGAAATTAACTGATTAGATGACTTGGAATCACCCAAATTGAGTTGAAGATTTGGCCTAAAAGTAAATTTCTGAAGCCTTCTGTAAACTGAATGTTGAGAGGGGAGGGGGGAGATTGAAGAATATAAGGGATAATAAAGGGGTGTTTTGAGTATATTAATATTATGAAGAGTCAACCAACTGTATATCTCCAGTAGATTCTCAAAATGAAAGGTCAAAATGGAGGTGGGTATGAAGATTCAGGCGGTGGATATGAATACTGGATGATGGTAACCAAACCTTCATACCAAGGTAACCAAACTGTCATATCAAAGTAACCAATCAACCTCCACACTTTAAATTTTTTCTTAGTACAGTTGGTTACCAAATATTCAGATCAAGGTAATCAAACCTTCGTACCAAGGTAACAAAACCTCCATACCAAAGTAACTAATTCACATCCACACCTGCAGGTTTTTCATAATTTTTCATAGTGCAGTTGGTAGCCAAACCTTCAGACCAAGGTAACCAATTCAATTTTATTAAGTTACCAATTTCTTTTAAATGTGATGCAGTTGGTAGTCAACCATTCATACAAAGGTAACCATTTTATTATTTATGAGTAACAAAATAGTTATAAAAAAAATTTCAAAACATTAAAAGTTACATCTATTTATTTTTAAATTTTTTGTAGGGCGAATCTTCTTCTTATTCTCATTGGCGTTTTGGACAACAGAGATTCGCGGCGGTGTAGCGGCGAACTATTATTTCAAAGTGCATGTGAGGGAGATGAAGATTTGAATTTGAATTATTATTTTGAATTTGAACTTATTTTTGTTGTTAGATCCAAATATTTGAATTTGAATTATTAATTATGACAGTTATTTGTCCTTAATTTTAGGTTTTCCTTATTAATGTGAATTGTACTATTTTTTGTAATGTGAGTCTTAATTACACTCTTTTTGTAATTATTTGGTTGATTCATTTTTTTTGTAATTACTTTCTATTTATTGTATACTTATGTAAAGGACCCGAGAGATTTCGTAGAGAGGGCCTAAAAATTTATAAAAAAAAATAGGCGATTTTTTATTTTGTCAAAACGACTTGTTTTTTTGCAAAAGGTAAAGAATTTTATTATTGATAAAATGTCATAAGATCCAACAGACTTGAATCCTATAATATTTTACAAGTTTATACTCAGGTTACATTGATTAGTTTTTACGTGATAGATTGGTTTGATTATGGACCCATATTATTATTACAAATTAATATGGGTTGGATCTAATTTAACTACTTTTGACTCATATTAGTCTTTAATAATTTTTTGCAGTTTATAAAATTAACAAAGAAAACACACCCCACCCCCTCCCCCACCCCTCCCCACCCCCTCCCCCACGCCTCCCCACCACCCCCACACACCTACCCCAACCCCACCAACTCGTCCCCTGCCCCCGCCCCTCCCCACCCCCCCATCCCGCCCCTCAAAAAAATATTATTTATTGATTATGTATACACCCCCACCCCACCCCACACCACCCAACCCACCCACCCACCCACCCACTCTCCACCCTCTTAAAAAAATAATATTTACTGATTATTGTAATAAAATTCTCAATAATTTAATTAATTTTAATTAACATAATAACTATTAATGTAAATTTTGTTTAAAGTGCCTATAATCACAAAATTAATATTTTTAATACTCAAATTAGTCACATCAATTAAAAAAATTTAATTTCAAATTTAGGTCTAAAAAATTAAAATAAGAGGGTGTTTGATAAAAATTGAATGAATCTGAATGAAAAAAGTTGTTTGATAATTGACATGTCTGAAACATTTGAATAACATATTTTTATTATTTTTTTTCTCTAAAAAAAATTCAAAAAGTTGTTGTAAATTTATTTAATATTACTTATATAATAGTTAATATTGTAAAAAAAAAAGTTCATTCAGTAGCTCATTCAGCCATCCAGCAAAAAAATTTGGACTAAACTATTCAGCTCAAAATCGTCTGAATGGCTGTCCGGTTCAGTCATTTATAAGGCTGTAAACGAGCCAACACAGTTCGAGCTCGATTCGGGCTCGATTCGAAAAAAATACGAGCGAGATTCGGATTCGTTAATAATATGATCCAAATCTGGGCATTAAAAATAGTTCGAATACAAATATGAGTAGAATCTGAGCAATGTTATACTCGACTCGTTTAAGATTCAAACTATTCGAATTATTGAGTGTGATTCGATATGTAAGACCCCAACTTTTATAAATAAAGACGAATTTTCTATAAATATCATTTTTGAATATTATGGAGTTAATTTGATATAATGTTATAGTTGTGGGTAATATTTATAAATTTTGTAAAGTACGCAAGTTGTTATATAATATTCGATTGGTCGGGGAATATTCGTTTTAACAGGGAATATTCGTACAACGGCACAATCATTGGTGGACCCCACAACGGAATTATTGTCGGATTGAGAAAATGACAAAAATATTTTATTAAAAATAACGGCGGAAGTTTTACCATTGATACTGTTGAACTACTCGGTAGTAAAAGTACAGTAATACGTGTGGTTGCATAGTAGCACACGGTATTGATTATTAATGTTTATGTGAGAAGTCACTCAGTTTGATTCAATTATTGTCAGTTAATGATATGAATTATTTAGCGATAATGACGTTTTGTTTTATTCGTATTATTAACGTAATAAAACAGAAACATCTTTTTATATAAAACAAAATACTTTATTAAAGTTATTTTATAAATAGAATATATTATATTTTATTTAAAAGATTTTTCTTTAAATATGGACCGTCAGATTAAAGTAATCAATCTGGACCGTTCATGGATTAGTTACTATGCATTCTATTTTTCTATAAATAGCAGCTCATTCCTTCATTATTTCTTACGAATTCACTGAACTCTAGAGAGAGAAACTATAGAGAAAAACTATAGAGAGAAACTATAGAGAGAGAGAGAAGAAGAGTATTCTACTACTTAACTACTTTCTTATTTCAGCTCTTCTTTAAAACGGTAAGGGGTGTTATTCTTTCTTTTTCATGAAGAGAACTGTTGTTATTTCATTATTTATTATTCTGTTGGAATAACCTGTATACGCGGTCTATCCTATACTTGGTGACATTCTTCTGTTATTCTGTTGGAACATCATGTCTGTGTGTTTTACACCGGACCTGGTTTCGTCTTGTTATTATTCTATTGGAACATCCTGTCTGTGTGTTTTACACCGGACCTGGTTCCATTATTTATTATTTTGTCGGAATATCCTATCTGTGCGTTTACGCCGGACCTGGTTCCATTATTTATTATTCTATTGGAATAACCTGTCTGTGCGGTCTATCGCATGCATGGTGATTTCTTTTGTTATTCTATTCTTTATTATACTCAGTTAGTTAAGTTTTGACTTCTATACTCCATAAAATTTATGGAATATCCTTGATAATTGCGTTTCATCCAGTATCTTTTCATGAAAATATTCTTCTAAGTATTCTTGAATTTTACTCCACAATGCAGTATCATGTTGACAATTTGGACGTTGTTAATTCTTGGATAAATTAATTCTTGAACTTGTTTTATTGAATTCTTATATCATTGTCATCATCCTCATGTTTATATTCTGTTGAAAGTCATCTGTGGCCTGTAGTGCATAGATGGACTTGGTATGATTATGACCAGGGATTATTCGGTATAATCATGACCGTAATGTTACAAATGATGTGGTAAAAGTCCTCATTGGCCCGTAGTGCGTTGATGGACAGTTGTTGGCATGATCATGACCATTAATGAATACACGAATATCATTGGCCGTAGTGCAGGGGTGATTCGATGATGTGGATTATTTTATTAAGCTGAGTCCCAGCGAACACAGTGTTGAAAAACCTTTTAAATCATAAAAGATAATAGAGTTTATTTTCTATTTGACTCTTTTAATGGATTGCTTGTTCCGCTACAGTTAAACTTGATGTCTATTATATTTTATCAGTTTAACATTGTTGAAGGCTAATGATAATTTATTCTGCATTATCTTAGTCATAATATTTCTTACTGGGCTAGTTGAGCTCACCCTTTCTTTCACTGTTCTCTTCAGGAAATGAGAACGTAGTTGGGGCAAGTCGGGAAACGGAGTGATGGTTCGAATGATAGTATTAGTTAGTAGTCCTCACTATTCTATGTAATAGTGTGTTAATAAATGTAATGAGGACTCCTTTTGAGTATGAATACTCTCTAGAAGATAATATTTGTATTCAAACTCACAGTTTATGTTTTGTCGTATTGTACACGACAGTTGTATTAGTAAGTTGTATTTGTATTCTGTACTATGTATCTAACGACCCAAGATGGGTGATGTATACCTAATTTTGGGGGCGTCACATGATACATACTCGGTTAATACATATTCGATTAGATGTTCGATACATTTTTTTATAATATATACAAATTTAAATCATATTAAGATGATTAGTTATTATTTTGTTTTGTTTTTAATTTTAATTGTGATTTTATATTTGTAAAGTGTAATAATAAATATATTTTCTCATTTTTAAGTAAAAAAACAAATTTAATTTATAATTATATTTATTATAAAGCTAGTTATTATGTGGAGACTCGAATTCGAGCTTGAATTTGAAGCTCGCGAATAGTTTGAATAAATATTCGAGTCGAGTCGGATCTGAGTAGTATTTTTCAAATATAATTCGAATTCGAGCCAAATTCGAGTATTTCTCTATTCGCTCCGGTTCGACTCGTTTACACCCTTAGTCATTTAGACGATTTTTTTTTCAAAACAAACGCATTGAATGACTAGGGTAAGCCGTTTAGCTGCAATCAAACAGCCCATAAGACTCATTTAGTATAACAAAAATTAAGATTTTAGTGAAATTATAATTTGAAAAATAGGTCGATCTGAATTCGACCCATAACCATTTAAATCCAAACCACATAACCCATATTAAATATAGATAATATAGTTTTGGTTTCAAAACTAACCCAAACATATTTTATGTAACTCAAAATCAACTCAAACCTATATTTTATCAGGTCTAGCCATTTACAATATAGCAAAGTGTGAGCAGGGGCGAAGCTAGGGTGAAAATGCGGGGTCAACCCCACTCAATTTTTGAAAGCACTTAAAAAAAAATTTTTACCTCACCCAATTTTTGATCCTCACTCAATTTTTGACCCCACTCAGAATTTTTTTTTTTAATTAGAGATACCCAAGCTGCCAAGCCTCAATCCTAAATCTCATACATCTATATCTGTTCAGCACTTCAGCCACAAAATAGAGAGACCTGGGACAAAGCCAAACTTCAGTTTTGTTTTCAGAAATAAATTGTGATTTTTCCTTTTTGTTAGTATTATTAAATTGAATATTTGGATGCATTTGTCTAACCCAAAAGTATAAAGTATTAAAAAAAATTGGCTCGGGGGCACCAGTCAAATTTTTTATAACTTACTAATAATTTTGACCCCACTGTTATAACTTTCTGACTTCGCCACTGAGTGTGAGCAACCTGTTCTTCTTCAAGTTTACACCAACAACAAAGAATTTGCTCTTTGTCAAACTGCATCTCTCTCAAAAAAAATGACTTGTAGGCTTGCGTATCAGGAAGGTGGTAGTAAAACGGATGTATATATAGATTTATCCATCAATTTATACTCACTCCATCTCTTATTACAAAACTTATCCCATCTTCTCAAAGTTTGGTTGGCTACCAATATTTAAAACATTTAAGGGTCGTTTTGTTAAATGAAATCGTTTTAGAACTGGATAAAATGATGGTCCGAATCGGAATCAGATCATAATGGAATCAGAATCAAATACTTCGTACATTACTTTAAAAGTTATATTAAAATTAAATAAAATAAAATATAATTATCAAAATATCCCTAACTAACTAATTAACTATATATATATATATATATATATATATATATATTGTTTGTAGATTATGGAGTATATAAATATTTTCATCAAAATTTATTGTTATTAAGAAAATCAAGAATAAATATGGGCAAAAAATATATTCTTAATTTTTATAAATTTTATGAATAGAATTCTTTTTTGAAAAAAGATGGAGTATGATTGTCCGTCACTTTTGAACGTATCAACGTCATGCAATATTATCATTTGATTGTTCAATGTGACCCAACGCATTTATAGGTGATTCCATATATCAATTATTCCTTTGCAAAACTACAACCATCATAAATTCGAACAGAACCGCAATATAAATTTTGACGAAAAAGACAAGATAATATGCAATTAATAATTATTTAATTACTCATGCGATCAACTACCGTGAGATTTTATTTATTTATTTATTTATTACTTCATCCGCCCCATAATATAAGACATTTTAGAGTTATTCATAATAATTAAAAAAATAATTGTATAATATTAAATATAATTTTAATTGTCTATATTACCCTTTACCATATACTTATCTTAGTTATCTCATATTATCTCTAATATTTTTTCATGAGGGTTAATTTTGGAAACATTGTTGCTAATTCTCCTAGATTATATAAAACAGAACGGATCTAAAGGATTTCTCTTAAATATCACTCTTTTATTAAAAGTTAAAACTACGTTGTTTTAGATATTCTTTTAAAATACAAAATAATATCAAAATAGAGTGGTCTCACTTGCTTTCCTTTTATTTATAAAAATGTCACATGCGGCCCTACTTTTTTTAAAAAAGAATCTCCAAAACCACGTAGTTTTAATAAAGTAATGCTATTTAATAGATAGTGTTATTTAAGAGTAGTGCATTAGATCCGTCCTTTTATATAAAATATCAAATAATTTAAAAAAAATAAAATTATCTAAAACGTTATATATTATGGGACGGAAGGAGTATTTTTTTAGAGGAGTCTTGTCCGTTTAGAAAAAGAATGCAAGGCATTTTGTAATATTAAATTAATTTGTTCTTAGTGAATTTGATAAAATAAAATTAATCTTTGTTTACTATGAAAATTATAGTGATAAATGAATTCGCTTAGCATGAAGTGAATTTCATGATAAGTTCACTTCATACTCAATACAGTGCTGACACACAGGCGGGAGGGTAATCTATTCGTCTGCGTGTCAGCATTATATTGGGCAAGAAGTTTACTTCATACTAACCACTACCGTGATAAATAGTAGTAGTATGAAATAGAATACTGACAATAAAATTTTATTTAATATCTATTGATGGTACTAAATATTTATGGGAAGCTCTCAAAAGATAATTTATGGGAAGCTCTCAAAATATTTACGATGATAGATGTATCGAATAATGATAATAGATGGACCATTGAACTTCAATAATTCATAATAAATAGTTCTTTTATCAGAAAAATTCGAAGCTTATGTCCATTCCATAGGAAATTCAATTAGCTACAACTTTGTAAGTTTAAGTTTTTCTAAATTTCAAGCAGAAATTGACCGAAATCCACATACGGACGATTTTACAGGCTATAATCAAATTTCAGTAAAAAATGGGGTCCGCCAACATTTTTTTACATGTTTTTAGCATTTATTGTAACAAAAATACTATTCCTCCTCATTTATTTATATATCACACATTTATTGTAAAAATATCACCATTATTATATTATTATAATAATATATTTAAATGAATTATTTTATCAGAAAAGATAAAATATCAATTTTCAACAATTGTCACTTTTATAAAAATTCTTCCATTTATATCCACATAAATAAATATTTTTCTTATCATATAAATTAATAAATAATTATTCACAAATAATATTACAGAATCACAATACTGACAATCAGGCTGTTCCCAGGAAAGAGGGGGCCTTCCGTTAAGGATTTCTCCTTACTAGCGCGCAATTAAATAATCTCTCATAGACAGAACTTTCTAGACATTGTCAATAATGTTATCTAATAATATTATTAAAATAATATGAATTTTTGATCTGATAATAGAAAATATTGTATAGTGACAATTATTGAAACAATAATAATATAAAATATCAACGTAGCAATTATTGAATCAATAAAATAAAATATTGAACAGTAATTACTGTAATAATTATTGAGTAGTGCATTCTTACGTAAGAATCAATAATTTGTGCAATATCTTGTGCTACTGTGCAACACCGCATATTATTGTGTTTTAACCGCCGGGTATTCTAACAGTGTTAACGGTAACAATTACGCCGTTATTTATAAAAACTCATACTTGTCGTTTTTTTCATCAAATCGCTTTCCGTTATGGGGTCCACAAAAGGCTGCGCCGTCGTACGAATATTCTCCGACAACAAGAATATTCCCCGACAACAATGAATATTTTATAATCACTTGCTTATTTAAAATATTTGCGTATTTTACCCATAACTAACCACATTAATCAAATCAACCCTTACTATTTTAAAATAATAAATAGAGATAATTTAATTTTATTTATAAAAAGTTGGAGTCTTATATATGACGCCCCAATAATTTTTGGGGGTTATTTGTATTTATTTTTCTCCTTTACTTTTTTTTTTAATTTTAATTTTATCATCAAAGTGAGGCAAAAAAAAAAAAGTGACAACAATTCTCTCTATAAACTAATTAAAAATAAAAAGTTAAAGAAATAAAATAATTTTTATTAGATTCTACTATAGTGATCCTAAGTTCATCATAGTTCTATCCTATCAAGATTATTAAATCTGTCTTCTTTTATTTTTTATTTTATTTTTTGTTGAAATTCATTCTTTCAAGCTAATTAATCACATGAACCACAATATAAAGTTTTGAATATATAATATTATAACTTGTAATTTGTAAAATCCCAGATTTTTTGAATAAAGATTTAATTTTTCGAAATATTTTTTAAATATTATGGTGTGAATTTGAGATAATGTTATAGTTGTGGGTAGTATTTATAAATTTTACAAAGTATGCAAGTTGTTGTATTATATTCGATTGGTTGGGGAATATTATTTTTGTCGGGGAATATTCGTACGACGGCACAATTATTGGTGGACCCCACAACAAAATTGTTGTCGGATTGAGAAAACGACAAAAATATTTTATGAAAATAACGGCGAAAGTTTTACCGTTAATACTGTTGAACTACTCGGTAGTAAAAGTACAGTAATACGTGTGGTTGCATAGTAGCATACGGTATTGATTATTGAGACTTACGTGATTAGTCACTCAGTTTGATTCAATTATTGTCAATTAATAATATGAATTATTTAGAGATAATGAAGTTTTGTTTTATTCGTATTATTAACGTAATAAAACAGAAACATCTTTTTATATAAAACAGAATACTTTATTAAAGTTATTCTATGAATATAATATATAATATTTTATTTAAAATAAATCAATCTGGACCGTTCATGGATTAGTTACTATGCATTCCATTTTCCTATAAATAGAAGCTCATTCCTTCATTATTTTCTTACGAATTCATTGAACTCTAGAGAGAGAAACTATAGAGAGAAAGAAAAAAAGTATTCTACTACTTAACTACTTCTTTATTTCAGTTCTTCTTTAAAACGGTAAGGGGTATTATTTATTTTGTATTCATGAACAGAACTTCTGTTATTCCATTATTTATTATTCTGTTAGAATAACCTGTATACGCGGGCTACCCTATACTTGGTGACATTCTTCTATTATTCTGTCTTTATTATTCTGTTGGAATATCATGTCTGT
The DNA here is from genome assembly GCA_016801055.1 of Panax notoginseng. NCBI lineage: Eukaryota > Viridiplantae > Streptophyta > Magnoliopsida > Apiales > Araliaceae > Panax > Panax notoginseng. The sequence goes on along the minus strand of CM029015.1, from coordinate 204,537,567 downwards.
GTGTTTTACACCGGACCTGGTTCCATCTTTATTATTCTGTTGGAATATCATGTCTGTGTGTTTTACACTAGACCTGGTTCCGTCTTTATTATTCTGTTGAAATATCCTATCTGTGTGTTTTACACCGGATCTGGTTCCGTCTTTACTATTTTGTTGGAACATCCTGTCGGTGTGAATTTCACCTGACCTGGTTCCGTTATTATTATTCTGTTGGAATAACCTGTCTATGCGAAATACCGCATGCATGGTGATTTCTTTTGTTATTCCATTCTTTATTATACTCAGTTGGTTAAAGTTTTAACTTCTATACTCCATGAAATTAGTGGAATATCCTTGATATTTGCGCTTCATCCAGTATCTTTTTATGGAAATATTCTTCTGAGCATTCTTGAATTTTACTCTACAAAGCAGTATCATGTTGACAATTTGGACGTTATCAGTTTCTAGATAAATTAATTCTTGAACTTGTTTTATTGAATTCTTATATCATTGTCATCATCCTCATGTTTATATTTTGTTGAAAGTCATCTATGGCCTATAGTGCATAGATGGACTTGGTATGATTATGACCAGGGATTATTCGGTGTAATCATGGCCGTAATGTTACAAATGATGTGAAAAAAGTCCTCATTGGCCCGTAGTGCATTGATGGACAGTTTTTGGTATGATTATGGCTATGGATTCTCTTTGGCCGTAGTGCAAAGATGAATTGTTTTATGGCATGATCAGGACCGTTGATGAAAACATGATTATCTTTAGCTGTAGTGCATGGATAATTCGTGGTCGTGATACTAAAGAATATCATTGGCCGTAATGCAGGGATGATTCGATGATGTGGATTATTTATTAAGCTGAGTTCCAGCGATAAAAGTCATGAAAAACCTTTTAAATCATAAAAAGATAGTAGATTTTATTCTCTACTTGACTTTTTTAATGGATTGTTGGTTCCGTTGTAGTTAAACTTGATGTCTATTGTATTTTATCAATTTAGCATTGTTGAAGACTAATGATAATTTATTCTGCATTATCTTAGTCATAATATTTATTACTGGGCTAGTTGAGCTCACCCTTTCTTTCACTGTTTTCTTCAGGAAATGAGAACGTAGTTGGGACTAGTCGAAAAACAGAGTGATGGTTCTAGATGATAACATTAGTAGTCCTCACTATTCTATGTAATAGTGTGATAATAATTATAATGAGGACTCCTTTTGAGTATGGATACTCTCTTAAAGACAATATTTGTATTCAAACTCACAGTTTATATTTAGTCGTATTGTACACGACAGTTGTATTAGTAAGTTGTATTTGAATTCTGTACCATATATCTGGCGACCCAAGATGAGTGATGTATACCTAATTTTGGAGGCGTCACAGTTGGTATCAGAGCTTAGGCATATGATCCCTGGCTGAGATGTGAGACAAGAACTAGGAGGGGAGAGACGGAAAATTCCTTCGCTAGTATGACCTACCCAAGTTTACTTGTTATTTAATTGGTCGGTCAGAGTATAGAGATAATATGTGATATGTTAATTAACCCTTGTTTTGTGACAGTATTTAAAAATGACATCTAAAAATGTTGAGATAAACAATGGAGCACAGGAGACCGTTGAGTCTCCACAGATCAATTATCAGGACAATGTGCAATAGGATGGCGATAATCCTCTTGTAAATAACAACACTGATCAATTGACGAACGCCGGTACGTTTAAGAGCTTTTAGAATTCATGCAACATCAGGCGAAGGCGGCTCCTGTTCATAATGCATGAGGAAACAATGGCAACCCACGGTTGAACACCGCTAAGCAATTCAAGGAGCTGGGACCACCGGAATTTTTAGGAAAGCCAGAACCACTTAAGGCAGAGACATGGTTAAAGCATATCACCAAGATATTTGATGTCTTGGGATGCTCAGAGGAGCAAAAGGTTTTCTTTGCCACCTTTATGTTGCGTGAAGAGGCAGATTACTGGTGGAAATCTGTAAAACGTACCCAGCCTGACGCACTCAAGATGTCTTGGGAAAAGTTCCAAGAGCTGTTCAATGATAAGTACTTTCCCAAAAGTATTAGTCACATGAAGGAGGTGAAATTTATCAAGTTGGAGCAAAACAACATGACCGTGTCGCAGTACGAAGTCAAGTTTGCCGAGTTGTCCCGATTTGCGTCCCACTTGGTTGATAATGAAAAAAGAATGACGCGGATACTTTTAAGAGGTTTGAAGCCGGAGATACGTCAATATCTTATTTCTCATAAACTGTGTTTGTATTCAAGTGTTGTAAATAAGGCTCAGTTAGTAGAGCGCAATAACGAGTCAACGCAACCAAAAGAGAGCAGCCGGCAAAATGATAATATCGGTGATAACAGTCATCAAAGCGGTGACAATAAGCATGAAGGGAATCAACATGCCAGAAATGGTAACCACTTCGGTGGTAATCATGGTCAAAACAATAAGAATGGACATTTCAAGAAGAGGAGATTACAATGATGGAAAGACGTTACCACCAGCACTCGTTGTTAAGGAAGGAGAACGACCACCTATCATATGCTTCAAATGGGGAGGGGAGGGACACATTAGTCCAAACTGTGCGATGTCGTCCAAAGCATGCTATAATTATGGAAGAGAAGGTCACTTAGCCCGATTTTGTCGTTCACCGAAGATAAGTTCAGCTAGGATGGAGGCACCAAAGGATGTCCCAGACAAGTCAAATTCGGTAGTTTAAGGGAGAGCGTTTTTCGTGACGAGGAATCGAACGAAGTTATCACGGGTTAGTTAATTATAAATTCTTGCGAAGTCTATGCCTTATTCGATACCGGTTCTACCTATTGTTTTATCTCTCTTGCTTGCGCTCAACGTTTAAATTTAACTCCGGAGAAGTTGGACTTTGACTTATTGGTTAAAACTTCGTTACCTCCACTATTTATAAATCTTGTTCCAATCAACACTTTCACGTTACCTGTCGATCTTATCTCTTTGAAAATACTTGCCTTTGATGTGATTTTTGGAAACGATTGATTTACTACTCATCATGCTTTTCGTAAGGTTGTTAACTTTCATACTCCTAACCAACCTGTTATGCGAATTCAAGCAACCAAACCACTAAAGTCAATCATTGTCATATCAAGCCATAAGTAAAAAGTCCTAAGCATTTACCTGGTGACTTCCTTGTGTGGAATACACCGAAGTCAGACTTTTCGTAGGAGACGTTGTGAATGACGATGGCAAGTTGATAGGTATCAATGTGACGTGTTATCCAAGTCTTGGATGAGGGTCACAGTTTTGAATGATATTTCTATTGTTAATAAATTTCCTGACGTATTCTTGAAGACTTCTTAGCCTACCCCAGAGCGTGAAATCGAATTTTGTATTGACCCCAATACAAAACCCAATTCTTAAACCCTTAAATATTTCTTCAACTAAAACGAACGTATTATGCGCCAAAGACGTTGGCTCGAGCTGTTGAAGATTACGATCGTACCATTCAATATCATCGTGGAAGTGCGAACATGGTAGCTGACGCGTTGAGTAGAAGATCGTATGCGAGTGAGATGTTGTTAACACAAAGACCCATTTCGTATAACTTACAAATGATGAAGATAGAGTTAAAGACTCTAGGGACCCACGTGAAGATAACGAATATACGATTTGAATCGACTTTAATCAATAAAGTTAAAGCCGCTCAAGATACATACTCAGAGCTGATGAATGTGAAGAAGAAGGTTCAAGAGGGCGTTATTCTAGAAACAAGAATCGATGAAGAGAGGAAATCTTAACCCTCGATTTAATTGGCCCATTTGAAATCCTCGATCGAGTAGGAACTGTGGCTTATAGACTAGTTTTACCGCCAAGTATGTCGCGTGTTCATAATATTTTTCACGTATCGATGTTACGTAAATATGTGGACGACCTGAACCACATTATTGAATTAAAACTAGACGAGATTGCAGAAGATTTAACGTATGAGAAGATACATGTTAACATCTTGGATAAGAAGGATCATATTCGACGCTCAAAGGTTATACATCAAGAGTTAGAATTTGAAGTGAAGTCAAGGTATCCTCATCTGTTCGGCATATCAGGTACGTACGTAAATTTCGTGGGCGAAATTTCATAAGGAGGGGAGATTGTAAAACCCCAGATTTTATGAATAAAGATTTAATTTTTCGAAATATTTTTTAAATATTATGGTGTGAATTTGAGATAATGTTATAGTTGTGGGTAGTATTTATAAATTTTGCAAAGTATGCAAGTTGTTGTATTATATTCGATTGGTCGGGGAATATTATTTTTGTCAGGGAATATTCGTACGATGACACAATTATTGGTGGACCCCACAACAGAATTGTTGTCGGATTGAGAAAACGACAAAAATATTTTATGAAAATAACGGCGAAAGTTTTACCGTTAATACTGTTGAACTACTCGGTAGTAAAAGTACAGTAATACGTGTGGTTGCATAGTAGCATACGGTATTGATTATTGAGGCTTACGTGATTAGTCACTCAGTTTGATTCAATTATTGTCAATTAATAATATGAATTATTTAGCGATAATGAAGTTTTGTTTTATTCGTATTATTAACGTAATAAAACAGAAACATCTTTTTATATAAAACAGAATACTTTATTAAAGTTATTCTATAAATAGAATATATTATATTTTATTTAAAAGATTTTTCTTTAAATATGGACCATCAGATTAAAGTAAATCAATCTGGACTGTTCATGGATTAGTTACTATACATTCCATTTTTCTATAAATAGAAGCTCATTCGTTCATTATTTTCTTACGAATTCATTAAATTCTAGAGAGAGAAACGATAGAGAGAAAGAAAAAAAGTATTCTGCTACTTAACTACTTCTTTATTTCAGTTCTTCTTTAAAACGGTAAGGGGTATTATTTCTTTTGTATTCATGAAGAGAACTTCTGTTATTCCATTATTTATTATTCTGTTGGAATAACCTGTATACGCGGGCTACCCTATACTTGGTGACATTCTTCTATTATTCTGTATTTATTATTCTGTTGGAATATCCTGTCTGTGTGTTTTACACCGGACCTGATTCCATCTTTATTATTCTGTTGAAATATCCTATCTGTGTGTTTTACACCGGATCTGGTTCCGTCTTTATTATTCTGTTGGAACATCCTGTCGGTGTGAATTTCACCTGACCTGGTTCCGTTATTATTATTCTGTTGGAATAACCTGTCTATGCGAAGTAACGCATGCATGGTGATTTCTTTTGTTATTCCATTCTTTATTATACTCAGTTGGTTAAAGTTTTAACTTCTATACTTCATGAAATTAGTGGAATATCCTTGATATTTGCGCTTCATCCAGTATCTTTTTATGAAAATATTCTTCTGAGCATTCTTGAATTTTACTCTACAAAGCAGTATCATGTTGACAATTTGGACGTTATCAGTTCCTAGATAAATTAATTCTTGAACTTGTTTTATTGAATTCTTATATCATTGTCATCATCCTCATGTTTATATTTTGTTGAAAGTCATCTATGGCCTGTAGTGCATAGATGGAATTGGTATGATTATGACCAAGGATTATTCGGTGTAATCATGACCGTAATATTATTAATGATATGGAAAAGTCCTCATTGGCCCGTAGTGCATTGATGGACAGTTTTTGATATGATTATGGCTATGGATTCTCTTTGGCCGTAGTGCAAAGATGAATTATTTTATGGCATGATCAGGACCGTTGATGAAAACATGATTATCTTTAGCCGTAGTGCATGGATAATTTGTGGTCGTGATACTAAAGAATATCCTTGGCCGTAGTGCAGGGGTGATTCGATGATGTGGATTATTTATTAATCTGAGTTCCAGCGATAAAAGTCATGAAAACCTTTTAAATCATAAAAGATAGTAGATTTTATTCTCTACTTGACTCTTTTAATGGATTGTTGGTTCCGTTGCAATTAAACTTGATGTCTATTATATTTTACCAGTTTAGCATTGTTGAAGACTAATGATAATTTATTCTGCATTATCTTAGTCATAATATTTCTTACTTGCCTAGTTGAGCTCACCCTTTCTTTCACTGTTCTCTTCAAAAAATAAGAACGTAGCTGGGACTAGTCGGAGAACAGAGTGATGGTCCTAGATGATAGCATTAGTAGTCCTCACTATTCTATGTAATAGTGTGATAATAATTATAATGAGGACTCCTTTTAAGTATGGATACTCTCTTGAAGACAATATTTGTATTCAAACTCACAGTTTATGTTTTGTCGTATTGTACACGACAGTTGTATTAGTAAGTTGTATTTGAATTCTGTACCATGTATCTGACGACCCAAGATGGGTAATGTATACCTAATTTTGGGGGCGTCACATAATTTATATATAAAAGTAACTAATCAGTTGACTAAAAATTTCAAAGTCCGATTAATAGTCGCATTGTTTGAAAAAAATTAATATATATATATATATATATATATATATATATATATATATATATATATATATATATAGCAAGGATCAAGAGCATTCCACTTAAAGAGCATTCCTCCTTAAATAGCACTCTTTTATTAAAATTACGTCATTTTGAAGTGACTTAAAAGAGAGTGGTCCCACTTGATTTCTTTTTATTTACAAAAATACCACCCGCGGTCACTCCAAAATGACGTAGTTTTAATAAAGGAGTGCTATTTAAAGAGGAATGATCTTGATCCTTTCTCTATATATATATATATATATATATATATATATATATATATATATAGCCAGCGGATCCAGTCCGGGAGTCCGGACTGGAGTAAAATGCGGACCAAATTTTTTTTTTTCATTTTTTTTATTTTTAAAACTACTAAAATAATAAAATAAAATTTATGGAACTGAAATTTTTACATAATACAGTGTTTTGGGTGTGATTTGGATACCTATACCAAAAAATATATGTACAGTCTGCACAGACTGTACAGACATATTTTATTATATGTATTCAAATCACACCCAAAATACTGTATTATGTAAAAATTCAAGTTCCATAAAATATTATATTTTTTTTAGTTGTTTAAAAAAAAGCAAAAAAAAAAAGGTCCGGATGTTACTAAATTGCGGGCGTCCGGACCAGAATCGGACTATATATATATATATATATATATATATATATATATATATATAAATTCATTAGATTCACAATTCAAAAGTTGACAAGGGTTGGAATAGAATGTTGTGAAATACTATAATTTGAAAAAATGAATTTAAAAGAAACACTTCAACCGTTAATAAATAATTTATTTATTGATATATTTTTATTCCCCTCTATAAATGTTCTGGCTCCGCCACTGATCCCATTTGTTTGGCTACCAACATTTACAATATTTACGGGTCATTTTGTTAAATGAAATTGTTTTTAGAACGGAATAAAATGATAGTCCGAGTCGGAATTAGATCATAATGGAATCAGAATCAAACACTTCGTACGTTACTTTAAAAGTTATATCAAAATTAAATGAAATAAAATATAATTATCAAAATATCCCTAACTAACTAATTATATATATATTGTGTGTAGATTATGGAGTATATAAATATTTTCATTAAAATTTATTGGTATTAAGAAAATCAAAAATAAACATGGGCAAAAAATATATTCTTAATTTTTATAAATTTTATGAATAGAATTCTTTTTTGAAAAAAGATGGAGTATGATTGTCCGACACTTTTGAACGTATCAACATCATGCAATAGTATCATTTGACTCTTCACTGTGACCCAACGCATTTATAGGCGATTCGATATATCAATTATTCCTTTGCAAACTACAACCATCATAAATTCGAACAGACCGCAATATAAAATTTGACGAAAAAGACAAGATAATATGCAATTAATAATTATTTAATTACTCATGCGATCAACTACCGTGAGATTTTATCTATTTATTATTTCATCCGCCCTCATAATATAAAACGTTTTGGAGTTATTTATAATAATTAAAAAAATTATTATATAATATTAAATATAATATTAATTATCTATATTACCTTTTATTATATACTTATCTTAGTTATCTCATAGTATCTCTAATATTTTTTTATGAGGGGTAATTTTAGAAACATTATGACTTATTCTCTTAGATTATATAAAACAGAACGGATCTAAAACACTTCTCTTAAATAGCACTCTTTTATTAAAAGTTAAAACTATTTCGTTTTGGAGATTTTTTTAAAATACAAAATAATATTAAAATAAAGTGGTATCACTTGCTTTCCTTTTATTTATAAAAATATCACCCGCGACCCCATTTATTTTTTAAAAGAATCTTCAAAATTACGTAGTTTTAATAAAGTAGTGTTATTTAATAGATAGTGTTATTTAAGAGTAGTGCATTAGATCCGTCCTCTTATATAAAATATCAAATAATTTTAAAAAAATAAAATTATCTAAAACGTTATATATTATGGAACGAAAGGAGTATTTTTTTAGAGGAGTCTTGTCCGTTTAGAAAAAGTATGCAAGGCATTTTGTAACATTAAATTAATTTGTTCTTAGTGAATTTGGTAAAATAAAATTAATCTCTGTTTAGTATGAAAATTATAGTGATAAATGGATTCGCTTAGTATGAAATGAATTTTATAGTAAGTTCACTTCATGCTTAATACAATATTGAACTGATGATACACAGGTGAAAGGATAATCTCTTCACCTGCATGTCAGCACTACTATCACAATCATAATTTGACACAAAACTCTCGTAATACATAGCAGTACTGTAATGATTTCTACACATTCTCATATGAAATTTATTTTATGATGTTGATTAAAGAAATTCAATCTATTTGTATATCATATTATTTTTAAAATAATGATTTCAGATAACTAAATCTTGACATGTTAAGAGAAGATGTGTTACTTCAAATTAACCCCAAAAAAAAAGAGTATGATAAGGATTATCCCGAACGCATTATTTGGAGAATTAAAATATTATATCATTATCATGATTGACGTGGCACGTGCACAAATTATTAAGCATATCATCAAATAACAATAAAAAATTAGAGACATTTGTTTTTTTATAAACTATAAAAATACTTTCTTTAGTTGTAAATTTGTAATATTAGATCACACAGTATTTTAAATTTATCATTACAGTTATATTTCATGTTATCGTTATTAAATTAAATATTCAAAAAATTAGAGGTAAATTATATATATATATATATATATGTATATGTATATTTGAATTTATAAATTTTGTAAATGAGGTTGGCAAAATGAGCATATATTATTTTGCTTATTAGAACACTTATACCTTGGTTTTATCTGTGTCATCTTATAACTGACTACATCTGATAAGTGCATTCTTGGTGCATACGTAAAAGACATGTTAAAATTTATTTGACAGGTGTATTCTTATTGTACTACCTATATACCATACAGAAGAAGATAATATAAAAGTTAGAATAATGCTAGAGTTACAAACTATTTTATAAATTACTGATGTAGTATACTCTATCTCAATATATTGTGTAGGGCCGAAGACTATATTAAAATTATTTGTTGATCAATACGCTGAGGTGGAGTATGTCACATCAACAGTTTGTAAAATGTTTATAAAATAGTTTGTGTCTGTAATATTATTCTAAAAGTTAACACTTATTTCCCTAAATTAGGTCCCTAATAAAACATATAAAACACTTATTTTATTTTATAGATAAATTAAAAGAATTAATGCAAGGATAAGCTAAAAAATTAATAACATCTTTCACAAATTCAGTTGGAAGAATGTCGACAGCTAAACATATCACACCATTACCTTCCATGTCATAAATCATGATGATATGAATTGCTAAAGGAATCATATCTAACAACCATTTTTCACCAGGTTTTCAAGTCATATACAAGAACAATTTAAAATATGACAAATTATAATGTATGAGTAACCTCATCATGTTATTTTCTTAAAAAATAAACTACGTACAAATAAATCTTATGTTGTCTGGTTTACAATATATATCTCGGATACAATCACAGAACATAATATACAGAGATTTGTCTGATTTATAACATACATCTCGGATATGTTATCATGTCTAGTCTCAAGATAGCTTTTTTCCGGACTTGAAATCCTATTACTCCAAGTAATAAATATTATTTCAACAGGCAAATAAACCTTTACAAAATTTTATAAACGAACTTACAACTATTTTCAACTAACTATTTTGGACAGTAAACTCCCAACTCTTTCCTTAATCTTAGTTGTACCTTCTTTTGAATTCTGTTCTATTATATGATCCGGTTTTGAAACAACAACTTCTTTCTCACCTCATAAGTACACTAGAGACTCAACTAGTTCCCAACTGACCTCTTTAAGACTCTGATTTTGGTTGAAAAATTACTTGTCTTTCTCACATATATATAAAATAAACTAATTTTACCACTTTCCCTTTTTACAAAAGATTTAATAGAGATATGCTTCTGAAATAAGTAGATATAATTAAAGATCAAATAATTATATAAAATTTTAAAGACATTTATATATACGAAATGTGCTTCTGTGTAAGAAGATATAAAGTTATGTTCAATTATAAAAGTTTATAACTTTTATACGTGTAAATATATTTATTGATTAAATATATAAATTAGTTTAAGTGTAAGTAAAAAATGTTTTCTATATAAGCAGATATATAGTTTAATGTAAGTTTATAAAAAACTATTGATACTTTATAATAAAGATTGTGTTTCTATGGATTTAAAAGTATAACTTTAATATTAAATAATATGAATAAGTTTATATTCAAATATTTGTGATAACAGTTATCAAGTATAATAAATAAATTAGTTAAGCAATAGTTAATATAACAAATATATTTTATCTATTATGTGAATAATTATAAATAAGGTCACTAAGTATTTTAAAGACCGTTTGAATAAGTCACGCTATCATTCGCTCAAATAAATTCAAATTGTATCGATATCTAAGTACTGACCAAATTTATAATATTACAATTTAAAACTTAAGTAAATATTTTCGATATATCACTTAAAAATTCAAATACAGTTCGAATAATTTTCTTAGAGAAATATCTCGGGGTCGTTTTGACAATCAAGTGTTAATCTATTTTACGATATTTATATAAATAATAATTAGATGAAATATATATAATTGTGTATAATAATTTATATTTTTATATCTATAATAATAAATAAGTAAGAGATGATTTAATTAAACAACTTATATCAAATGTTTGTGACCAATTTTCTCTTCTTCAAGTTATCAAAATTTTGAAATAGAAGAGAGATGAAACTTAATTTTGAGAGAGTACGTAGGAAAGAAATAAACTTTTTCTTTAATAATAAATTGGTAAATTTGAAATGAAGAAAAAGCTTCTTATTTATATGATTTTCAAGCTCGGGGCATAATGCTCTTTTTAAAAAATCAAAAGCTAAAACTTGTTGATTTAAAATCGAAGAGTCGGATGAAACAACTCACACTCAGAAAACAAACCATCCGATAAGCCTTTTGGACCATTGAAAATTTTGACTATATTATTAGCATTAAATGAGCACATGCCTAAAATCTAGCAAATCTTTTAATAACATCAGTTCGGAAAAGAAGGGTCCAGGGGACGTACGATCAGTACCGCGTAATTTTTTTATTTTTTTTAATCACAATTATAAGAATAATAAATAAAAAATAATAGAACAAATTTAAATAAAAATTATAAAAAAAAATATTTTTTATTAAAAAAACACTGTAAAATTACACGGTATCGGTCGTTGTTACCGGACGCCACCCCCCCCCCCCCCCCCCGGGACCCAATTAGGAAAAGAGATTGTCCAATATAATTGTCATTTTAAATAAGCATTATTTGAGAACTTATACGAATTCACTTATAACCCTCCAAACAAGTTAACATATACTTTGTCAAAGACTTGAATATACTTGGAAGACTCTTTTTGATGCCCTTACGGTAAGATCATTCGTCTGACCAACATAAATTATTTAAAAACATGGATATATAACTCTGTCAAATAATGTATTTAAAAGTAGGAAATAAAATTAACGTGCAACTGTTAAATGCATCTTTTCTTTTATGGGTTTTAATCAATTTTGGGTTTAATTTAAATTCACTAATTGATTGAATTTAAATAAAATTACAAGTGCATTTGATAGTCTATAATAAGGGGATTTAGAGAGAACAATATATGATTCAAGTAGGAATTATATATTGTATTTTAATTGTATTCAAAATGGGGTATATGAAAAGGTGCATTGTTGTTTGCAAAAAACTATTTCCTTCACGTCCCACATTGGTAAGGAGTTAAATTATTTAATACTCCACTTTATAAGCATAAGGAGGATAATTTAATTTACTTATGGTACTAAAGAGAATTTTTTTTTTGTTTATTTTTAAATTAAACATATATTTTAATTTTTTATTATAAAATGACGTAAATTTAAAATTGAAAAATGAATACCACCCTCAAATACCCCTAAATTGGTAATATCACTGGGCCACCGGCCCATCATACCTATTCAAATTGGGTTGTACATTTTAAAGATAAGCGCCAAGCAAATGTCTAAATAATCACTAAAATTATAGGCAGATAGGTATCCTGGGCCAAGTTTTTGTGAGATTCTCTTTAATGGTCCACCCATAAGTTTAACTACTCACTGTGACATAAGCATTATATGTGTAATTATCGTAAAAATATAATAATTTTATTAAATTTAAAAGATAAAATAAAAAAGGAATGTCAACTCTCAAGGTTGATGTCATTAAGGCGTAAATGTCACATTGACACAAATGAATTTTTCTTATAATAAATATATTTATTGTTTGAAGTATATTATTAAAACGACTTATTCAATATGTTCAAATAATATTTTTCAAAAATAGGACTACATTAATTGATATAACTTGCAAACCATTAACCACCTCCATCTTTATGTTTTATTTTTTTGGGCTGGGGGGTGGGGTGGGGTGGGGTGGGGTAGGGTAAGAGAGATTTGCTAACAAAATGGAGTATCATAAAAATCAGAATAGAGGAAGGTCCTACGAACCACATGAGATCAATAAATAAATTTCATGATTTGAAAAAAAAATGGTTTGATTTACACCATATTAAACTATCAATAATATTATTTGGCTAAAGCAAAAAAGATACTACCTTTTGTGGTTTGATCAAGGAAATAATTAAGAAAAGATAGGAGATAAAGTGGCCAAAAAAAAAAAGATGTTTTGATCAAAGGAAATAAGAATAGATAGGAGTGGCCATAAAAAGAAGAAGAAGAACCTATAACTTATAAATCAAGTGGATCGAATAATTAATTAGATATTTAGCCAAAAAAAAAAAAGAAGAAAGAAAAATACAAATAAGTCGCAATGCACATTTATTAGTATCTTTGTTTTTGGGCAATAATAATAGCGACTAACGCGTTTTCAACTTTTCTATCTTAGGAGTATCTTAAATTGATCTGTTTTATTACTTCTTCCTGCTTCGGACAAGGACAATTAATAATAGTGTCGGAAACACTATTTTTATATGTATTTTTGATGTTATTTTTATTTTATAATAATAGTCGTTTTAAGTTTATACACATGAATTAAGAAAATCATTTAATATTATCACTTAATAATTAAAATGTGTATCAAATTACATCACTACCCCTTTATGAGAAGTTAAAAACTACTAATACAAAAGAGAAAATTTCTTGGGAAAATATTTTATTATTCTTTTACAAAGTTATAAACGATAAATAAATTGAAATAATTTCTCTCTCTAAAAAGTCAATTATTATAGAATAGAGGAAGTATTTATTTTCACATGATTTCTTCTCACATGAAGGTGAAACTCACTGTATGCTCATCACTGTATGCTCATGTAAGAGGATCATGTGGAAATATCAGTTTCCTTAATAATATCATATAGGTCATCCATATATAATTTATTCTCTCTTTTTTTTTTTTATCATTGCACTGTAAAAAATTTATGCTTGAATTAACATTTCGATTTCTTTGTTAATATATATTGCAATTACAAAATATATCAATATATGAGATTGAATAGAATATAAGGATGACCCACCATATCTATTAATTTCTTTAAAAGAGTTATCACTAATATTTATCTACATAACTATCAATAAAAAAAGTTTCATACATTATTAAATTCTCAATATATATCATTTTCATTCTATTATCATGTCAATACTACTAAACTATTTGTAAAAATAAACAAAAAACAAAAATACATTTTTAATTAATATTTATAAAATTTTTAAATGAGATTCTTTTTATAGAACAAATGTAATATATCTCAAATTTAAGTACTTTTTTATATAGTCGTTATAAGCATTAATTCATATATAGTGATAACAATATTTTTGTGTAATACCTATTCATTTAATTTGTTATTTGGTAGGATAAAAATAGCCCTTATGGTGTTGCTACTTAATTTCTAATGATAATATTAAAATGTGGATGAGTTTTATAAATAGTAAAACAATTTGAAAGGGGCAATCCTAGTTCTAATTAAGTTGGCCACTTGTAGACCCAGATGCATGCACGCAGACGATGGTAATTAGGGATTCTATATATATATATATATATATATATATATATATATATATATATATATATATATATATATATATATATATATATATATAGACTTGAAATATTAGGGTTTACGGGATTGAAATAATAAAAGCGCGCGCACTGATTTTGATATGTACCGAAAAAAATAAAATTATAGATATATAGAGAGTGATTAGTATGAAGTGAATTTAATTATGATAAGTTCACTTCATGATCAATACAGTGATGACACGCAGACGCAGAGATTACCCTCTTGACTTTGTATAAGCACTATATTGAGTATGAAATCAACTTATTATGAAATTCATTTTATGCTAACCGGATCCATATATATATATATATATATATATATATATATATATATATATATATATATATATATATATATATATGAAAATGAAATTTGTAGCTGCTTCTTTTACAGTTAGAGTGGTTAGTATGAAGTTAACTTTGATCAATTGACCAATACAGTATTGACACGCATGCGAAATGTGATCTCTCGCTCTGTGTGACAGCACTATATTGATCAATTGACTAACTTATTATGAAGTTAACTTCATGATAATCGGCCGGATCCTTCTATAGTCCTACGTACATTATGGAGTAGTATGTTGGTTAAAATAATTAATTACAGGTGTGGTTAGGGGAAGGACAAATTAAATTGGAGTACCATTTAGATAAGTATAAGTGCATGTGAGCTCCATTAATAATAATAGGATTGTAGTAAAATGTTGCAATCACAATTATATAAACGTACGTACAACGGTATTGATAAGAACATTAAATTAGCCTAATTTCTTAATTATATAATATCGTAAATAGAATTGTTAAATTCATAACAGAAAATATTATTTTCACAATAAAAATATCGCTGTAGATGTATAGCGACAGTGAAAACCGTCGCTATACATCTACAGCGACACTTTTGTTATAAAAATAACAAAAAGTGTTGTGAATTTAGCAATTTCCTATCGTAAATGGTTACTCCCGGCCGCCCCTTTTTCAAAATAAAAGTTTATTGTTAATTTTTTAAAAGTCAATTTCAAGCTATGGATTTAGAATTTATATATAAAACAACAAAACTCAGGAATAATAGTTCTTTTTTAAAAATTTATGTTAAATATTCATAATTATTATTGGATCTGGTTAACATGAAGTGAATTTCATAGTAAATTCACTTCATATTCAATGCAGTACTGACATACAAGCGGGAGTGTGATCTCTTTGCCTACGTGTGTCCGCATTATATTAGACATGATATAAATTTATCATGAAATTCACCTTCATACTAACAACTCCCGTTATTGTTGCATGCTAGAGTACTACTAGCTCTCTAGGTTTTGTTAAACTATGGGTAGCTAATTTAAAATGGTCGAATTAATTTCTAATGTGTGGTTATAACCGGCCGGTATAAATGCCATTAATTGGTGAAATCGGTCAATATCTGTCATCAACTATAAACATCCTTTCTGTTGATGAAACTACTACTACAATATTGGGCTAGCCAATGTTTTCTCTTGCTTTTTAATTGTTACTCCTTTCCTCACTTAATATATACTATCGATTTAGAGTTATGCACGTATATTAAAAAAATAATTGTGTAGTATTAAATATAATATTAATTATTTATATCGTTTTTATATTAAAACAAAAGTGTAATTTAATTTATTAGAAATAAAATAGTAAGAGAACCAAAGTTATATTTAATATTTAAGATAATATTAAAAATTAAGCAATTAATATTTACTTGAATTTTTCAAACGACTTATATTAAGGGTCAAAAATATATTTTTAAAATGACTTGTATTAAGGGACGGAGATAGTATATTAAAAAATAAAATTATTTTTTTAAAACGACTTATATTAAGGGACCGAAAATAAAATTTAAGGGACATATTGATTGCAAAAAAATCGTATTCATGCATGTGAATTGTGATGAAGTGACATATAGTGCAACTAATTAAGAGGACCACATAAAATATACATACTAGTACTATATTCTTTTTAAAATTAGAGTCAATTTAATTTTTAAGACATTAAATTTTGAAATTAGTATGATTTATAAAAATTTAGAATAAAATAAATTTTGTGATTAATAATTTTTGTTATATAGTATATGTAAGACCTCAATATTTTTTTATAAATAAAATCGAATTTCTTCTAATTATTATTTTGAATAATAAGGTGTGTGACGCCCCCAAAAATAGGTATACATCACCTATCTTGGGTCGTCAGATACATGGTACAGAATTCAATTACAACTTACTAATACAACTGTCGTGCACAATACGACAAAATATAAACTGTGAGTTTGAATACAAATATTATCTTCTAGAGAGTATCCATACTCAAAAGGAGTCCTTATTACAATTATTATCACACTATTACATAGAATAGTGAGGACTACTAATACTATCATCTGGTTCATCACTCCGTTCCCCGACTCGTCCTAGTTATATTCTCATGTCATGAAGAGAACAGTGAAAGAAAGGGTGAGCTCAACTAGCCCAGTAAAAATATTATGACTAAGATAATGCAGAATAAATTATCATTAGCCTTCAACAGTGTTAAACTGATAAAATATAACGAACATCAAGTTTAACTGCAGCGGAACAAACAATCCATTAAAAGAGTCAAGTAGAAAATAAAATCTACTATCTTCTATGATTTAAAAGGTTTTTCAACATTGTTATCGCTGAAACTCAGCTTAATAAAATAATCCACATCATCGAATCACCCCTGCACTACGGTCAAGGATATTCGTGTATTCATTAATGGTCATGATCATGCCAACAACTGTCCATCAATGCACTACGGGCCAATGAGGACTTTTACCACATCATTTGTAACATTACGGTCATGATTATACCGAATAATCCCTGATCATAATCATACCAAGTCCATCTATGCACTACAGGCCACAGATGACTTTCAACATTTTATAAACATGAGGATGATGACAATGATATAAGAATTCAATAAAACAAGTTCAAAAATTAATTTATCCAATAATTAACAACGTCCAAATTGTCAACATGATACTGCTTTGTGGAGTAAAATTCAAGAATGCTTAGAAGAATATTTTCATGAAAAGATACTGGATGAACCGCAATTATCAAGGATATTCCACAAATTTCATGGAGTATAGAAGTCAAAACTTAACCAACTGAGTATAATAAAGAATGGAATAACAAAAGAAATCACCATGCATGCGATAGACCGCACAGACAGGTTATTCCAACAGAATAATAAATAATAGAACCAGGTCCGGCGTAAAACGCACAGACATGATATTCCAACAGAATAATAATAAAGACGGAACCAGGTCCGGTGTAAAACACACAGACAGGATGTTCCAACAGAATAATAATAAAGACGGAACCAGGTCCGGTGTAAAACACACATGTGATGCCCCCAAAATTAGGTATACATCACCCATCTTGGGTCGTCAGATACATAGTATAGAATACAAATACAACTTACTAATACAACTGTCGTGTACAATACGACAAAACATAAACTGTGAGTTTGAATACAAATATTATCTTCTAGAGAGTATTCATACTCAAAAGGAGTCCTCATTATATTTATTAACACACTATTACATAGAATAGTGAGGACTACTAACTAATACTATCATTCGGACCATTTCTCCGTTTCTCGACTTGCCCCAGCTACGTTCTCATTTCCTGAAGAGAACAGTGAAAGAAAGGGTGAGCTCAACTAGCCCAGTAAGAAATATTATGACTAAGATAATGCAGAATAAATTATCATTAGCCTTCAACAATGTTAAACTGATAAAATATAATAGACATCAAGTTTAACTGCAGTGGAACAAGCAATCCATTAAAAGAGTCAAGTAAAAAATAAACTCTACTATCTTTTATGATTTAAAAGGTTTTTAAACATTGTGATCGCTGGGACTCAGCTTAATAAAATAATTCACATCATCGAATCACCCCTGCACTACGGCCAAGGATATTCGTGTATTCATTAATGGTCATGATCATGCCAACAACTGTCCACCAATGCACTACGGCCAATGAGGACTTTTACCACATCATTTGTAACATTACGGTCATGATTATACTGAATAATCCCTGGTCATAATCATACCAAGTCCATCTATGCACTACAGGCCACAGTTGACTTTCAATATTTTATAAACATGAGGATGATGACAATGATATAAGAATTCAATAAAATAAGTTCAAGAATTAATTTATCCAATAATTAACAACATCCAAATTGTCAACATGATACTGCTTTGTGGAGTAAAATTCAAGAATGCTTAGAAGAATATTTTCATGAAAAGATACCGGATGAACCGCAATTATCAAGGATATTCCACAAATTTCATGGAGTATAGAAGTCAAAACTTAACCAACTAGGTATAATAAAGAATGGAATAACAAAAAAAATCACCATGCATGCGATAGACCGCACAGACAGGTTATTCCAACAGAATAATAAATAATGGAACCAGGTCCGGCGTAAACGCACAGACAGGATATTCCGACAGAATAATAAATAAAGGAACCAGGTCCGGCGTAAAACACACAGACAGGATGTTCCAACAGAATAATAATAAGACGAAACCAGGTCCGGTGTAAAACACACAGACAGGATGTTCCAACAGTATAACAGAAGAATGTCACCAAGTATAGGGTAGACCGCGTATACAGGTTATTCCAACAGAATAATAAGAAATGGAATAACAACAGTTCTCTTCATGAATAAGAAAGAATAACACCCCTTACCGTTTTAAAGAAGAGCTGAAATAAGAAAGTAGTTAAGTAGCAGAATACTCTTCTTCTCTCTCTATAGTTTCTCTCTCTAGAGTTCAGTGAATTCGTAAGAAATAATGAAGGAATGAGCTGCTATTTATAGAAAAATAGAATGCATAGTAACTAATCCATGAACGGTCCAGATTGATTACTTTAATCTGACGGTCCATATTTAAAGAAAAATCTTTTAAATAAAATATAATATATTATATTTATAAAATAACTTTAATAAAGTATTTTGTTTTATATAAAAAGATGTTTCTGTTTTATTACGTTAATAATACGAATAAAACAAAATGTCATTATCGCTAAATAATTCATATTATTAACTAACAATAATTGAATCAAACTGAGTGACTTCTCACATAAGCATTAATAATCTATATCGTGTGCTACTATGCAACCACACGTATTACTGTACTTTTACTACCGAGTAGTTCAACAGTATCAATGGTAAAACTTTCGCTGCTATTTTTAATAAAATATTTTTGTCGTTTTCTCATTCCGACAATAATTCCGTTGTGGGGTCCACCAATGATTGTGCCGTTGTACGAATATTCCATGTTAAAACGAATATTCCCCGACCAATCGAATATTATATAACAACTTGCGTACTTTTTAAAATTTATAAATATTACCCACAACTATAACATTATATCAAATTTACTCCATAATATTCAAAATTGATATTTATAGAAAATTCATCTTTATTTATAAAAGTTGGGGTCTTACAACCTCCTCTTCTTATGAAATTTCGCCCTCGAAATTAGGGTACGTACCTGGTATGTCGAAGAGGTAAGGATACCATGATTTCATTTCAGATTCTAACTCCCACGTCATTTCCTCAACATCGTGATTTCTCCACAAAACTTTGACTTGAGGTATAACCTTGGAGCGTAGAATATGTTCCTTCTTATCCAAGATTTGAACAGGAACTTCTTCATACGTCAAATCTTCTACTATTTCGTCCGGTTCTAACTCAATAATGTGGTTCGGGTCTTCCACATATTTGCGTAACATGGATATGTGAAAAACGTTATGAACACGAGACATACTTGGCGGTAAAGCGAGTCTATAAGCCACAGTTCCTACTCGATCGAGGATTAAAAATGGACTGATGAATCGAGGATTGAGCTTTTCTCTTTTTCCAAATCTCGTAACTCCTTTCCATGGAGCAACACGTAAGAACACATGATCTCCTATATCAAATTCCACTTCCTTTCGATGAAGACCAGCATAACTCTTTTGTCGATCTTGTGAGGTTTTTATACGTTGTCGGATCGTTTGAATGTTTTCTATATTCATACGTACAAACTCCGGTCCCAACAACGTTGCTTCACCCACCTCATCCCAGCATACTGGAGAACGACATTTTCTTCCATACAATGCTTCGAATGGAGCCATGCCAATACTTGTGTAAGACCCCAACTTTTATAAATAAAGATGAATTTTCTATAAATATCATTTTTGAATATTATGAAGTTAATTTGATATAATGTTATAGTTGTGGGTAATATTTATAAATTTTGCAAAGTAAGCAAGTTGTTATAAAATATTCGTTTGGTCGGGGAATATTCTTTTTGTCGGGGAATATTCGTACGACGGCACAATCATTGGTGGACCCCACAACGGAATTATTGTCGGATTGAGAAAACGACAAAATTATCTTTCTATAAAAATAACAGCAGAGGTATTACGTTAAAATCGTTAAAACTGTTGAACTACTTGGTAGTAAAAGTACAGTAATACGCGTGGTTGCATAGTAGCACACGGTATTGATTATTGATGCTTACGTGAGAAGTCACTCAGCTATACTCAATTATTGCTAC
Source organism: Panax notoginseng (assembly GCA_016801055.1). Classification (NCBI taxonomy): domain Eukaryota; kingdom Viridiplantae; phylum Streptophyta; class Magnoliopsida; order Apiales; family Araliaceae; genus Panax; species Panax notoginseng. Next base: position 204,516,385 of record CM029015.1, on the reverse strand, counting down.
AGTAATTGCTGCATCATATCTCTTAAATTATTGTCATAGTATCATCTGTATAATATGTTATATTATTGAGACGTTGTGGTAAGTTTGGTTATTTTATGGGGGGCCATATGTCATCATCTAAGAGTCTCTTCGTCAATAGTAATTACCTTCGTCAATAGTATTTACCTGGTCAATAGTAATTACCTTCGTCAATAGTATTTACCTTGGTCAATAGTATTTACCTTGGTCAATAGTAATTACCTTCGTCAATAGTATTTACCTTGGTCAATAGTAATTACTTTCGTCAATAGTAGTTGTCCCTTCAATATTACCAAGAGTCATTTGACCCTTCGTTAAGACCAAGAGTCATTTGACCCTTCGTTAAGACCAAGAGCCACCCTCAGTTTTTCTATAAATAGAGGCCTAGGGCTTCATTATTTTTCACGAATTCATTCAAGCTATAGAGAGAGAAAGTATAGAGAGAATGAGAGAGAGAGAGACTAAAAGTATTCTGCTACATCACTTTTCCAATATCCAGTTCTTTTAAGGTAGGGAATATTATTTCTTTTATATTCATGAAGAGAACTTCTGTTATTCCATTCGTTATTATTCTGTTGGAATAACCAGTATACGCGGTCTACCCTATACTTGGTGACATTCTTCTATTATTCTGTTGGAACATCCTGTCTGTGTGTTTTACACCGGACCTGGTTCCGTTTATTATTCTGTTGGAACATCCTGTCTGTGTGTTTTACACCGGACCTGGTTCCGTTTTTATTATTATTCTGTTGGAACATCCTGTCTGTGTGTTTTACACCGGACCTGGTTCCATTATTTATTATTCTGTCGGAATATCCTGTCTGTGCGTTTACGCCGGACCTGGTTCCATTATTTATTATTCTGTTGGAATAACCTGTCTGTGCGGTCTATCGCATGCATGGTGATTTCTTTTGTTATTCCATTCTTTATTATACTCAGTTGGTTAAGTTTTGACTTCTATACTCCATGAAATTTGTGGAATATCCTTGATAGTTGCGTTTCATCCAGTATCTTTTCAAGAAAATATTCTTCTAAGCATTCTTGAATTTTACTCCACAATGCAGTATCATGTTGACAATTTGGACGTTGTTAATTCCTGGATAAATTAATTCTTGAACTTGTTTTATTGAATTCTTATATCATTGTCATCATCCTCATGTTTATAAAATGTTGAAAGTCATCTGTGGCCTGTAGTGCATAGATGGACTTGGTATGATTATGACCAGGGATTATTCGGTATAATCATGACCGTAATGTTACAAATGATGTGGTAAAAGTCCTCATTGGCCCGTAGTGCATTGATGGACAGTTGTTGGCATGATCATGACCATTAATGAATACACGAATATCCTTGGCCGTAGTGCAGGGGTGATTCGATGATGTGGATTATTTTATTAAGCTGAGTCTCAGCGATTACAGTGTTGAAAAACTTTTTAAATCATAAAAGATAGTAGAGTTTATTTTCTACTTGACTCTTTTAATGGATTGCTTGTTCCGCTACAGTTAAACTTGATGTCTATTATATTTTATCAGTTTAACATTGTTGAAGGCTAATGATAATTTATTCTGCATTATCTTAGTCATAATATTTCTTACTGGGCTAGTTGAGCTCACCCTTTCTTTCACTGTTCTCTTCAGGAAATGAGAACGTAGCTGGGACAAGTCGGGGTACGGAGTGATGGTCCGAATGATAGTATTAGTTAGTAGTCCTCACTATTCTATGTAATGGTGTGTTAATAAATGTAATGAGGACTCCTTTTGAGTATGAATACTCTCTAGAAGATAATATTTGTATTCAAACTCACAGTTTATGTTTTGTCGTATTGTACACGACAGATGTATTAATCAGTTGTATTTGTATTCTGTACTATGTATCTGACGACCCAAGATGGGTGATGTATACCTAATTTTGGGGGCGTCACAGTTGGTATCAGAGCTTAGGGATATGATCCCTGGCTAAGATGTGAGAATAGAACTAGGAGGGGAGAGACGGGGAATTCCTTCGCTAGTATGACATACCTAAGTTTATTTGCATGGTATTTAATTGGTCGGTCATAATATAAGGATAATATATGACATATCAATTAATTTTTATTTTGTGGCAGTATCTGAAAATGGCATCTGAGAATGTTGAGAATAGCAATGGAGCACAGACGACTGTTGATTCACCACATATCAATAATCAGGATAATGTGCATCAGGAAGGTGTCAATCCTCATGCAAACAACAACACTGACCAAATGATGAATGATCAAATGTTCAGAGGCTTTATGCAATTCATGCAACAACAGGTGAAAGCGGCTCCTGTCCACAACGTAGGTGGAAATACTGGAAACTCTCAGGCGGTCACCGCTAAACAGTTTAAGGAGCTGGGACCACCGGAGTTTAAGGGAGAACCCAAACCACTTGTAGCTGAAACATGGATAAAGCAGATCACCAAGATATTTGATGTCTTGGGTTGCTCCGAGGAGCAAAAGGTTCCCTTTGCCGCCTTTATGTTGCGAGGAGAGGCAGATTACTGGTGGGAATCGATAAAGCGTACTCAACCTGCCGCACTGAAGATGTCTTGGGAGAAGTTTCAAGATCTGTTTAACGACAAATACTTTCCCGAGAGTATTCGTCACATGAAGGAGGTGGAGTTCATCAAATTGGAGCAGAATAATATGACCGTGTCGCAGTACGAGGCAAAATTTGCGGAGTTATCCCGGTTTGCGTCCCACCTGGTGGATAATGAAGAAAGAATGACGCGGATGTTTTTAAGAGGTTTGAAGCCGGAGATACGTCAACATCTTGTTTCTCATAAACTGTGTTTGTATTCAGATGTTGTAAATAGGGCTCAGTTGGTGGAGCGCGATAACGAGACAACGCAACCAAAAGAGAGCAGCCGGCAAAATGATAATACCAGTGAGAGCAGTCATCGAAGCGGTGACAACAAGCGTGGAGGGAATCAACAGGCCAGAAATGGTAACCACTTCGGTGGTAATCAGGGCCAAAACAATAAGAATGGACATTTCAAGAAGAGGAGATTCAACAATGATGGAAAGACGTCAGCACCAGCACCTGTCGTTAAGGAAGGAGAACGACCACCTATCATATGTTTCAAATGCGGAGGGGAGGGGCACATCAGTCCAAACTGCGCGATGCCGTCCAAAGCATGTTATAATTGTGGAAGAGAAGGTCATTTAGCCCGATTTTGTCGTTTACCGAAAACAAATTCAGCTAGGATGGAGGCACCAAAAGCCGTCCCAGAAAAGTCAAAACCGGTTGTGCAAGGGAGAGCGTTTGTTGTGAACTCCCAGAGAGCAAGGAACCCGAATGAGGTCATCACGGGTAAGCTTATCATAAACTCTAAAGAAGTTTATACTTTATTTGATACCGGTTCAACCCATTCTTTTATTTCTCCTACTTGCGCTCATCGATTAAATTTGATTCCGGAGAAATTAGACTTTGACTTATCTGTGGAAACTCCGTTGGGAGAAACCTTCATTACCTCCACTGGTTATAAGTCTTGTTTGGTTCAAGTTGGTACCCACACATTACCTATCGATCTGATTTCATTAAAAATACTTGCATTTGACGTGATTCTAGGGATTGATTGGTTAACTACTCATTATGCAAAAATTGATTGTTTTCGTAAGGTTGTTAGCTTTCATATTCCTAATCGACCTATTATGCGAATTCAAGCAACCAAACCATTAAAATCAATCGCTGTCATCTCAAGCCATAAAGCTATTCGTTTATTGAAAAACGGATGTCAAGCTTTCTTAGCTCATGTCACAGATCTAAACAAAAATACGTCAGCTTTGAATGATATTTCTGTTGTTAATAAATTTCCTGACGTATTTCCCGAAGAACTTCCTGGCCTACCCCCAGAGCGTGAAATTGAATTTTGTATCGACCTTGAACCCGGTACAAAACCCATTTCCAAAGCCCCATATCGAATGGCTCCTATTGAACTTCAGGAGTTAAAGACCCAACTGCAGGAATTGTTAGACATTGGTTTTATTCGTCCTAGTACTTCTCCTTGGGGTGCTCCTGTTCTGTTCGTGAAGAAGAAAGATGGGAGTATGCGACTTTGTATTGATTATCGGGAGTTGAATCATGTCACCATCAAAAATAGGTACCCATTGCCACGTATTGATGACCTGTTTGACCAGTTGCAAGGAGCACAATTCTTTTCAAAGATCGATCTTCGTTCTGGATATCATCAGCTGAAGGTTAGAACTGAGGATATTCCAAAGACTGCCTTCAGAACTCGGTATGGGCATTATGAATTCTTAGTTATGTCTTTTGGATTGACTAATGCTCCTGCTGCCTTCATGGATATGATGAACAGGGTATTTAAGGAATATTTGGATCACTTTGTGGTCGTCTTTATCGATGACATCCTTGTTTATTCCAAAAGCCGTGAAGATCATGAGCAACACTTGAGGCTGGTACTCCAAAAGCTTCGTGAATACAAACTTTATGCCAAGTTGAAGAAATGCGAGTTCTGGCTGGAAGAGGTAGCATTCCTTGGGCACGTAGTATCAAGTCGTGGAATATCGGTTGACCCGGCAAAGATTGAAGCTATTCAAAGCTGGGAGCAACCTAAATCAGTGACCGAAGTACGTAGCTTTCTTGGTTTAGCTGGTTATTATCGGAGATTCGTGGAAGGATTTTCTCGAATCGCTACTCCATTAACTCAGCTGACTCGAAAAGATACAAAGTTCGGTTGGAGCGAAGAATGTGAGCAGAGTTTTCAAGAACTCAAGAGGAGACTCATTTCAGCACCTGTTCTAACAATACCATCTGGCTCGGAGGGATTTGTCATCTACAGTGATGCTTCGAGCAAAGGGTTGGGATGTGTTCTCATGCAACATGGAAAAGTCATAGCCTATGCATCAAGACAACTCAAGGAATATGAGAGGAATTATCCTACTCATGATCTAGAGTTGGCAGCTGTTGTCTTTGCACTTAAAATTTGGAGGCATTACTTGTATGGGGAGAAGGTGGAGATCTTTACGGATCATAAAAGCCTCAAATATTTCTTCACTCAAAAGGAACTCAACATGCGACAACGACGTTGGCTTGAACTGTTGAAAGATTATGATCATACCATTCAATACCATCCTGGAAAAGCGAACGTGGTAGCTGACGCATTGAGTAGAAGATCATATGCAAGTACGAGTGCGATATTGTCAACACAAAGACCCATTTTGTGTGACTTGCAAAGGATGGAGATAGAGTTAAAGACTCCAGGGACCCATGTGATGATGGCGAATATACGAGTAGAACCGACTTTAATCGATAAAGTTAAAGCTGCTCAAGCTACAGACCTGGAGCTGATGCGTATGAAGAAGAAAGTGCAAGAAGGTGTTATACCGGAAGCAAGAATCGATGAAGAAGGAATACTTCGAGTCAACTCCAGACTTTGTGTTCCTAACAACCCTGATTTAAAGTATGAAATCATGATGGAGGCGCACAACACACCGTTTGCAATCCATCCTGGAAGTACCAAAATGTATCATGATCTTCGTCATACATTTTGGTGGAGCAATATGAAGAGAGAGATAGCGTTGTTTATCTCAAGGTGTCTAACTTGTCAACGAGTCAAAGCGGAGCATCAAGTACCAAAAGGTCCATTGCAACCACTTGAAATTCCAGAATGGAAGTGGGAGCACATTACCATGGATTTCGTTACCGGTCTTCCTAGGGTTTCTCAAGGTATTGATGCGATTTGGGTCATTGTTGATAGATTGACCAAGTCTGCTCATTTCTTACCGATACGAGAAACTTATACACTTGAACGTCTTGCTCGTATGTACATAAACGAGATTGTAAGACTGCATGGTATGCCAGTATCCATAGTTTCTGACCGAGACCCAAGATTCACTTCACGATTTTGGGTTAGTTTACAAAAAGCTATGGGCACGGAGTTACGATTTAGTTCAGCATATCATCCTCAGACGGACGGACAATCAGAGAGGACTATTCAAACTCTTGAAGATCTATTAAGACTCTGTGTCTTTGACTTCAAAGGAAGTTGGGACAAGTTCTTACCATTGGTGGAGTTTTCCTACAACAACAGTTATCAAGCAAGTATTGGCATGGCTCCATTCGAAGCATTGTATGGAAGAAAATGTCGTTCTCCAGTATGCTGGGATGAGGTGGGCGAAGCAACGTTGTTGGGACCGGAGTTGGTACGTATGACTACAGAAAAGATTCAAACGATCCGACAACGTATAAAAACCTCACAAGATCGACAAAAGAGTTATGCTGATCTTCATCGAAAGGACGTGGAATTTGATGTAGGAGATCATGTGTTCTTACGTGTTGCTCCATGGAAAGGAGTTACGAGATTTGGAAAGAGAGGAAAGCTAAATCCTCGATTCATCGGTCCATTTTTAATCCTCGATCGAGTAGGAACTGTGGCTTATAGACTCGCTTTACCGCCAAGTATGTCTCGTGTTCATAACGTTTTCCACATATCCATGTTACGCAAATATGTGGAAGACCCGAACCACATTATTGAGTTAGAACCGGACGAAATAGCGGAGGATTTGACGTATGAAGAAGTTCCTGTTCAAATCTTGGATAAGAAGGAACATATTCTACGCTCCAAGGTTATACCTCAAGTTAAAGTTTTGTGGAGAAACCACGATGTTGAGGAAATGACTTGGGAGTTAGAATCAGAAATGAAATCAAGGTATCCTTACCTCTTCGACATACCAGGTACGTACCCTAATTTCGAGGGCGAAATTTCATAAGAAGGGGAGGTTGTAAGACCCCAACTTTTATAAATAAAGATGAATTTTCTATAAATATCATTTTTGAATATTATGAAGTTAATTTGATATAATGTTATAGTTGTGGGTAATATTTATAAATTTTGCAAAGTAAGCAAGTTGTTATAAAATATTCGTTTGGTCGGGGAATATTCTTTTTGTCGGGGAATATTCGTACGACGGCACAATCATTGGTGGACCCCACAACGGAATTATTGTCGGATTGAGAAAACGACAAAATTATCTTTCTATAAAAATAACAGCTGAGGTATTATGTTAAAATCGTTAAAACTGTTGAACTACTTGGTAGTAAAAGTACAGTAATACGCGTGGTTGCATAGTAGCACACGGTATTGATTATTGATGCTTATGTGAGAAGTCACTCAGCTATACTCAATTATTGCTACAGTAATTGCTGCATCATATCTCTTAAATTATTGTCATAGTATCATCTGTATAATATGTTATATTATTGAGACGTTGTGGTAAGTTTGGTTATTTTATGGGGGGCCATATGTCATCATCTAAGAGTCTCTTCGTCAATAGTAATTACCTTCGTCAATAGTATTTACCTGGTCAATAGTAATTACCTTCGTCAATAGTATTTACCTTGGTCAATAGTATTTACCTTGGTCAATAGTAATTACCTTCGTCAATAGTATTTACCTTGGTCAATAGTAATTACTTTCGTCAATAGTAGTTGTCCCTTCAATATTACCAAGAGTCATTTGACCCTTCGTTAAGACCAAGAGTCATTTGACCCTTCGTTAAGACCAAGAGCCACCCTCAGTTTTTCTATAAATAGAGGCCTAGGGCTTCATTATTTTTCACGAATTCATTCAAGCTATAGAGAGAGAAAGTATAGAGAGAATGAGAGAGAGAGAGACTAAAAGTATTCTGCTACATCACTTTTCCAATATCCAGTTCTTTTAAGGTAGGGAATATTATTTCTTTTATATTCATGAAGAGAACTTCTGTTATTCCATTCGTTATTATTCTGTTGGAATAACCAGTATACGCGGTCTACCCTATACTTGGTGACATTCTTCTATTATTCTGTTGGAACATCCTGTCTGTGTGTTTTACACCGGACCTGGTTCCGTTTATTATTCTGTTGGAACATCCTGTCTGTGTGTTTTACACCGGACCTGGTTCCGTTTTTATTATTATTCTGTTGGAACATCCTGTCTGTGTGTTTTACACCGGACCTGGTTCCATTATTTATTATTCTGTCGGAATATCCTGTCTGTGCGTTTACGCCGGACCTGGTTCCATTATTTATTATTCTGTTGGAATAACCTGTCTGTGCGGTCTATCGCATGCATGGTGATTTCTTTTGTTATTCCATTCTTTATTATACTCAGTTGGTTAAGTTTTGACTTCTATACTCCATGAAATTTGTGGAATATCCTTGATAGTTGCGTTTCATCCAGTATCTTTTCAAGAAAATATTCTTCTAAGCATTCTTGAATTTTACTCCACAATGCAGTATCATGTTGACAATTTGGACGTTGTTAATTCCTGGATAAATTAATTCTTGAACTTGTTTTATTGAATTCTTATATCATTGTCATCATCCTCATGTTTATAAAATGTTGAAAGTCATCTGTGGCCTGTAGTGCATAGATGGACTTGGTATGATTATGACCAGGGATTATTCGGTATAATCATGACCGTAATGTTACAAATGATGTGGTAAAAGTCCTCATTGGCCCGTAGTGCATTGATGGACAGTTGTTGGCATGATCATGACCATTAATGAATACACGAATATCCTTGGCCGTAGTGCAGGGGTGATTCGATGATGTGGATTATTTTATTAAGCTGAGTCTCAGCGATTACAGTGTTGAAAAACTTTTTAAATCATAAAAGATAGTAGAGTTTATTTTTTACTTGACTCTTTTAATGGATTGCTTGTTCCGCTACAGTTAAACTTGATGTCTATTATATTTTATCAGTTTAACATTGTTGAAGGCTAATGATAATTTATTCTGCATTATCTTAGTCATAATATTTCTTACTGGGCTAGTTGAGCTCACCCTTTCTTTCACTGTTCTCTTCAGGAAATGAGAACGTAGCTGGAACAAGTCGGGGTACGGAGTGATGGTCCGAATGATAGTATTAGTTAGTAGTCCTCACTATTCTATGTAATGGTGTGTTAATAAATGTAATGAGGACTCCTTTTGAGTATGAATACTCTCTAGAAGATAATATTTGTATTCAAACTCACAGTTTATGTTTTGTCATATTGTACACGACAGATGTATTAATCAGTTATATTTGTATTCTGTACTATGTATCTGACGACCCAAGATGGGTGATGCATACTTAATTTTGGGGGCGTCACAACTTGCTTGATAACTGTTGTTATAGGAAAACTCCACCAATGGTAAGAACTTGTCCCAACTTCCCTTGAAGTCAAGGACACAGAGTCTTAATAAATCTTCTAGAGTTTGAATAGTCCTCTCTGATTGTCCGTCCGTCTGAGGATGATATGCCGAACTAAATCGTAAATCTGTGCCCATAGCTTTTTGTAAACTAACCTAAAATCGTGAAGTGAATCTTGGGTCTCGATCAGAAACTATGGATACTGGCATACCATGTAGTCTTACAATCTCGTTTATCTACATACGAGTAAGACGTTCAAGTGTATAAGTTTCTCGTATCGGTAAGAAATGAGCAAACTTGGTCAATCTATCAACAATGACCCAAATCGCATCTATACCTTGAGAAACCTTAGGAAGACCGGTAACGAAATCCATGGTAATGTGCTCCCACTTCCATTTTGGAATTTCAAGTGGTTGCAATGGACCTTTTGGTACTTGATGCTCCGCTTTGACTTGTTGACAAATTAAACACCTTGAGATAAACAGCGCTATCTCTCTCTTCATATTGCTCCACCAAAATGTATGACGAAGATCATGATACATTTTGGTACTTCCAAGATGGATTGCAAACGGTGTGTTGTGCGCCTCCATCATGATTTCATACTTTAAATCAGGGTTGTTAGGAACACAAAGTCTGGAGTTGACTCGAAGTATTCCTTCTTCATCGATTCTTGCTTCCGGCATAACACCTTCTTGTACTTTCTTCCTCATACGCATCAGCTCCAGGTCTGTAGCTTGAGCAGCTTTAACTTTATCGATTAAAGTTGGTTCTACTCGTATATTCGCCATCATCACATGGGTCCCTGGAGTCTTTAACTCTATCTCCATCCTTTGCAAGTCACACAAAATAGGCCTTTGTGTTGACAATATTGCACTCGTACTTGCATATGATCTTCTACTCAATACGTCAGCTACCACGTTCGCTTTTCCAAGATGGTATTGAATGGTATGATCATAATCTTTCAACAGTTCAAGCCAACGTCGTTGTCGCATGTTGAGTTCCTTTTGAGTGAAGAAATATTTGAGGCTTTTATGATCCGTAAAGATCTCCACCTTCTCCCCATACAAGTAATGCCTCCAAATTTTAAGTGCAAAGACAACATCTGCCAACTCTAGATCATGAGTAGGATAATTCCTCTTATATTGCTTGAGTTGTCTTGATGCATAGGCTATGACTTTTCTATGTTGCATGAGAACGCATCCCAACCCTTTGCTCGAAGCATCACTGTAGATGACAAATCCCTCCGAGCCAGATGGTATTGTTAGAACAGGTGCTGAAATGAGTCTCCTCTTGAGTTCTTGAAAACTCTTCTCACATTCTTTGCTCCAACCGAACTTTGTATCTTTCCGAGTCAGCTGAGTTAATGGAGTAGCGATTCGAGAAAATCCTTCCATGAATCTCCGATAATAACCAGCTAAACCAATAAAGCTACGTACTTCGGTTACTGATTTAGGTTGCTCCCAGCTTTGAATAGCTTCAATCTTTGTCGGGTCAACCGATATTCCACGACTTGATACTACGTGCCCAAGGAATGCTACCTCCTCCAGCCAGAACTCGCATTTCTTCAACTTGGCATAAAGCTTGTATTCACGAAGCTTTTGGAGTACCAGCCTCAAGTGTTGCTCATGATCTTCACGGCTTTTGGAATAAATAAGGATGTCATCAATAAAGACGACCACAAAGTGATCCAAATATTCCTTGAATACCCGGTTCATCATATCCATGAAGGCAGCAGGAGCATTAGTCAATCCAAAGGACATGACTAGGAATTCATAATGCCCGTACCGAGTTTGAAAGTCGTCTTTGGAATATCCTCAGTTCTAACCTTCAGCTGATGATATCCAGAACGAAGATCGATCTTTGAAAAGAATTGTGCTCCTTGCAACTGGTCAAACAGGTCATCAATACGTGGCAATTGGTACCTGTTTTTGATGGTGACATGATTCAACTCCCGATAATCAATACAAAGTCGCATACTTCCATCTTTCTTCTTCACGAATAGCACAGGAGCACCCCAAGGAGAAGTACTAGGACGAATAAAGCCAATGTCTAACAATTCCTGCAGTTAGATCTTTAACTCCTGAAGTTCAATAGGAGCCATTCGATATGGGGCTTTGGAAATGGATTTTGTACCGGGTTCAAGGTTGATACAAAATTCAATTCCACGCTCTGGGGGTAGGCCAGGAAGTTCTTCAGGGAATACGTCAGGAAATTTATTAACAATAGAAATATCATTCAAAACTGACGTATTTTTGTTTAGATCCGTGACATGAGCTAAGAAAGCTTGACATCCGTTTTTCAATAAACGAATAGCTTTATGGCTTGAGATGACAGTGATTGATTTTAATGGTTTGGTTGCTTGAATTCGCATAATAGGTCGATTAGGAATATGAAAGTTAACAACCTTACGAAAATAATCAATTTTTACATGATGAGTAGTTAACCAATCAATCCCTAGAATCACGTCAAATGCAAGTATTTTTAATGAAATCAGATCGACAGGTAATGTGTGGGTACCAACTTGAACCAAACAAGACTTATAAACCGTGGATGTAATGAAGGTTTCTCCCAATGGAGTTTCAACAGATAAATCAAAGTCTAATTTCTCCGGAGTCAAATTTAATCGATGAGCGCAAGTAGGAGAAATAAAAAAATGGGTAGAACCGGTATCAAATAAAGTATAGACTTCGTTAGAGTTTATGATAAGCTTACCCGTGATGACCTCATTCGGGTTCCTTGCTTTCTGGGAGGTCACAACAAACGCTCTCCTTTGCACTACCGGTTTTGACTTTTCTGGGACGGCCTTTCGTGTCTCCATCTTGGCTGAACTTGTTTTTGGTAAACGATAAAATCGAGCTAAATGACCTTCTCTTTCACAATTATAACATGCTTTAGACGGCATCGCGCAGTTTGGACTGATGTGCCCCTCCCCTCCTCATTTGAAACATATGATAGGTGGTCGTTCTCCTTCCTTAACAACGGGTGCTGGTGCTGACGTCTTTCCATCATTGTTGAATCTCCTCTTCTTGAAATGACCATTGTTATTGTTTTGGCCCTGATTACCACCGAAGTGGTTACCATTTCTGGCATGTTGATTCCCTCCACGCTTGTTGTCACCGCTTCGATGACTGCTCTCACTGGTATTATCATTTTGTCGACTGCTCTCTTTTGGTTGCGTTGACTCGTTATCACTCTCCACTAACTGAGCTCTATTAACAACATCTGAATACAAACACAGTTTATGAGAAATAAGATGTTGACGTATCTCAGGTTTCAAACCTCGCAAAAACATTCGCGTCATTCGCTCTTCATTACCCACCAAGTGGGATGCAAACTGGGACAACTCAGCAAATTTAGCCTCATACTGCGACACGGTCATATTATTCTGCTCCAATTTGATAAACTCCACCTCCTTCATCTGACGAACACTTTCGGGAAAATATTTGTCATTGAACAACTCTTGAAACTTCTCCCAAGACATCTTCAGTGCGGCAGGTTGAGTACGCTTAATCGATTCCCACCAGTAATCTGCCTCTCCTCGCAACATAAAGGCGGCAAAGGGAACTTTTTGCTCCTCGAAGCATCCCAAGACATCAAATATCTTGGTAATCTGCTTTATCCATGTTTCCGCTATAAGTGATTTTGGCTCCCCTTAAACTCTGGTGGTCCCAGCTCCTTGAACTGTTTAGCGGTGACCGTCCGAGAGTTTTCAGTGTTTCCATCTATATTTTGGACAGGAGCCGCTCTCGCCTGCTGTTGCATGAACTGCATAAAGTTTCTGAACATTCCATCATTCATCATCTGGTCAATGTTGTTGTTTGCATGAGAATTGTCACCTTCCTGATGCACATTATCCTGATTATTGATATGTGGTGAATCAACAGTCGCCTGTGCTCCATTGCTATTCTCAATATTCTCATATGCCATTTTCAAATACTGCCACAAAATAAAAGTTAATTGATATGTCATATATTATCCTTATATTATGACCGACCAATTAAATACCATGCAAATAAACTTAGGTAGGTCATACTAGCGAAGGAATTCCCCGTCTCTCCCCTCCTAGTTCTATTCTCACATCTTAGCCAGGGATCATATCCCTAAGCTCTGATACCAACTGTGACGCCCCCAAAATTAGGTATATATCACCTATCTTGAGTCGTCAGATACATAGTATAGAATACAAATACAACTTACTAATACAACTGTCGTGTACAATACGACAAAACATAAACTGTGAGTTTGAATACAAATATTATCTTCTAGAGAGTATTCATACTCAAAAGGAGTCCTCATTACATTTATTAACACACTATTACATAGAATAGTGAGGACTACTAACTAATACTATCATTCGGACCATTACTACGTTCCCCGACTTGCCCCAGCTACGTTCTCATTTCCTGAAGAGAACAGTGAAAGAAAGGGTGAGCTCAACTAGCCCAGTAAGAAATATTATGACTAAGATAATGCAGAATAAATTATCATTAGCCTTCAATAATGTTAAACTGATAAAATATAATAAACATCAAGTTTAACTGCAGCGGAACAAGCAATCCATTAAAAGAGTCAAGTAGAAAATAAACTCTACTATCTTTTATGATTTAAAAGGTTTTTCAACATTGTGATCGATGGGACTCAGCTTAATAAAATAATTCACATCATCGAATCACCCCTGCACTGCGGCCAAGGATATTCGTGTATTCATTAATGGTCATGATCATGCCAACAACTGTCCACCAATGCACTACGGCTAATGAGGACTTTTACCACATCATTTGTAACATTACGGTCATGATTATACCGAATAATCCCTGGTCATAATCATACCAAGTCCATCTATGCACTACAGGCCACAGATGACTTTCAACATTTTATAAACATGAGGATGAAGACAATGATATAAGAATTCAATAAAACAAGTTCAAGAATTAATTTATCCAGGAATTAACAACGTCCAAATTGTCAACATGATACTGCATTGTGGAGTAAAATTCAAGAATGCTTAGAAGAATATTTTCTTGAAAAGATACTGGATGAAACGCAACTATCAAGGATATTCCACAAATTTCATGGAGTATAGAAGTCAAAACTTAACCAACTGAGTATAATAAAGAATGGAATAACAAAAGAAATCACCATGCATGCGATAGACCGCACAGACAGGTTATTCCAACAGAATAATAAATAATGGAACCAGGTCCGGCGTAAACGCACAGACAGGATATTCCGACAGAATAATAAATAATGGAACCAGGTCCGGTGTAAAACACACAGACAGGATGTTCCAACAGAATAATAGAAGAATGTCACCAAGTATAGGGTAGACCGCGTATACAGGTTATTTCAACAGAATAATAAGAAATAGAATAACAACAGTTCTCTTCATGAATAAGAAAGAATAACACCCCTTACCGTTTTAAAGAAGAGCTGAAATAAGGAAGTAGTTAAGTAGAAGAATACTCTTCTTCTCTCTCTCTATAGTTTCTCTCTATAGTTCAGTGAATTCGTAAGAAATAATGAAGGAATGAGCTACTATTTATAGAAAAATAGAATGCATAGTAACTAACCCATGAACGGTCCAAATTGATTATTTTAATCTGACGGTCCATAGTTAAAGAAAAATCTTTTAAATAAAATATAATATATTCTATTTATAGAATAACTTTAATAAAGTATTTTGTTTTATATAAAAAGATGTTTCTGTTTTATTACGTTAATAATACGAATAAAACAAAACGTCATTATCGCTAAATAATTCATATTATTAACTGACAATAATTGAATCAAACTGAGTGACTTCTCACATAAGCATTAATAATCAATACCGTGTGCTACTATGCAACCACACGTATTACTGTACTTTTACTACCGAGTAGTTCAACAGTATCAATGGTAAAACTTCCGCCGTTATTTATAATAAAATATTTTTGTCATTTTTTCAATTCGACAATAATTCCGTTGTGGGGTCCACCAATGATTGTGTCGTTGTACGAATATTTCCTGTTAAAATGAATATTCCCCGACCAATCGAATATTATATAACAACTTGCGTACTTTGTAAAATTTATAAATATTACCCACAACTATAACATTATATCAAATTAACTCCATAATATTCAAAAATGATATTTATAGAAAATTCATCTTTATTTATAAAAGTTGGGGTCTTACAAGGTGTTAATTTGATATAATACTGTGGTTATGGGTAAAATATATAAATTTTGTAAAATAAACAAGTGGTTATAAAATATTCATTGTTGTCGGGGAATATTCGTTTGATCGTGAAATATTGTTTCTGTCGGGGAATATTCGTACGACGGTGCAGCCATTTGTGGACCCCATAACGAAAAATGGTCGGATGAAGAAAACAACAAGTTTGAGTTTTTATAAATAACGGCGTAGTTGTTACCGTTAACACTGCTGGAATACCCAGTGGTTAAAGTACAATAATACGCGTGGTTGTATAATAGCACATGGTATTGCACAGTATTGATGAATTATTGATCCTTACGTAAGAAGGCACTACTCAATAATTGTTACAGTAATTACTGTTCAATATGTTATTTTATTGATTCAATAATTGCTACGTTGATATTTTTTATTATTGTTGTTTCAATAATTGTCACTGCACAGTATTTTCCATTATCAGATCAATAATTCATATTATTTGAATAATATTATTAGATAACATTATTGGTAATGTCTAAGAAAGTTCTGTCTAAGGAGAGGTTTGGTCACCTAATTGCACGCCCGTAAGGAGAAATCATTATCGAAAAGCCCTTTATTTTCTAGGAACGACCTGATAATTGTCATAATTGTGATTCTATAATATTATTTGTTAATAATTAATTTTTATTGATTTATATGATAAAAAAATATTTATTTTATGTAGATATAAATAATGAATATATTTATTTTATGTGGTTATAATTGAAAGAATTAATGTTGAGGTGTTTTATCAGTATTTTGTAGGAATTGGTGTATTAAAAATAATCCGTATATGGATTTCGGACATTTTCTGTTTGGAATTTGAAAAAAATTTCTTCTGCAAAGTTATAGAGAGTTCGATTTCTTATGGAATGGACATAAAATTTATATTTTTCTGATAAAAGAGCTATTTATTATGAATTATTAAAATTTTAAAAATTAAATATTTTTATTAAAATTGTGGGTGGGACTCACTTTTGTTTTTAACATGTGGGTTGCAAATTTGTGTCCAATATGGCTGGCTTTGATAGAGGTGGGCGTAGAAAAGAAGAAAAAAAATAATATTATTTTATTATTTTAGTCTCCTTTGACGTTCTAGCATTTTCCTATAAATAGGGTGCTTAGTTAGAATTGAAAATCACACCAGAATTCATAAGTTTTCTCTCTATATTATCGTGCATATTTTAGTGAGTATTTAGATACTTTGAGAGTTGCTATTCAGTGCAAGTTTCCTTCATCTTTACATCCGATATTTTGATCAGAAATACTGTTATTTTGAGGTAATGGATTTTATTTTCTTCGTAAATGACATTATTTTCTTCAATATCACTATGCCGAAATATTGCTATGAATTTTATTGTGGAATTTCTACCCTTTGTGTCGGGGTTACTATTCACGTATACGATACTATTCACGAATACAACACTATTCACAGAAAATAAAATTTTCTCTTCTTTGTTCAAGATGTCTATTATGGTTACTATTTTTGATTGTATCTATGTTTTGATCTTTATTTTTGAATTCTGCTCCACAATTGATTATTATGGAGTATTTTTAAACTTGGATAAACTGTAGTACGAATTCCTAATATTTGTTCTTTTGTCTCACTAGATTCATTTTTTTAAAGATATTTTTCATCATCCTCAGTCCTAAATGATGATATTACTGAATATATTTGGCCCGTAGTACAAAGATGAACAGGTGTTTAGATGAACATGACCAACTGATGATACAAATGAATATCTTTGGCCTGTAGTGCAAAGATAAATGATTAACTGATGAATATCTTTGGCCCGTAGTGCAAAGATGAACAGGTGTTTAGATGAACATGACCAACTGGTGATACAAATGAATATCTTTGGCCTGTAGTGCAAAGATGAATATTTGATGCAAGATGTATATTGATTGATGTTATAGGGATAAAATATTGATGATGGACTTTTAAATCTTAGAAGATAGTAGAATTCATTCTCTATTTAACTCTTCTAATGAATTGCTGTTTTCGCTGCAGCTGTTGATCTAAAACTTGTTGTCTATTATATTTTATCAGATTTTTCACTGTTAAAGACTAACGATAATTTATTGTATATTATCTTAGTCATAATATTTTTTATTGGACTAGTTGAGCTCACACTTTTTCTTTTTGTACTATTTTTTTAGGAGGCGAGAATATAGCGGGAACTAGTCGGGGTGTGGAGTGATGTTCCAGTTAGTTGTGCTGGCAGTCCTCACTATTTTGTAAAATAGTATTTCAATAATTGTAATGAAGACATATTTGAATGTGGATATTATCTAGAATACAATATTTGTATTTAAACTCACAGTTTATGTATTGTCGTATTTTGCACGACAATTATAGTAATGATGTTGTAGTTGTTTCTGTACCATGTATTTGGCAACTCAGAATAGGTGATGTATACTTATTTTGGGGGCGTCACAGTATATAATTATAATAATTGTATCAACTAAAATTAAATAAATTCACATCAATTTAAAATTTAATATGTCCTTATTTAATCTCAAAAGTTAAATTATATATTTAATTTTAAAAATATGATTAGAGGTACAAGTTTGATCAGTGGTGGAACTATAATATTTTTAGAGTGAGGTCAAAATACATTAGTAAAAAAAGTTATGTATTGACGTTTGGAGTGCTTCTTTCAAATTTATTTTGTCTAATTATAGTATTTCACAATATTCTATTCCAATCCTTATCAATATTTGAGTTGTGAGTCTAATGGGTTTAATTTATGTGAACGGTATATACATTAATTTTTGGGGATGTTTGTTATAAGTCATGATGGATACCTACCTAAACATATATTTCTGGGTATGTGATTACTGGTAATAAAAAAATGGTCATATTATGTCATTTCTATTTGGTAAAAGATATGTGAGATTACCGATAATTAATGCTATTGTGAGTGTTTACTATGAAGATTATCGGGTATAGTTTTTTAATATTATTTTTTTTACTAAAATATCTTTGTACTAATTTTAGTTGAGGTTATTGTTTAATGTAATTATCAACAATTATCAAAGTACTACCAAACTAATTAATTTAGTATTACTTCATAAATTGTATTTAAATTTTTAATATTTTATAAAATAACAATTCATGATTTATTCAATTATTAAGCACAAAATTTTTAAGTATGTCGTAAACTTATAATAATAAATAACAAACAGCACCGCATATTTGTATGGACAATGAGTTATTTAAGTTAAAATAAACATGTAGACAAAAAATGTATATATAAAATAAATGTAAATTATGTGAATAATACGAATATTTATGATCCAATTATTAAATATAAATAATATTTTTATCTAAATAAAAATTCCAAGATGACTACTATGTGGTAATATGATATTATCATCTATTTTTGGTCTTACCGGGAATGTAATATAATATTACCAGTGTAGCAAATACGATCTATAAAGATGATCATCAATCACATTATCGGGTATTTGAGATGACTACTTTAGATGACTTGTAACAAACCCTTTAAATAGGATAAAAGAAAGATCAACTTGTTTTTTTTACCTTTTTACATGAATAAATAGGATGTATAAAACATAAATAAAAGAAAGGAGAAAGAGTTTCATTAATGAACAAAATAATACTACGCATAATACATAAATAAAAGTAAAAGTAAGGGTGGTATATATATATATATATGATTAATTACTCGTAGGTCCAAATAACTTATTAATGATCGATGGATGTAATAGGAAGAGATTGTCCAAGGCCAGGTCTATATATAAATTGACGGGGACTGAAGTACGTACTGTGGGGACTGGGGAATTAGCAACATACATGGAATTCTAGTCGAATATGAGCTAGCTAGCTGTTCGGGAGTGTTTTCCCGACCCTCTTTTGGGCTGAAGGCTTGAGTCGGGTCATAGGAGGTCGGGCTCGTATGTTTAGAGATGTAAGATCGGGGTCGGTTACCCGATCCCAATAGGCTGGGGCCCGTGGTCATCGTAAGGTTTGAGTTCGGGCCTATTGGGTTTGGCTATTGGTTTGGGCCTGAGCGTATGAGCAGTTCACATGCAGAGTTGGTGCGACAAGGAGTTTACGTGATTAAGGGTGTCAACCCTAATCCTACGTCAACAAGGTAACTCTGGATGTAGTGGTGGAAAGGGATTCCACTTGCACTTCTCAAGGAGATTGTGTTGGACCCAAATATGGTAGCTAACATATTTAGGAGTCCTACTCTAATCCAAAGAAGAGGATACCAAGGTGATGGGAGCTCTATAAATACAAGGCCAAGGTTACAATTAACAGGTAATATCTACTTTGAGCACTAAACATATAAACCTCCATTGTTAAACCTTGTGAACGGCCTGTGCTTATTCTCACACCGGAGCTATCCCCCGGCGGTACGGCCGTCAAGCTTCTGTGTGATCTGTTATTGTGCAGGATTCAGCGCGTGGATTTTGTGATTGGACGCGCAGACGAAACTTGGCGTTAACATTGGCGCTAGAAGGAGGGCGTGCTTCTTTGCAACCACAAATACTTTTCTTCGGCAGCAATCATGACGAGTAGAGATAATATCGCTGTCTCGGAAAGGGCCAAGACCCAGCAGTCCCACCAAACAACTCAGGCGAGGGGGTCAGTGAAGGACCGACTGGGGTCTAAAATACAGGAGGTAGAAGAGTTACCGGTCCATGATCTTCGGCGGAAGCTCTTCCCCGAGAGTCAACACACGCCTCATCAAGCGAGTCAGGACGACGAGAGGCACTCTCAAGCCCTCGTGAGGCAAGACCGGGGAGCAGGAAGCCGAGACCAACGAGAGTTTCTCTTGCAGAAGAGACTGGACCAGAATAAAGACGCCATGTTGGCGCTCCAGCTACAACAATTGGAGTTGGAGAGACAGATGGCCAACATGGTCGGTGATCAAGAAGTGAGTTCCAGAAGGCGTAGGAATCGAAGCCGGTCCCGATCGCCTCGGCGGGGAGAGGCAAGAAGAGAACAGAGCAGGCACCGGAGTCGCTCTAGAGATGGAAGGAGCAGAAGGAGGAGTCCTTCGGCCGGGCGCCGATCAGAACACCGAGGCAGGACGGGGCAGATAGAAAGGGAAGCGTCTCCTGATTATGGGAGGGACAAACCTCGATCGTCCCCTCATAAGGAAGGATCCGACCCCCTTACCCGGAGAGTGTCTGAATTAGAAAGGTTGCTAGGGACAAAAAACTCGACGGGGACATCTTCGGCAGGTTTAGGATCTCCCTTTTCGCCCGAAATCAACCGGGTGATAGCCGATCCAAAGAAGAAGATGCCCCCGATGGAGACATATGACGGATTGGGAGATCCCTACGACCATTCGGATGGATATGATCGGCTGATATCGTACTATGGGCATTCGGATGCAGCCAAATGCCACATATTCGCTACAACACTTAAGAAGAGTGCCAGGGAGTGGTTGGGGACCCTGGCACCAGGATCAATCGGGTCATGGAACGATCTTCGTGAAAAATTCCATGCTCGGTTCGGCAGCAACCGAAGACGAGGGAAGATCACGGCGTCCCTCATGCAGGTACGGCAGAAATCAGACGAGGCCCTAAGTCAGTTCGTCAAACGATTTAGAGAGGCAGTGGGATCTGTAGCGGAGCTGAATTCCCCACAAGCACTGGGATTTTTTACGACCGGCTTAGACATCGGGAGATCTAAGAAGCTGGTAAAGGATTTGGTGATTAACCCTCCGGCAGACTTGACCGAGGCCTTTCATCGGGCAGAAGGGTTCATCGCTATAGAAGAAGCTTTGGGAAATTTCAAACCACACCAACAACCTTACGAGAAATCGAAAGATCGGGAAAAACCGACCTACCAACGTTCGGACAATAACCAGTGGAAATCAGACCGAACGGAAAAGAAAAACTTCAACGGGGGAGGTTCAGGTAGCAACCGGCCTCCACTACCCAACCGTAACGTCAGCAAGGTCTATACTCCCCTCACCGCGGATCGGTCGAAAATCCTGCAGGAAATGAAAAACCAACCATTCTACGAGCCATGCCCCAGGCGAACTAAGCCCGGAAAGCGTGGTCGGGATAAGTATTGTGAATACCATCAGAGTACCGGACACTCGACCGAAGCATGCGTTAATCTGATGGATATGATCGAGAAAAATGTCCAAAACGGACAACTGTTACAATACGTGGCAGGCCGGGGAAATGCCGAGGTGCCCAGAGAGGAGACCGCAGATCAGATCCCGGATACCCAGACGCCGCAGAACCCCCCAGCCCGAGGTGTAGTTGATGTCATTTCGGGGGGTTCCGTTAGACGGGTATCGGAAAGAAAAAGAAGTGGGACTCTGGAAGCAGTGCTATCTATTTTGGGGTCAACCCCTAGAAAGGATCGGGCATATCCGGGAACGTCTATCTCATTTACGGACGAAGATTACCCGACAGATCTCATTGAGCCCCACGATGGTGCTTTGGTAATAACGGCTCAGGTCGGGATAGTGGATATGAAAAGAATGATGACTGATAACGGGTCTTCGGTCGACATCCTGTATTCTCACGCCTATCAGAGGTTAGACCTGCAAGGAAAGAAGATGGATTTGGGAGGGGAAGGCCCCTTGTACGGATTTAGTGGAGATCCGGTGCTTGTGTTGGGCACCATCGAGATGCCAGTCAAATTTGGTACGGCACCTAATCAAGTCGAAATAGTGGTGAAATTTTTTGTCGTCCAAATAGACTCGGCATACAACGCGATCCTCGGAAGGCCTACCTTGGCAGCCCTGCAAGCGGTAACATCGATACCCCATTTTAAAATCAAGTTTCCAACACCGAACGGGATCGGGGAGGTAAAAGGTGACCTAGATATAGCCCGAAGGTGTTACCGAAACAGCTTGATTTCTTCAGGGGTCGGGGTCTGCAAACAAAAACAGACAATGGCCATTGAGATCGAACCATTCACGGAGGGAAGCACAGAGCCACTTGCTCTTCCGGCCGAAGAAACTGATGATGTAGAATTGGTACCTGGGCAGGAAGACAAAATAATTAAGATCGGGTCGGGGTTATCAGAACCCTTCCGGACCGGGCTGATAGAATTATTCCGAGTCTATGCCGATATCTTTGCATGGGAACCCAGCGACATGCCGGGGGTAAGTGAATCAGTGGCTCTACACCGGCTGCACGTGGACCCGGACAAGAAACCGGTCATACAGAAGCGGAGGATTTTCGCCCCAGAAAGGCAAAAAATCATCGACGAAGAGATCGCCAAGCTCCTGGAGGCCGAATTCATCTTCGAGATTGATTACCCGGAGTGGTTGGCCAACGTGGTATTGGTCCAGAAGCAAAATGGGAAATGGAGGTTGTGTATTGATTACACGGATCTAAACAGGGCGTGTCCGAAGGATTTCTACCCTTTGCCCAACATAGATCAGCTGATCGACGCCACGTCGGGATACGGTATGTTGAGTTTTATGGATGCATTCTCTGGGTACCACCAGATTTCGATGAACAAGGAAGACATCCCGAAGACAAGTTTTATCACACATCGGGCGATATACGCATACAGGAAAATGACCTTCGGGCTATTAAATGCCGGGGCAACTTATCAACGAATGATGAACCTGGTGTTCATGAAACAATTGGGGAGGAGCATGGAGGTCTACGTAGACGACATGATCGTTAAAAGCATGTCAGTCCGTGAACATCTTGAAGATCTGGAGGACTGTTTCGAGACGGTCCGAAAACGCAAGCTAAGGCTAAACCCGACCAAATGCACTTTTGGGCTGGGATCGGGTAAATTTCTAGGATACTTGGTCAGCTGTCAGGGAATTGACCGATCCGACAATACAATAGCAGATGCCCTGGCCAGACTGGCGACAACCGATGCCAACTCCTTCAACGGTTCGGTATATCTAGAGACATTGGAGCAGCCTAGTGTCTCAAAAGAGGAGACATTATGTGTTGATCGGCTAGACTGTTGGCTTACGCCCTACATCTATTATCTGGCTGACGGAACCTTACCATCAGACCGCATCCTAGTAAGAAAGATCAAGCATCGAAGTTCGAATTTTGTACTGATTGATGGAGATTTGTATCGAAGGGCCTTCAGCTCTCCCTTACTTAAATGTTTAACACCGTCAGAGGCAATCTACGCACTTCGGGAGGTACATGAAGGGATCTGTGGAGATCACATGGGCGCCAAGTCACTGGCGAATAAAATTCTAAGACAGGGGTATTACTGGCCAACCATTTACACAGAGGCCAAGGAACTCGTCAAAAAATGTCCCAAGTGTCAACTGAACAACAACATCCCGCATCAACCCCCCGAAGAACTCTACTCGGTCTTATCCCCGATCCCCTTCGCAGTATGGGGAATCGACATCCTAGGACCTCTGCCGAAGGCCAAAGGGCAAGTCAGCTTTATAATAGTTGCTATCGATTACATGACAAAGTGGGTCGAAGCCAAACCACTGCAGAAGATTACCGAACAGGAATGTCTTAAATTTGTGAAAGAATGAATAATTTATCGGTTCGGCATCCCGATGGCTGTAGTATCGGATAACGGTAAACAGTTCGTGGGGTCAAAATTTGAAAGCTTCCTGAAAGAATTGGGAATTCAACACCGGAAGACCTCGGTTGCCCACCCTCAGTCAAACGGTCAAGTGGAAGTGACAAATCGAACCCTACTCAACGGCATAAAAAGAAGATTGGATGAACTGAAGGGTCGGTGGCCCGAGGAACTGCTTAGCGTTTTGTGGGCATACCGGACGACCCCAAGGACAACAACTGGAGACTCCCCCTTCCGTCTGGCCTATGGGACCGATGCACTCATACCGGTAGAGATTGGGTCACCCACCCTTCGGGTCAGCCAGTTCAAAGAACTATACAACGATGAAGGTTTGAAAATGAATCTGGATCTGCTAGATGAAGCTCGTGACGCTGCGGTGTTGAGGTTGGCCATTTATCAGCAGAAGACAACCCGACATTACAACCAGAAGGTGAAGTTGAGGAGGTTCGAGATAGGAGATTTGGTGCTTCGGGAGGCAGAGGCGTCAACCCCCCAGAACACAGGAAAGTTAATGCCTAACTGGGAGGGGCCTTATGAGATATTATAAGTGTCGAAGCCAGGGACTTACCGGCTTCGAGCAATGGATGGGTCGGAAGTAAAGAATACATGGCATGCTGGAAGACTTAGGAGATATTACCAGTAAATACATGCCTGTTCTTTCCTGATAACGGTGTAATTTATGCGATTTATCAATGAAATGAAAACTTCTCTCAAGAGAAACGTTTGTACTTCGTTTTAATCTTGCACTGCTTTACCGATCAGATAAGCTTCGAGCGTGAAACGATCAGACGGTCCTAAAAAACTTAACTGATCGATAAACGCCACAAGTGTAACTGATCGACAAAGATACACGTCCGATCAGACAAGCTTCGAGCGTAAAACAACCAGACAGTCCGAAAGAACTTAACTGGCTGATAAAACGCCACAAGTATAACTGATCGATAAAAGTTACCTATCCGAGACAGTACACTTAAGACGAAAATGGACCAGACGGTCAGAAATGACCTAACTGGGCGATAAAAATAAAGTTAAACTGATCGAGATAACTACTTAGAAATCTTTTGTCTCCATTCATATTATAAAGGTTTTACAATTCCCGATCAGATAGGTTTCGGGTACATACACCGTCGGCCTCTCTGGTCAGGTTGAATTACAAAACTTAAAAAAAAAAAAAAAAATAGGGAAATTACAAGTATGAACAAATTCAAGAAAAAATTAAGGGGAACCAGCATCGGCTTCGGCCTCGGACTCCTCGTCGGAAGAATCAAGGATCGAGGCGTCCAAACCAGCATCAACAAGCTTCGCTCGGGCCTTCTCCCGATAAGCTTCAACACCCTCGGCAAACTGGGTCATAATCTTATCGGTTAGGGCAGGCGATTCTTCGTATTCCCTGATGGCAGTCTGTTTGATGATGGCCTGTTCGGCCATCAAAGTGTTGTTCGCGTGGATCAAGTTACTCAGCTGAGCGTGAACCCCCGCGAACTTCCCTTCGATGACCTGAAGGTTTCCCACCAAGGTCCTATTCTCTTCGACCAGAAGTTCCTTATCCTGCACCAGCTTTTTGGCATGATCGTTGAGACCGACGAACTCATGTTGAAGTAGGGAATTTTGTTCTTCGAGTTCGCCAATCCGGCGATTAGCCTGGGATACTTTATTACGGGTATCCGCATGGAGATCCCGCTCCCTCTTCAGCTCTGAATCCCGACCCGATAATTCGGCCTGGAGAAGCTCCACGTCGGTTCTTAGCTGGACCTCTCTCTTGGTAGATCGGGCAAGGGGAGCGATAGCTCGAGCAAGGATGTCGTTGGCCTAAATACATAGGCGAATTGGTCAGACAGCAAAAAAAAAATGAATGAAGACATATATACAAATGAGGATAAATACCTGAGTCTGGGCTCGGAGATAGGTAACCAGAAAATCCTCTGACGAAAAGTTCTTGAACCGTTCATCATCACCGGAAAGCCTGAATTGATCAAGCAAATGGAAAGGGAATTTGTCAGCTGGGCTCTTCGGCCAGCAGGTGGTTGGGGATCCTCCGGAAGAGCTAGCCTTGGACTTCGGGGAAGAAGCATTGATCGGGGCAACGACCTCCTCGGCATGGGAGGGCCCCTCGACCAACCGCGGCTTCTTCGAAGCGGGTTCCAGAAGCTGATCTTCAGTACCCTCCGAATCTTCGGCCACCGTCACTATGATCGGAGGTGGAGGAGTTGATTTCAGAGCAGGCTTCGGCGGGGGCGCAACGATGGCCTTGGGGGGAGCTCGAACAGAAGGTCTTTTCTTCGACTTCTTTAGTAAAGCCATCTTGTCGGCCCCCTTCATCTGCAACACACTTTTCGTGGAAGCATCAGCCTTGGAAGGTTCGGGAAGAGGGCCGGTTGACGAACCAACAGACATTTCGGCAATTAGAACAGCCTCGTCTGAAGGAGAGTCATCAGCGGCTGGGAGATGGATTGGCTCGACAAGGATCGGCAGTGGGGACAGGGCCTCTTCAGTATTGTTTGGCTTGAAGATGGTCACTACAACATAAAATAAAAGGATCATTATGAAAATCGAAGCAAAAGATCGGGTGAATAAGAAAACAAGGTCGGATAGATTAACTTACAGCCGTGTTCGTAGAGCCAGGATTCGTTGGACACGATTCCTAGACCCCAATTAGTCTGCCTCAGAAGGGCGTAAAACTTCTTGAAGGCTGCCGAACGACTCTTCGGAAATTTGTTGACCTTCATGGGGACATCTTCAGGACCGGCCCAGTTAGGGAGAAGGTTAAGATCGGTTCCCCTCATGAAGAACCATTGTGAATGCCACCCCTTGTTGCTGGATGGGGTCTTCACGAAGGTGTCCCGTCCAGGAACACGGTTCAGATGCCGAAGGCCGGGCTCCTTTGACCGACCCACCGAGAACAGGACGAAGAAGAAATCCAGCCCGGGGGTGATGCCAGCCTCCTGGCAGAGGGCGATGAAGCTGATCAGCTGGATATAGGAGTTGGGAGCCAGCTGGGAGAACCCGATCCCTACCAGGCAGAGGAAAGAAGAGATGAATTCGTGGAGGGGGAACCGAACCCCGTACCTTAGGGCATACAGATGGACGGCTACCCATTCGTCCTCGGGTCGGTGGTACATCCTCTCGCTGGCCTCGGGAACCCGAAGCTTGTATTCTTTGGGGATGTTGAATAAAGTTTGGATGTCCGACAGTTGAGAGTGGGTGATGGAAGATTTGGTGTTGATGACAGCGTAGTCGGTTTTCGAAGCGTAGAGTTGGCGAATTCTGGTTTCGGCGTTCTCCACGGAGAGTTCGACTGGAGTAGCCTCCAGCTCGATTTGGAGAAGGTCACCGGAGTTAAGAGTGGGAGTGCCGGCTGCTATGGTTGGTGTGGGACGAGGATCGCTGGAATCAGCCATTTATGGTGGTTTGAAGGGAAGAGAGGTACAAGACAAGAGCTTAGTGGAGAAATGGCACGGACTGAAGAAATCTGGAAAAATGAGTGTCTCGCCGGAAATCGCTCTTGCCGGAAAAGTTCGACAGAGATTCAAAATATTAAAGGCTCGAAAAAGTGACGCTGCTGAATGTTGGGGGGCTTATATAGCCCGTCTGGCACGGCTTCCAAAGGCGGCTATTTATGGCAGGTGGGCCCAGTTATGAGAAAACGTGTACTAGCTCGCGGACCGAGGAGAAACCGTTTGGGTTCTCGAGACAACTCATCATTATGGCGTGACTATCAGAATTCATGTCCTTTCAAGTCTCGTGTCATAAATATCTTATAACAAGAGACTGGGGGGCAATGTTCGGGAGTGTTTTCCCGACCCTCTTTTGGGCTGAAGGCTTGAGTCGGGTCATAGGAGGTCGGGCTCGTATGTTCAGAGATGTAAGATCGGGGTCGGTTACCCGATCCCAATAGGTTGGGGCCCGTGGTCATCGTAAGGTTTGAGTTCGGGCCTATTGGGTTTGGCTATTGGTTTGGGCCTGAGCGTATGAACAGTTCACATGCAGAGTTGGTGCGACAAGGAGTTTACGTGATTAAGGGTGTCAACCCTAATCCTACGTCAACAAGGTAACTCTGGATGTAGTGGTGGAAAGGGATTCCACTTGCACTTCTCAAGGAGATTGTGTTGGACCCAAATATGGTAGCTAACATATTTAGGAGTCCTACTCTAATCCAAAGAAGAGGATACCAAGGTGATGGGAGCTCTATAAATACAAGGCCAAGGTTACAATTAACAGGTAATATCTACTTTGAGCACTAAACATATAAACCTCCATTGTTAAACCTTGTGAACGGCCTGTGCTTATTCTCACACCGGAGCTATCCCCCGGCGGTACGGCCGTCAAGCTTCTGTGTGATCTGTTATTGTGCAGGATTCAGCGCGTGGATTTTGTGATTGGACGCGCAGACGAAACTTGGCGTTAACACTAGCTTAGACTTTATACGAAATGAAAGTCATTATGGTGTTGTTTTCTTTCCAAATAAATCAAGTGAAAGGGAAGTTGGTGACATTACCCACCCCCACCCCCTACCCCCTATGCCCTATCCCCTATCCCCTATCCCCTATCCCAACCCCTACAACTACAAACTCCAAAATGCACCTATTGAAAAAATCATTTCAAGTATTCCCCATTTGTATCATTCTAATCAAAGGCAAGAAGAATGGCCACTTAATTGAATATTTACCACATTCACCCTAATACATAATAAAGTTCTTGCAACTTTTCTTATTTGGGTAAAGGAAATATGAGTTTTTTTGAATGATTAAGGGCAAAAATAAGTGTCCCGTTTATTGATGATGCATACGGAAGAAATTGTCCGAGGTCTATATATATATATATATATATATATATATATATATATATATATATATATATATATATAATTTATTGGCCGCCCGGCCAGGAGTGGGGACGTAGGAGAATCACATGCATGCAAATGCAATGCAAGTGATGAAATCGAATATAATAACTTTATTTAATTATTTTAATAGAAGCTAGCTAGCTACTAGGTTAGTACTACGAAATAAAGTGTACATTGTGTTGTTTGTTTCCAAATTAAGTGTAAGAAAAGTTGGTGAGATTAACCCTCACAACAAACTACAAAGTGAACCATGCAACCTATTGGGAAAAGAAAAAAAAACAAGGATTATTCATCTCCTAATTTTACATGAAGGGCGAGATATGAATGACCAATGAAGTTACCATTCATATAAAATGCTCCATTAATCCATTTTTTTGTGTCAAATTGCAACCAATTAATGGAATTGGAATCGGAATTGTTGACTCTTTAGCATTATATAAAGTGCCTGAATATATAATAGTATTAATTAAGCTGTCTAGAATCAACTTGACTTGAATGATTAAGTACAAGTTGTTATCTCATCTTAAATACTACATTAGCTTGTGGATATTATTGGAGTACTAAAGTGGAGTATATTTTAGGGTTTCTAACCCAAACACGTACCAAACATTAGTAGTAGACAAAAATAAAGCTAACACATAATTAAGTTAATTACCATTTTACTCTTTTTGTTCCGAAATTAGATATATATTTATAAAATGTCGAGTTTTAAAAATAGTAAATATAGCTTTAGTATTAGCTAAGAATTCAGCTGTGGTGGTTTGATATTGAAATTAAAATGACAGTAAGAAAATTATAAATAGCATGTCACTTTATAGTCATAAAATAGAAATATTTATCTAATTTCAAAACGAATTACAAAAAATATATCTTTAATTTTAGAACATAAAAAATATTAAGGTTCGAAGAATATTAGGGTTCAAAGAAATATGTGCGTTTAATTTGATACATTTCTTTTTTGGTTTAATAGGGAAATAAGATTAAAATTGTGGCCTGAAGGAACAAGTAAGGAGGAGGGAATATATATGCTCCAATAATGAAAATAATAAAGGAGACTTAATAGGCTGGCACGCAATATATACAAAAATGTCCCCTACCTCCGCGTTTGGATCAAAAGTTTTCCCTCACATGTAAACTTTTGAGACCATCACCGACATAACTCCCACCCCACCCCACCCCACGCCATATTAATTACCGTTACTAAGCTTTGAGTCAGTCAAATACAAACTAAAAGTGAAATCAAGATTAGTCAATACATATAACGTACAACTCACTACATCTCTCTTTCTTCTATCATGTCCCAAATTGTCACTTTAATCTTTGTTACTAGCAACATTATCTTAGGTGCACTGATACTCTTAACAAATTTTTTTAGTAATATAATTTAAGTGTCACGCTTCTTTAAATAATAATTTAATCTTCTTACTTTTTCTAACTATAATGAGACAATATGTTCAATCATATTTAATTTTTATGTTAAATTCTTTTATTAGTATATCATTTTCGATCATTTGTTGATCATATGTTAAATTCCTTAATTAGAGTATCATTTTAATTTACGATATATCTTCTGTAAAATTCATTTATTTTTGTATAAATTTTTAATTTGTATTAAATTATTTTATTGGAGTATACCCCATGCAATGCAACCCTCTTTTAATACTCTCACCTGCCTCCTGACTTCCTTTAACTTCCCAAAATCTACACTTGCCCTGCCCTGCCATCTTAGTATTTATAATCTCTCTCTCATACTAAGTGCTTCTGAATACAAATTCACACTTCTCGATTTCCCTTGTTTTTCCCCACCACCAGGCCAAGATAACTAATTCCCACTTCAAACCAGCTATACAAACTTTGCATTTAAAGAAGAAAAAACTATAGAAAGTTGATGGCAATGGCCTCATTAACAAAGAATAGTGTAGTGTTTTTAGTGATATTCCTCTGTTTTTCGTGCTGTCCTTTTAAAAGTTTTGGTTCTGAATTTGTGGGTCAGACGGATTACTTGAAGATTCCGGCAGCGGAGTTTGTGAGTTCAGTGAAATCCACCATTGATGTAGTTCGACAAGTGACCACCATTGTTTCCGGATTCAGCAACTTCTTTGGCGATTTCCGGCTCCGTAATGCCATTTCTGACTGCCTTGATCTGCTCGATCTCTCTGTCGACCAATTGACCAATACCCTCTCTGTTTCTGAAAACCCAAACAACAGTAAGCTCTTTTTCTTCCGCTAAATTCTATACTGTTTTTTTTTTTAAAAATACAATCACTTTGCCAAGAATTTCATACTCATATTAGGAAGTGGTTAGCATGAAGAATAAGTTAACTTCATGACCAATATAGTTTAACACAATGGCGGAGAGATTACCCTACCATGTGTCCGAATCACTCGTATTAAAATGCTATTATGCAAACTCTTTTACTAGTTATATATAATGTCAAGTTTTAGCTTTAGGGGTATAAGATGAAACAAAAATATATTTTTAGATTTTAATATTCACAAATTTCGCAAATGATATAATTTTTGTAGTACAGGCATGCAGATGGAATATTAAATATATGAATCAGGCTATCAATCCAATTTATTTATTTTTAATTTGGGCTCCATTTTAATATTAAAGTAAAATAACTTTTGTTTCACAATCGAGTGCAAATGGAGAAATTACCAATGTATTGGTTACAAAGAGTTTTGTATATAATGTTTTAAAATTACTCTTATTTAATTCCACATGCACGTTTGATTAACTTAATTTGTACTAATCTTAATTAGACTCTCCTTTCTTTCATTTTTTAAATCTTTAATTCATCGTTAATTTGGCCGACAGAAAAAGACAACAGCACGGGTAATCCTAGCGCAGACATGAAGACGTGGTTGAGTGCCGCGCTAGTCAATCAAGACACCTGCGAAGAAGGATTTGACGGGACCAATAGTATTGTCAAAGGTGTAGTATCCGGCAGCCTTAACCAAATAACCTCATTAGTTAGTGAAATCCTCGGCAATATCCGCCAACTTCCACCTCAGAAAAAGGGTGACAATGCCGGAAAAGGTGGCGGTGGTGGTGGTAGTACTGGTGGGCGGAGTCCGGGATGGATGAAGAAGAGGAAGTTAATTGGCGCTAAGTTTCCGGAATGGCTGAATCCCGATGACCGGAGACTGCTCCTCCAAGTTAACGGAGTATCGGCGGATGCGGTGGTGGCGGCGGACGGAAGTGGGAATTTCACGACGGTGAGTGAGGCAATAGCGGCGGCGCCTGATCATGGATCGAAGAGGTTTGTGATTTACGTGAAGAAAGGTGTGTACAGAGAGTATGTGGAGATTAGCAAAAAGAAATGGAATATCATGATGGTTGGAGATGGCATGGATGTTACAGTTATTTCTGGTAATCACAACTACATAGACGGTTGGACCACGTATCGTTCGGCAACATTTGGTAATAACTAATCAATTTTGAATGTTTTTTTTTAAATTTTATTTTTACAACGTGAGATAAGATTGTATATTTTCAAAATAGCTAGGCTCAAGGTAAACGGGTTATTTTCAAAAGTTTAAATTTGATACTGTAGTTGGGTATTGTCGGTAGCACATACACTATTTACTCGAGGAAATGTAATATTACATATGCTTAACCTTCTTAGACCACAGTAGTAATGCAGTCTTTAAAGGATCAAATCATTGAGTCTTGTCAAGAAAAGTTGTCAACCCTCTTACCCTGAAATGCTCATCAGTTATTACTTTAATGCGTCAAATACTGAATTTGTAGTTGCAATTGGATGAGATTCGTCCCCTCTTTCATTTCTAAGTAAAACTTTTTCTGAAAAATGAGAAATCGGTTTCTTAAAATAAAAAGAAAGTTGAATTAAATGGTAAGTTATCGTTTAAAAAAGTAAACTTATTTGTGCATTGACCCATAATTGAATGCACTACAGTACCAACTAGAAACTGTTTGCATATTGTTGGAAATATACAAATATTCTGGCATTAAAGTGGTCATGGGTCAATTACAACTTGCTATTACACTATTTATGGGTATCTTGGCTTTTATAACAATTTTTATATGGTGAATTTAGGAAGTGGTTGACCTTAAATGAATTTTATGGTAAGTTCACTTTATGATTAATACAGACACGCAGGCGGAGAGATTATCATCCCGTCTATGTGTCAACATTGTATTGGACATGAAGTAAATTTTATACTAACCGGATCCGTGAATTCGAATTGCAAAAGCTTTTTGCATTTAGAGTTAAGTATGCTTGGTTAGATGTAGTATAAACCGGTAGACAAATAAGTAAGTAATTGAAACTAAATTTAAGTCATCTGCTGGTTAATATTTTAATTCATTATTATTTGTCAATTGTGCTTAACAACATGCTTAAATAAAAGTTTGTAACAAGGCCAATGACATAATGTGCACAACCTGCAGCGGTGAAAGGCCAGGGATTCATAGCCAGAGGCATGACATTTGAGAATACAGCAGGACCAGAAAAGCACCAGGCAGTTGCATTCCGATCCGACTCCGACCTATCCGTCTTATATCAATGCGCCATGAGGGGCTACCAAGACACTCTATACGCCCACTCTCAGCGCCAATTCTACCGCGAATGCCACATCACAGGCACCGTAGATTTCATGTTTGGCGACGCCTCAGCAGTCTTCCAAAACTGCAATATACAAGCCCGAAAAGGCCTTCCAAACCAAAAAAACACCATTACAGCTCAGGGCCGCAAAGAGCAAGCCGAGCCTACAGGGTTCTCTATACAGTTGTCGAATATATCGGTGGAGGCGAATGTAATTGCTAATTCCACACTCACGTACCTTGGGCGCCCGTGGAAATTGTACTCGAGGACGGTTATAATGCAGTCTTATATTAGTAGTGCCATAAGGCCAGAAGGGTGGCTGGAGTGGAATGGGAGTTTTGCATTGGATTCTTTGTACTATGGGGAGTACATGAATTATGGGCCTGGGGGTGGTTTGAGCAGCAGGGTGAAATGGCCAGGCTACCATATTATTAATAGCTCAGCTGAGGCTAATAATTTTAGTGTGGCTAATTTCTTATTGGGTAACTCCTGGTTACCATCTACTGGTGTTAAGTACACT
Source organism: Panax notoginseng (assembly GCA_016801055.1). NCBI lineage: Eukaryota > Viridiplantae > Streptophyta > Magnoliopsida > Apiales > Araliaceae > Panax > Panax notoginseng. The sequence continues at coordinate 204,482,541 of CM029015.1, read as the reverse complement.
GCAGGATTGGGGGTTTAAATTGAGGCTTTGAACGTAGTACTATTATATGTATATGCATTGCTCTGTTTGTTATTTTTCTCACTGCCTTTTTGTGCGGCAGTTTTTGAGAGTTGTGGGTAATGTTTAGCAAAAAAGTGTATGATTTGTTATAAGAAATTGATGGCAAGTTCAATGATATGAAACTAGAGGGACTAAAGGGGATTTGGTACCTCAAAGTTTACAATGTAAGACAATTAAATGGCTATTAACTACCGTATGGTATTTGGCCCAGCGGTATGACTCGCCTTATAATTTTCATGAGGTCGATGATTCAATTGTTGGTAGCACCAAGGATGGTGTGTGTGTTGTGTGTAAGTGTAGCAAAAAAAAAGGCTATTATTCCTTTGTCCGAAATTGTGAATTGCGTGAGGTAGTCGTCACTCGGATCGTTTGTAGCAAAGTTGTAAGATGAATTGTCCACAACTCCTTAACTCATCGCCTATATGTAGACAGTAATCTTGATACAATTGTTCGCGCTAGAAAATCTGCGTTGAATGGACACCAACGACACCATGACCTCTCGCTCATATGCAAGCGGTAATTTTGAACGATTGATGCGGTAGAAGACGCCACATACAACTGTATATTATTGTATGATAAGTCGGGTTTGAATCACACAGAAAAACCATGAGCAATTTAGAAATTCTCAAAAAACTAAAGAAGAATATTCTCACCACCCAAGATGAAGCCTACAAACAACTAATACGGGTTGTTGAGGTTAGATAAATTGTCGAGCATTTCTAGGTGGACATGAGTGTATTTGAATTTCACTTATTTATATTTTTATCTACTATTGGGGGTCAAAATACAAATAAGTGAAATTCAAATAAATTTGTGTCCAATTTTCACATCGACATAAGATTTTTATAAATTGTCTAGTCCCATATACATTGTTTTGTATCTTCTTTTTATAATAATTATTTATTCACTGTAATATTATTGAATTTCTTTTGTTTAAATTTATGGGTTATTTACATTTCTTAGTATATTTTTAAAAAAATTTACAACAAAAATGCATCTAAAAAATATTTATAAAATTAATATTTTTTTAATATTTTATTTACAAAATTAGTGCATTTGGTATCTCTTCGAAAAGTAAGAAAAGAGCTGGACGAGCTTGATGGGGTCAGACTCGGACTTGATGGCAAATTTAACTGCACAGAATGGAGGAGAGAGAGTGGAGGAGAAGTGGGTGGTGGTTTGATGTAAGATTAGGCGTTTCGGGAGCTTGGCCATTTTCTTTCTCTTGTTTTGGAGATGTGGAATGGATGAGGGTTTTAGTTTCAGAGTATACGGGTTGTGGGCTGGATTTTACATATATGCTGGAACTGGGAATTTTCGTTCAGTTTTTGCCAGCGCTGGTCTGCTCTCGCCGTCAATATTTTTTTTTCTTCTATAGTGCAGTTGGTAGTCAAATTTTCATACAAAGGAAACGAATTCAATTTTATTGAATTAATAATTAATTATAAAAAATTTAAGAACAGTGTTCAAGTGTTATCTAGATTTATGTTATTCAACATGTGCAACCATAATAGGATCATAGAGTTGTCGTGTGGATTTCCTCTTATTTTTTTCAATACTCTCCTTTGATCTCCATACTTTTTGGCAAGTGTTACGTGATTATTCTGTTATATTCTTTTTATAATTATTTTATAATTAATTTTTAATTATTATATAATAGTGTAAAGAGTCCTAAATTTATTCTACTCAGCCATGGGCCCATTGCTACACATCACCGGCCTAAACAACAAGGGAATTAAAACTAAGGAAGATGTCGATGACTTTATGAGAATAAGCTCTAACCTGGCCCACCAAAGTAGGCAACTACTACTTATCATAGCTATTAAATTAAATTAAATAAAGACTAAAAATTCCTCCACATCCTATTTCATTGAATTAACGCGGTTTATAATCATGTACGTACTCCCAAAATTATTTGGCAAGTTACATATATATCGTTAATGTCAGAAATCAAATCTTTGACTCTCTCAAAACCACCCAGCTATTATTAATAAATAATTGAGGAGTTTTTGCATGAATATTTGAATTTTATTTATTTATATTTTTATTTATTATTTACAGTTAAAATATAAATAAAATTTAAATATATTTATGTTTAATTTTCATGTCCACATAGAATTTTTGATAATTCACTAGTTTTTCCTTTCATTTTACGAATATATCTATTGTTTGTAAACTAATCCTCTACTCCTATTTTTTATGACCTCTATACAAATACACCGAGAAAATTCATTTAATTACATTTGAATAACATATATGATAGAGTTAAAAGGGGACCTATTCTATCTGAAAATAAAATAAAATATAATTTGTTTTCTTTTGTTTGTATTTTCATAATCCATAATGCTTCATTTACAATAATATAATATACACAGGATTAGTATTTATTCCAGATAAATGTAGGATAACAAACAGCAGTTCCTTCGTTCACAGGATTAGAATCTTTTATTGATTCTCTTAACCATTACTACATTAAGAAGCCAAAGCCATTTTTTTAGAACTCAGGTTGTTATAACCTAATAATTCTAGACTACACCTTTGGTCTAAGAAGCCAAAGACTAAAATGGATCTTAATTATATTGGTGTATTCTTCATTTCTTGATGAGAATCGATATTTCCACATCATTTTGTGATATTTTCACACGTAAAACCCACATATTAACTAATAAAAATTTGACATATCAGTTAATATTTGAGCCCTACATATTCAAATGTCAAAAAAATAATATGTAAAAATATAGGTTTCCTCTCTTTATTTGTGCATGGTTAGTGTTTATAACTTGAAATTTTGCCTACACCCTTACTTGAGATCGCTTTTGGACAGGACACTTCCTCGGTTTACACAATACAAGAAGAAACAAACATTACCACATGGGAACCAATGCTCGTAAAAGAAAAATGTGTATATAATTAATCTTATCTCTATTAGAGCAGATTTTCTATTTTCATTTTTTATGTTCCTCTTGTGTCTCTTACTTAAATATTTGATATCTAATTTTTTACTTAACACTAATTAACTTTAAAATTAAATAAAAAATCATACGTTAAAATTTAAATAAAAATATAAGTAGAACAAAAAAATGAGAACAGAAAATCTGATCTTTATCTCTACGTAGTAGGAGTATATTCAACCCCCGTTTCCAATCATTCAAATTATAGTGCAATCTTCTCTCTCTTGAATGAGAATAATAAGAATTGGTCAAAATACCATTACTCTTTGTCCGCCAAATTGATTCTCATTACACAAGACCTTTTTATTCATCTTATTCTTATCTAAATTAATGCAACATTTGTTCCCAGTTATATTATTTTAATAACTCAATCAACAACTATACCTTTTTTATGCTCCCTCGACGCTCGATCTTAGACTACAAGTCCCACTTTATTTTTTAAGTTTCTTTATGAGTCGCGTTATATCCTCTTACTTTTTATGTCTATTTTTCAATCCACTAAACACAAATACATAACCTCGACAACATGTACATGCATCTTTAAAAAGTAAGGATCAAGTGCATACCCTTTATCTTATTTATCCGTGCTCATTCCCTCTAGGCGACGGTTTCGGTTATACAACCGTCGTCTATATTTTTAGCGACGTTATATATTGTCCGTCAATAAAAGTATAGATGACGGTTGTATAACCAAAACCGTCGCCTAAAGGGGGTGAGCACGGGTGAGTAAGATAAGAGGTATGCACTTGATCGGGACCGTATATATGTATATCAGAACCGATATAAAGTATACCTCTTACATAACATATCTCTCTTACATATATTTATTAAAGTTATGTAGTTTTAAAGATTTTTTTAAAAAATAAGCGGGGGCCACGTGTGACATTTTTATAAAAAAAAAATTAAGTGGGACCACTCTTTTTTAATATTATATATATATATAAAAAAAATTAAGTGGGATCTTAAGCTCACCCCTTATTCAACTCACCCGAGCTCACCCACCTTTAGCGATGGACCCGGCGACGGTTCGGTCATACAACCGTCGTCTATACTTTTAACGATGGACAACATATAGCGTCGCTAAAAGTATAGACGACGGTTGTATGATCGAACCGTCACCAGGTCCGTCGCTAAAGGAGGGGTGAGCTCGGGTGAGTTGAATAAGGGGTGAGCTTAAGATCCAGACCATATATATATATATATATATATATATATATATATATATATATATATATATGTTTATCAAAATTCAAAATATCAAATGCCACTCATTTTTCTATGAAGTGAGTATTAATCCAAAGAAAGGAACAACTTGCTACTGCTAACCTCTTTTCATATTTCCTTTGAGCTATATAAGAAACATAAATCTTGATTAGTTTTTTATACTTCATCCCTCATCATCCATGACTTCCTCCATAATGATCAACTCTTCCCTCTTTCTCTGCTTATTCTTCTTCTCAACTTCATGGGCTGTCGCCCCTTCATCCTCCTCTTCCACTACCATTTATTCTCTACATTCTCCTCAAAATATTTCTTCCATCAAATTCCTCTGCAAATCCACACCATACCCTCAACTTTGCTTAAACTCACTTAAAATCTCCATAAACATAAATCCCACCTCCATTCTTTCCTTTCTCCTCCATTCCCTAGATATCGCATTGTCCGAAACTGCCAAGCTTTCGGATCTATTCACTGGCAACAATAATATTGTAGAGAATCAAAAGGGTACAATCCAAGACTGCAAAGAGCTCAACCAGATAACTCTTTCTGCTCTAAAAAAGTCCGTTTCCAAACTAAGTAGTACTAATTCAGCCAGTTTAGCTGACGCGAGAGCTTTCCTCAGTGCAGCTCTCACGAACAAAAATACTTGTTTAGAAGGCCTGAATTCTGCGTCCGGGCCTTCTAAACAAGTGCTGGTGAATTCAGTCATTAGTAGTTATCAACATGTTAGTAACTCTCTCTCTATTCTTTCTAAGTCTTCTGGAGGTGACGTGGGACCAAAAGCCCGTCATAACAGACGTCTTTTGGGCCTTCCCAAGTGGCTGTCCAGGAAGGACAGTAGGATTTTGGAGGATGATTATGACCCGACTGAGGTGGTGCTCACGGTGGCGGCTGATGGTACCGGAAACTTCACGACAATCACCGGCGCTATCAATTTCGCTCCAAATAATAGTTTTGATAGTAGAATATTTATTTACATTAGCCAAGGGGTGTACGAGGAAAATGTTGAAATTCCTAGCTATAAGCCTAACATTGTTCTGCTTGGGGATGGAAGTGATGTCACTTTGGTTACCGGAAGTAGAAGCGTTGGCGATGGCTGGACTACTTTCAGATCTGCCACTGTCGGTAAAAATTACTTTCCCCTTCAAATTAAAAAGTGTTATTTTTGTCTCAAAATTGAAAAGTAGTATAGTATTTTATTTAAAATGATTATATTTTGCCCAACTTGTAAAATGGACTATATAAATAAAGGTAACTCATGCCTTCCACATGATTTAAATATCTAGTCTTGAGGCTTTGCTGTTTGATTCTGGACATGTACGTATTATAAAGTTGTTAGGATCGGATTACACATAAGTACGCAATACTAAAAAATTAACACAACAATTTAAGTGATTTTCCAAATTGGGTATGTTCACGGAGGAAGGGAGATATTTTATTTATTATTTAATTACATAGAGTTTTTAGAATAAAAATTATATATAACTGTTATTTCTATTCTAATCTTAAATCGCATTATAGCCTCAATACTCGTAATGTCATGGGGTCCAAACTTTTTGGGGGCCTCAAGCTAAATCTTAAATTGTGCCTTTTTTTTAACCATTCAATACTAAATTAAATTAATATCTATGATTTTTTTTAAAATTAGAATTTCATTTTTTTTGCTTTTTTAGATGCAAATTATTGATCAAACTTTTATTATTATCTTGTAGCTACTGATTTGCTTAGGAAAAAAGATTTGAGCCTTTTTAATGGGCTCTAACATATATGAATTATTAAAATTTAGGAGCATTCTCAATTTTGGAGCCTCAAGACATTGTTTAAATGACTTAACTATTGGACTTGCCCTGTTTGTAATGAGAGCAGATCCTCTGTCCCCAAATTCCATGTCCCCCTTGTGTCCCCCCACTTAAATTATGACACATGTTATTTTATTTTATTTTAGAATTAATTAATGTTAAGTAAGAGATTATGTGTCAAAATATAAGTGGAGGGACACAAAGGGACAGAGAATTTGAGTACAGAGGATCTGCTCTCGTTTGTAATATCTTACCATAGCGTGGGGGCCACCCTCCAAACCTCCTGCTAAATCCGATGGGCTTTTTTAGAAACATCTCAATAACTCTTATCATATGAACCACACGTTTTTTAAGAAGTATAACATCTATATATAGAGCTGGTCTTAGACTCTTAGAGCAGGTTTTGTCTTAAGGACAAAACACACAACTTAATTTGTCCATGACATGAATTAAATTCAATATCAAAATTAATTGCAACAGTTAAAAGTACGTCATCCATTTAAAATTAGAGATATTTTTTAGTCCATTCTGAAGAAGAATAAAAGAAAGAAGATTTACATTTTTATGGTAGGATTATAAAATGACATGCTAATCCTAATAACATTTTCCCTATCATTTCTAGCATTAAACCACTATTAATATATTCTCAACTTAATACTAAAGGTACAGTTGAAAACATAAAATTATTCTTAGAGGTAAGCGGATAACGTACTAATTTAGTTATGGCAAAAATCTATGAGAAAAAAAATATTGATTTCAATTTTCCCTTCACTATTTCAGCGGTGTCTGGCGAGGGATTCTTGGCACGCGACATAACCTTTGAGAACACGGCAGGGCCAGAGAAGCACCAGGCGGTAGCCCTTCGCGTTAACGCAGACTTGGCCGCAATGTACAGGTGCAGCATTAGTGGTTACCAAGACACATTATACCCCCACTCATTCCGACAATTTTATAGAGAATGCGATATTTCTGGCACTATAGACTACATATTTGGAAATGCTGCTGTGGTCTTTCAAGGGTGTAACATTGTGTCCAAAATGCCATTGCCCGGCCAATTCACTGTAATTACTGCCCAGTCTAGGGACTCTCCGGATGAAAACACCGGTATCGCCATACAAAATTGTTCCATCTTAGCAACAGATGATTTGTACAGTAATTCTACTAGTGTTAAGAGCTATTTAGGGAGGCCTTGGAAAATATACTCGCGGACCGTCATTATTGAGTCTTACATTGATGACTTTATTAGTCCAGAAGGGTGGACGAAGTGGTCTGGTGACGATGGCCTAGACACTTTGTATTATGGAGAGTATGAAAATTCTGGGCCTGGTTCTGGGACAGACAATAGAGTTACTTGGCCGGGGTATAATGTGATGGATTACTCTAATGCCTCTAATTTCATTGTGTCAGATTTTATTGCTGGACAGGAATGGCTGGATTCGACTTCCTTCCCTTATGATGAAGGGATTTAATCAACTTTTAGTGGCCAATGCTTAGATTGATTTTTACAATATAAAGGTACAAAATGCCTTTGATAAATATCGGACAATATTTATGCTGTCAGGACAAATATGTATTTAATGTCAATGGCCTTTTTACGGATTAGGATCCCACTTCCCCCCATTATATTTATCTTCCAATTTCTCCCAATACACATTTAGCGACACAACTATTGCTTTAAGCGACAGTAGCAATGACACATTTATTAGCAACAAATTTTATTGTGTCGTTGATTATTTGCGACATATTGTGTTGTTAATTGTAGTATTAGTGGCGTTAAAGATAAATTGAATAATATGTGTAATTGAGGGATCACGCCTATAATGATAGTCCATGTGTAACATTTTGGGATTATGATCCCCTCCATTATACATATCCTTCAATTTTCCCAAATACACATTTAGCGATACAAATATTATATCTAGTGACACTTTCAGTGACAAATATTGCTAATTGTTTGCGACGAATTTTGTTTTATCGCTAAATATAATATGTGTCGCTAATTGTGAATTGGGTAAAATTGAAGGATATGCGTAATAGAGGGATTCAACATTTTGCATTTTATTCATCCCATGTTAATAGGGATTGTTTGGTGTAGTGAGACTATGTGTGTGGCAATGTAAGTATTTTTTTTATTGTATATAATTTCTTCCCTTTTATTACTCTTAATCTTTTCATTTAATGTAATTTGAGAGGGGAAAATAATTAATTAGCGGGAAAGCGGTTTAAAGGGACATGCAGAATCTCCTTCACCCATTGTGAGGTATAACTAACAAGTTTTATGAACAGAAGAAAGTCCTAAAATTTCTCCAGTCCATACCTTACTAGGCAACCTTAATATTCATCACTAAACAGAGATTTTGATACCCTTAAAATTTTACTGATCAAAATAAAAAGGGAAAGGGATAAAAAAAAAAAAGAGAAACACAAGAAAAAATAAGGAGGATCAAAAGATTTGTTATTAGCAACTTCCTCTACAACTCTGCCTTGGCTAGAATCCAAGGCAGAGAGACCTCTGCGTCAAGTACATAGCAAAGCTATAACATGGCGTTTCAAGATTTTGATCTTATATCCGAACGCCGCAAAAATGAAAGGAAACAGAAGATTAAAAAGAGGATCACAATCGGCATTGTTGCAACCGTGCTTGTCGTTGCAGTTGTGGTTGCGGCTGTATGTGTAACACTCAATCAAAAAACTAGTAATGACAAGCCCACGTCCAATAAATCAAACTCTGACCAAAAACAACATGAACCATCAAAATCCTCCAAACTGGTGAAATCCATATGCGATGACACGGATTTTAAGGCAACCTGCGAGAGCAGTCTGCAAAAGGCGGTCCGTTCCAACCCCTCAGCGCAGCCAAAAGACCTCCTCAAGGCAGCAATTTCTGGCGTCTCGGACGAACTTGACAAAGCTATGAATGAGGCCTCTAAGCTTGAATTTGACACCCCAGAAAAGAAAGCCGCGTTTGATGTTTGCAAAGAAGTTGTCGCAGATGCCAAAGACGAATTGACTAGCTCGACTACTGCCCTTGGCGAAAAGGATTTAGCAAAGCTTTCAACAAAAACACCAGAGTTGGATAATTGGTTGAGTGCTGTGATTTCATACCAACAAACCTGCATTGATGCTATTCCTGAAGGGGAACAAAGAAATGCTGTACAAAAGGCCTTAAAGACATCAAAGGAACTTACTAGCAATTCTCTTGCCATGGTCTCACAAGTGTCTTCTATCCTTTCCACACTCCCAAATACTAACCATCGTCGACTTTTTTCACTAGACGATGACCAGCTTCCTACCTGGATGACCAATGAAGACCGGAGAATTTTGAAGGCCGATGCACCAAAACAAACTCCTAATGTTATCGTGGCCAAAGATGGTAGTGGAAATTTTACTAAAATTAATGATGCATTGGCTGCATTGCCGCAAAACTACAAAGGAAGGTACAATATTTTGTTCTTTTACTTTTCTCATGAAAGATTGATAAACAGAACGATGTGCAAGGCTCACTTGTACCAATCTGTGCAGGCACTTCAAAATATATGATTTTTTTCCCTCTTAATTCCCTAACAGTTAATCTTACGTATATTTGTTTTTCCCTGAATCATGATTATGCAGGTATGTCATTTATATTAAAGAGGGAATATATGATGAGACTGTTGAGGTTACCAAAAAGATGGTAAACATCACAATGTTCGGTGATGGATCCCAAAAGAGTATAATTACCGGAAGCAAAAATTTTGTGGATGGAGTTCCAACTTTCAAAACTGCAACTTTTGGTACGTCAATAATTTTTTTTTAAAAAAAAATACATAAAACATTATGTCAACATTTAGGATCCGAATTTCATGATTGTCGCACCCTTGACCATATGTAAATTGATAATTTTTCTGTTAAATTTGTTAAGGACTTGTGCTGGCGCACAAAAAAGGGTGCTAGATGACAAAATTAAGTTTACATGCAACAACAAAAAAATCATGATATTACATACCGTCAAGGTTGTGATAGAATCCAAATCTCAATATTCATACAGAATTTTGTTCACAAAATTCTGTTTTTGTGAATAATGTGAATCGTCCTTCATGTGCAGCGGCCATTGGAGATGGTTTTATGGCTCAATCCCTTGGGTTCAGAAATACTGCTGGACCAGAAAAGCATCAGGCGGTAGCCCTTAGAGTTCAATCCGATCGTTCAATTTTCCTCAACTGTCGAATGGAGGGTTACCAAGACACATTATATGCACAAACACATCGCCAATTCTACCGCGGCTGCTACATTACAGGCACCATAGACTTCATCTTTGGTGATGCAGCTGCCATTTTCCAAAACTGCAATATCTACATCAGAAGGCCCATGGACAACCAAAAGAACATTGTTACGGCCCAAGGACGAGCCGATAAGCGCCAAACAACAGCGATTGTACTACAAAACTGTCACATTATGGCCGACGAAAAATTGACACCTGAAAAGGCAAAGTTCAAGAGTTACCTTGGCAGGCCCTGGAAAGAGTACTCAAGAACAATTATTATGGAAACCGAAATCGATGATATCATTGATCCTGAGGGATGGTTGCCTTGGGAAGGTAGTTTTGCACTAAAAACTCTGTATTATGCAGAGTATAACAATAAAGGACCAGGGGCTGATCTTAAGGGCAGAGTTAAGTGGCCTGGTCTTAAGGTGATTAAAAAGGATGAGGCTATGGAATATACAGTTGGGCCTTTTCTACAAGGTGATAGCTGGTTGAAGGGTGACATCGGTGTTCCTGTTCGTTTCAACTTAGCCGGCTAAATTAGGCTAGTGTTGATTGTGATCGAGTCATGTAATGATTGATTGTTTCAAAGAGGTTAATAGACATGGACATGCCTTATTTTTGGGGTTATGGATTAAATTTTTTTTTTTTGTTCTTAATTAGAGTTACTTCTCTTAATCAAGTGAGTCAGCTAGAAATGAAGTTTTTATATTTATATTAATTTAGTTTAAAGAAATTTGAGTTGTATCGATCTATATGCACACCTTTCAATCCTACTCGAAAATTTTGGTAAAAGAAAAAGAGGCAAAAAAGCAAAAAATATTTCACTAAACAAAATTAGATCTTGACGGGGAAAGGATTGGCTTAGTTTCAGTTGGCTTCACTAGATTTTATATCCATAATCTACATTGCAGTTAAGGAAGCGTTTTAGGGTATGTTTAGTTATAGTGTTTATAGTATTTATTACATTAATGTTTTGTGCGTTTGGTCTGATTTTAAATTTTATTTTTATGAATTAAATAAGTTATAATTAAAATAAATTGTTTGTAAACTAATAAAATTTTCAATTGCATTTCAAATTTTAAAGGTATCATTTCTCTCATTTTTAGACCTCAAGGCTGTCATTTTACCAAAAATAAAATAAAATAAACAATTTCAACCAGGTCCAATTAGGGGTGAGCATGGTGCGGTTTGGTGCGGTTTGAAGTCCAAACCGCACCCGAAACCGCTTAGGTGCGGTTTGAAAAATTCAAAACCGCACCCGAAACCGCTTGTGATTGGTACGGTTCGGTTTTATAGTATGCGGTGCGGTTTTAATTGATGCGGTTTCGGTTCCAAAACCAATTGAAACAACAAAAAAGTTTAAGCCTTCAATAAAATTTAACATAAAACTTATATCGAGCAATTAACTTAGTGACAAAGTCGACAATGAGAATTATATCAAGCATGCTTTAAAACTAAATATGTGCTATATAAAACAACGGAGACTATTCGATAATAAGCAAAAATGTTTATCTAGTTCCCCAAAAATTAAAAGTATATACTGAAGATAGAATAAAATATAGGCTTAAATATAATTTACTACCTTAAACTATAGGCCATATTCCACTTCGGTGATTCACCTTTCAATTTTGTCAATTAGGTGATTGAACTATTAATTTTTTTCAATTTCATTCAATTGAGACTGCCACGTCAGAAATTGCTGACGTGGCCCGCTGACTAGACAAACTATTACTTATGTGTAATTAAAAAATATTATTTTAATTATCTCTTCTAAACATCAAGGGTAAATATGTCAAAATGTAATAAAACATAATAATAATTTAATAAAATCAAACCAAATCAATTTATTATCCATTTAGTCGAACTAAACAAAATTAATAAATTAATCAAAAGAAAAAAAACCCAATATGAATCAAGCTAAAAATTTTAACTTAAAACAAATCAAGATTGAAGTTAAAATTCTCATATCAAAAACCTTAAACTTAATACTCTTCTCCTTCAATTATCAGCGTTATTCTCTACAGAAAATATCCATGAGTTCATACACCAGATTTATCATTTGGCTCAAGCTCTGTGTATGGCGAAAATGGATCAAACACATTAAAATTTCGCGTTCAAGTGAAAAACACACAAAAATAAGTTCATTTTAAAAAAGAGCTAGCAACCAAAAATCAATAATGAAGAACAAAAAACAAACAAATCAAATACTCGAAATCAACCTCCCCGCCATCCGGACCCTCAATTAACGGCGTCAGTGTCTCTCCCACTACTGGCCTCAAGCTCCCAGATCTCGAAATCAACAGCTCCGAGAGTTCCCCAAATTGCTCTGGCTTTGATTCCCCTTCTTACGTCGCAACAGATCCGACATTGGCGACCTGCTCCTCCCCGGACTCTTCGCACGCGACCTCACCGGCGATAATCCCCGTACTACTTCTTTCAAAGCTGAGAAAACCCCATGTTTTTTCTCCATTTCCTAAAACCCTTGTGAGACCCCAGATTTTATGAATAAATATTTAATTTTCTCGAAATATTTTTTTTAATATTATGGTGTGGATTTGAGATAATGTTATAGTTGTGGGTAGTATTTATAAATTTTGCAAAGTATGCAAGTTGTCATATTATATTCGATTGGTCAGGGAATATTCTTTGTGTCGGGGAATATTCGTACGATGACACAATCATTGGTGGACCCCACAACGGAATTATTGTCGGATTGAGAAAAACAACAAAAATATTTTTATGAAAATACCGACGGAAGTTTTACCGTTAATACTGTTGAACTACTCGGTAGTAAAAGTACAGTAATACGTGTGGTTGCATAGTAGCACACGGTATTGATTATTGATGCTTATGTGAGAAGTTACTCAGTTTTGCTTATTTTAATGACTCCCATTTACCTATTTTTCAAAATAATCGGTAGAATTTATTTAAAGGTGGGGCCCACATGTGGGGGCCATATGTGGGGCCCATATGTGTTGAAAAACTGATTTTAGAAATGGGGGTGGGAGAGAGTTACGTATGGGAAAGGAGTTTATATATATAAGATTGTGATGTGTGTGTATATATATAATATTATATTTGTTAGTGGAGAGTGGTGGGAGAAAAGGAAGAGTGAAAGTGATGTATGTGAGTGGAAAATGGTGGAAAAGTGGTAGTGTGATAGTGATGTGTAAGATTGTAGTGAATTTAATTATTAGTGGGTGGGGGATTGATGTTGGTTATGGGGGAGAAAAATTAAGTGGTGTATATATAATATTGATTTATATAATATGAAAACATGTGTTTATATATATGTATTATATTTTAATTTTTGTTGTGATTTTATTGGTTAGATGATTGACTTAATTGTTAGTTGATTGAAAAATAATTTTGTAAAATTATTTCATCCATGAATAGTGCCTTTCTATTCTCCTATAAATAGAAGCTCATTCCTTCATTATTTCTTACAAATTCACTGAAACTCCAGAGAGAGAAAATTATAGAGAGAAGCTATAGAGAGAAAATCTATAGAAGAAGAGAAGTCTGCTCCCTCACTACTCCTATATCCAGTTTCTTTCAAAGGTAGGGAATATTATTTCTTTCTTTCATCTTCATGAAGAGAACTTCTGTTGTTCCATTCTTTGTTATTATGTTGGAATAACCTGTTTATGCGAAGTACCGCATACTTGGTGAAATTCTTCTATTATTCCATTCCTTATTATTCTGCTGGAACATCCTGTCTGTGCGTTCTACTCCGGACCTGGTTCCATTATTTATTATTCTGTTGGAACATCCTGTCTGTGCGTTATACGCCGGACCTGGTTCCGTCTTTACTATTCTGTTGGAATATCCTGTCTGTGCTTTACGCCGGACCTGGTTCCATCTTTATTATTCTGTCTTTATTATTCCGTTGGAACATCCTGTCTGTGCTTTACGCCGGACCTGGTTCCGTCTTTATTATTCTGTTTTTATTATTCTGTTGGAATAACCTGTCTATGCGAAGTACTGCATGCATGGTGATTTCTGTTGTTATTCCATTCTTTATTATTCTGTTGGAACATCCTGTTGGTGTGATTTTCACCTGACCTGGTTCTGTTATTATTATTCTGTTGGAATAACCTGTCTATGCGAAGTACCGCATGCATGGTGATTTCTGTTGTTATTCCATTTCTTATTATTCTCAGTTGGTTAAAACTTTGACTTCTATACTCCATGATATTAGTGGAATATCTTTGATATTTGCGCTTCATCTAGTATCTTTACATGGAAATATTCTTCTAAGAATTCTTGAATTTTACGCCACAAAGCAGTATCATATTGACAATTTGGACGTTGTTAATTCTTAGATAAATTAATTCTTGAACTTGTTTTATTGAATTCTTATATCATTGTCATCATCCTCATGTTTATAAAATGTTGAAAGTCATCTGTGGCCTGTAGTGCATAGATGGACTTGGTGTGATTATGACCAGGGATTATTCGGTATAATCATGACCGTAATGTTACAAATGATGTGGAAAAAGTCCTCATTGGCCCGTTGTGCATTGATGGACAGTTTTTGGTATGATTATGGCTATGGATTCTCTTTGGCCGTAGTGCAGAGATGAATTGTTTTATGGCATGATCAGGACCGTTGATGAAAACATGATTATCTTTAGCCGTAGTGCATGGATAATTCATGGTCGTGATACTAAAGAATATCCTTGGCCGTAGTGCAGGGGTGATTCGATGATGTGGATTATTTATTAAGCTGAGTCCCAGCGATTACAGTGTTGAAAAACCTTTTAAATCATAAAAGATAGTAGAGTTTATTTTCTACTTGACTCTTTTAATGGATTGCTTGTTCCGCTGCAGTTAAACTTGATGTCTATTATATTTTATCAGTTTAACATTGTTGAAGGCTAATGATAATTTATTCTGTATTATCTTAGTCATAATATTTCTTACTGGGCTAGTTGAGCTCACCCTTTCTTTCACTGTTCTCTTCAGGAAATGAGAACGTAGCTGGGGCAAGTCGGGGAACGGAGTGATGGTCCGAATGATAGTATTAGTTATTAGTCCTCACTATTCTATGTAATAGTGTGTTAATAAATGTAATGAGGACTCCTTTTGAGTATGAATACTCTCTAGAAGATAATATTTGTATTCAAAATCACAGTTTATGTTTTGTCGTATTGTACACGACAGTTGTATTAGTAAGTTGTATTTGTATTCTGTACGTTGTAGTGGCGACCCAAGATGGGTGACGTATACCTAATTTTGGGGGCGTCACAGTTGGTATCAGAGCTATAAGTAAAGAGCCCCGAGCCTCTCGCTGGTGACTTCCTGTTGATGGGGGATGCACCGAAGCCAGACTCTCCGTAGGGGACGCCGTTCTGCGGTGGCAAACTGATAGGTACCACTGTAAGGTGCTGTCCACTGATGGGACGTGAGTCACAGTTGGTATCAGAGCTTAGGGATATGATCCCTGGCTAGGATGTGAGAATAGAATTAGGAGGGGAGAGACGGGAAATTCCTTCGCTAGTATGTCCTACCTAAGTTTACTTGGTATTTAATTGGTCGGTCAGAGTATAGGGATAATATGTGATATGTTAATTAACCCTTGTTTTGTTACAGTATTTGAAAATGGCATCTGAAAATGCTGAGATAAGCAATGAAGCACATGAGAGCGTTGATTCAGCTCAAGCAAAAGGTAACGACCAACAACACGATAATAATCATACCGGTGGCAACGGCTATCGGAACAATGATAACCATCGTGGGAGAAATTATCATGCCAAGAATGGTAACCACTTCGGTGGTAATCATGGCCAAGATAATAGAAGTGGAAATTTCAAGAAGAGAATGTCATTTAGCTCAATTTTATCGTATAGTGAAGTCAAGTCCAGCTGGGACGGTGGCACTAAAGGCGGATACAGACAAAACAAATTCGGTAGTTTAAGGGAGAGCGTTTTTCGTGATGAGGAATCGAACGAAGTTATCATGGGTTAGTTAATTATAAATTCTTACGAAGTCTATATCTTATTAGATACCGGTTCTACCCATTCTTTTATCTCTCTTGCTTGCGCTCAACAGTTAAATTTGACTCTAGAGAAGTTAGACTTTTACTTATCGGTTGAAACTCCGTTAGGAGAAACTTTCATTACATGTGCTATCCAAGTCTTGGATGAGGGTCACAGTTTTGAACGATATTTTTATTATTAATAAAGTTCCTGACGTATTCTTGAAGACTTCTTAGCCTACCCAAGAGCGTGAAATCGAATTTTGTATTGACCCCAGTACAAAACCCATTTCTTAAACCCTCAAATAATTCTTCAACCAAAACGAACGTATAATGCGCCAAAGAAGTTGGCTCGAGCTGTTGAAGATTACGATCGTACCATGCAATATCATTGTGGAAGTGCGAACGTGGTAGCTGACGCGTTGAGTAGAAGATCGTATGCGATTTCAAGTGCAAATATACGAACCCACGTGAAGATAACGAATATACGATTAGAATCGACTTTAATCGATAAAGTTAAAGCCGTTCAAGCTACACACCCGGAGCCTATTAATGTGAAGAATGAAGAAGGTTCAAGAGGACGTTATTCTGGAAGCAAGAATTGACGAATAGAGTAAATCTCAACCCTCGATTTAATTGGCCCATTTGAAATCCTCGATGAAGTAGGAACTGTGGCTTATAGACTCGTTTTACCGCCAAGTATGTTGCGTGTTCAGAACATTTTTTTTTTTCGTATCGATGTTACGTAAAAATGTGAACGACCTGAATCACATTATTAATTTAGAACCGGACGAGATAACAGAAGATTTAACGTATGAGGAGATACGTGTTAACATCTTGGATAAGAAGGATCATATTCAACGCTCAAAGGTTATACCTGAAGAATTCGAAGTCAAGGTATCCTCACCTGTTCGGCATACCAGGCACGCACGTAAATTTCGAGGGCGAAATTCCATAAGGAGGGGAGATTGTGAGACCCCAGATTTTATGAATAAATATTTAATTTTCTCGAAATATTTTTTTTAATATTATGGTGTGGATTTGAGATAATGTTATAGTTGTGGGTAGTATTTATAAATTTTGCAAAGTATGCAAGTTGTCATATTATATTCGATTGGTCAGGGAATATTCTTTGTGTCGGGGAATATTCGTACGATGACACAATCATTGGTGGACCCCACAACGGAATTATTGTCGGATTGAGAAAAACAACAAAAATATTTTTATGAAAATACCGACGGAAGTTTTACCGTTAATACTGTTGAACTACTCGGTAGTAAAAGTACAGTAATACGTGTGGTTGCATAGTAGCACACGGTATTGATTATTGATGCTTATGTGAGAAGTTACTCAGTTTTGCTTATTTTAATGACTCCCATTTACCTATTTTTTAAAATAATCGGTAGAATTTATTTAAAGGTGGGGCCCACATGTTGGGGCCATATGTGGGGCCCATATGTGTTGAAAAACTGATTTTAGAAATGGGGGTGGGAGAGAGTTACGTATGGGAAAGGAGTTTATATATATAAGATTGTGATGTGTGTGTATATATATAATATTATATTTGTTAGTGGAGAGTGGTGGGAGAAAAGGAAGAGTGAAAGTGATGTATGTGCGTGAAAAATGGTGGAAAAGTGGTAGTGTGATAGTGATGTGTAAGATTGTAGTGAATTTAATTATTAGTGGGTGGGGGATTGATGTTGGTTATGGGGGAGAAAAATTAAGTGGTGTATATATAATATTGATTTATATAATATGAAAACATGTGTTTATATATATGTATTATATTTTAATTTTTGTTGTGATTTTATTGGTTAGATGATTGACTTAATTGTTAGTTGATTGAAAAATAATTTTGTAAAATTATTTCATCCATGAATAGTGCCTTTCTATTCTCCTATAAATAGAAGCCCATTCCTTCATTATTTCTTACAAATTCACTGAAACTCCAGAGAGAGAAAATTATAGAGAGAAGCTATAGAGAGAAAATCTATAGAAGAAGAGAAGTCTGCTCCCTCACTACTCCTATATCCAGTTTCTTTCAAAGGTAGGGAATATTATTTCTTTCTTTCATCTTCATGAAGAGAACTTCTGTTGTTCCATTCTTTGTTATTATGTTGGAATAACCTGTTTATGCGAAGTACCGCATACTTGGTGAAATTCTTCTATTATTCCATTCCTTATTATTCTGCTGGAACATCCTGTCTGTGCGTTCTACGCCGGACCTGGTTCCATTATTTATTATTCTGTTGGAACATCCTGTCTGTGCGTTATACGCCGGACCTGGTTCCGTCTTTACTATTCTGTTGGAATATCCTGTCTGTGCTTTACGCCGGACCTGGTTCCATCTTTATTATTCTGTCTTTATTATTCCGTTGGAACATCCTGTCTGTGCTTTACGCCGGACCTGGTTCCGTCTTTATTATTCTGTTTTTATTATTCTGTTGGAATAACCTGTCTATGCGAAGTACTGCATGCATGGTGATTTCTGTTGTTATTCCATTCTTTATTATTCTGTTGGAACATCCTGTTGGTGTGATTTTCACCTGACCTGGTTCTGTTATTATTATTCTGTTGGAATAACCTGTCTATGCGAAGTACCGCATGCATGGTGATTTCTGTTGTTATTCCATTTCTTATTATTCTCAGTTGGTTAAAACTTTGACTTCTATACTCCATGATATTAGT
Organism: Panax notoginseng; assembly: GCA_016801055.1. Lineage (NCBI taxonomy): Eukaryota > Viridiplantae > Streptophyta > Magnoliopsida > Apiales > Araliaceae > Panax > Panax notoginseng. The sequence goes on along the minus strand of CM029015.1, from coordinate 204,463,596 downwards.
GGAATATCTTTGATATTTGCGCTTCATCTAGTATCTTTACATGGAAATATTCTTCTAAGAATTCTTGAATTTTACGCCACAAAGCAGTATCATATTGACAATTTGGACGTTGTTAATTCTTAGATAAATTAATTCTTGAACTTGTTTTATTGAATTCTTATATCATTGTCATCATCCTCATGTTTATAAAATGTTGAAAGTCATCTGTGGCCTGTAGTGCATAGATGGACTTGGTGTGATTATGACCAGGGATTATTCGGTATAATCATGACCGTAATGTTACAAATGATGTGGAAAAAGTCCTCATTGGCCCGTTGTGCATTGATGGACAGTTTTTGGTATGATTATGGCTATGGATTCTCTTTGGCCGTAGTGCAGAGATGAATTGTTTTATGGCATGATCAGGACCGTTGATGAAAACATGATTATCTTTAGCCGTAGTGCATGGATAATTCATGGTCGTGATACTAAAGAATATCCTTGGCCGTAGTGCAGGGGTGATTCGATGATGTGGATTATTTATTAAGCTGAGTCCCAGCGATTACAGTGTTGAAAAACCTTTTAAATCATAAAAGATAGTAGAGTTTATTTTCTACTTGACTCTTTTAATGGATTGCTTGTTCCGCTGCAGTTAAACTTGATGTCTATTATATTTTATCAGTTTAACATTGTTGAAGGCTAATGATAATTTATTCTGTATTATCTTAGTCATAATATTTCTTACTGGGCTAGTTGAGCTCACCCTTTCTTTCACTGTTCTCTTCAGGAAATGAGAACGTAGCTGGGGCAAGTCGGGGAACGGAGTGATGGTCCGAATGATAGTATTAGTTATTAGTCCTCACTATTCTATGTAATAGTGTGTTAATAAATGTAATGAGGACTCCTTTTGAGTATGAATACTCTCTAGAAGATAATATTTGTATTCAAAATCACAGTTTATGTTTTGTCGTATTGTACACGACAGTTGTATTAGTAAGTTGTATTTGTATTCTGTACGTTGTATCTGACGACCCAAGATGGGTGATGTATACCTAATTTTGGGGGCGTCACAACCCTAACAAATCAAATACTGTATATAAACAACATAAGAGTAGCGGTGCATTGGAGAAGGATTTCTCTGTGCAGTGGTCATGAGAGTGGCAGTGGAGATCATCCAAATCTGAGAATAAAAGGAACCCCCTCGACTGCGCTGAATATTTGGTGGAGGAACAAATCTGAGAGTGGCGGTGGAGATCCAAATTGATTTGGTTTGATTTTATTAAATTATTATTATGTTTTATTAAGTTTTTGACATATTTACCCTTGATGTTTAGAAGAGATAATTAAAATAATATTTTTTAATTACACATAAGCAATAGTTTGTCTAGTCAGCGGGCCACGTCAGCAATTTCTGACGTGGCAGTCTTAATTGAATGAAATTGAAAAAAATTAATAGTTCAATCACCTAATTGACAAAATTGAAAGGTGAATCACCGAAGTGGAATATGGCCTATAGTTTAAGGTAGTAAATTATATTTAAGCCTAAAATATATTGCAGGGAGGACTAAAAATAATCTATTAGACTATTACAATTACAACATTGACATTAACCAATGCATCAAGTGCTCAAGCCCCTCAACTATAAGCCCCTCTAATAACACATCAAACAAATTCAAAATTCTAAAACTCAATTGCTTAATTTTTGACTCTATAACCTCTAACATCTTCTTTCAATTAGTGAAAAAATGACAATGCAAGACTGGGGTTTTCATTGAGTGTGTTCAAGTGAAAAGTAACTTTGAATTTACTAGAGATAATACATACATACACACACATGGTGCGGTTTTTGTTTTATGCGGTTTGGTTTTGGCTAGTAACCAAACCGGAACCGTAAATTTGGTTATTCAACCCACCTAAAACCGCCACATACGCCGAAACCGTTGGTACGGTTTTAATTGGTACAGTTCATGCAATTTTTAGTGTAATTTCAATTTCAATTTAATTATTTGCTCAGCCCTAGGTCCAACACCCATTTTCCTTCTTCAGCCCATAGCCAAAAGCAGACTGCTGAGCGTCAGCGTGCCTCGTACTCTCTTCTTTTGGCGCCTATCCGACGGGTTTAAAAACATTTCTTTTTCATCACCAATTTCCCCTCCTATCTTTCTTACTCTCTCTCTCTCACACACACACAAAGCAGTGAGGCACATCGGGTAACAGTTTCCATGGAGCAGCAGCAGAGAAATCAGAATGCGGTCCAAGAACACGATGAACAAGAAGAGATGCAGCATGGCCCTTCCCCTGTTGAACAACTTCAGGTTATTATTATATATGTATCTCCTTCCCAAGTTCTTGATTTTTCTCTATTATCATCTGCCTCGATCTGAATTTCTCAATTGATTGCTCAAAGTGTGAGAAATTTCAGCTTTTTAATAAAGGGTTTACTTAATCCTAAACTTTTTTTGTTTGATTTCGTTATATTTACTTGTTTGTGTAATTGGTATAATCATTTCTTCAATATTTGCCAATGGGTTTTCGGATTGACTTCCAATTCTCAATTATTTGACCATTAGGACTGGGTATAGGGGGAAAAGGGAGAAGTCATTCTAGAATGTAATTCTTAGCTGCCCCTTTGAACCCTAGTTTCTCCTCTTATATTTTTTCAAGATTTGCAAATTATATTTTTTGTTAGGTTTGTCTTTTCAGTACGTTTTTTTATGTTTTAAATTATTGGGTAGGAAATTATCAGTCCTGTCAAATTGAAAACCCTGGACTCTTCTCTCTCTCCCCGGTGGGGTTCAATTTGAAGTCACTATTCCCAGTATACCCGCATCATTCAGTGAAGGATCATGTTGGGAAAACTCAGTAAGTCTGTTGGTGATTTGCTTGATATATCGATATTTGGTTTCTAGAAATTCTGGTACAGTAGGGTTTTTAGGTTGATATGATTGCGAATTTGCAACTCAAATGGGATTTTACCTAAAAGCTAGTGTTGCGAACTTTGCCCATCTTCCATCTTTTTATTGATCAGGCATCTGGGATTGCTGCTCTTGACGTAAAGAAGCTAAAAGATGCGGGTCTCTGCACTGTGGAATCTGTCGCATACTCTCCTAGGAAGGATCTTCTGCAAATTAAAGGGATCAGTGAAGCTAAAGTTGACAAAATTGTTGAGGCAGGCATGTCATCCTTCTTTATTGTTGTTGTTTTCCCTCTTTCATATCAAAATTACCATAATAAAGGAAGATTAAAATATTTGAAAAAAAAATAATTTTTGCATCGTAACAGCTTCCAAATTGGTCCCGATGGGTTTCACTAGTGCTAAACAACTCCACGCTCAGAGGGAGGAAATTATTCTGATAACCTCAGGATCTAGAGAACTTGACAAAGTATTAGAAGGTAGGTTCCAATTGGCATTCAGATACTTTGTTAATTCTATCTACTTTAAGTTATGCAGTCAGTTTATCATACACAAACCCAAATTTGCAATACTGATATTCTGTGTATGTCACAATGTTGTGTGGTTGGATTATGACAGGTGGAATTGAGACGGGATCCATTACTGAGATATACGGCGAGTTCCGTTCTGGAAAGACTCAGCTTTGTCACACGCTATGCGTCACTTGCCAAGTAAGAAGTAGACAACCTCTTGTTCGTGGGTAATGATAGATGTGCTTCTTTTTAGCTAAATAAAATCTGGTTTGACCTAATCTTTATTGACTTCAGCCGCATAAAAGGAGACTAATCAGGATGTTCATATATTTAATGAACTTTGCTTTTGTTATTGGTGGTCAGCTTGTCTGGCAAAGTTGTTGACATGGGTATACATATGATATGGTAACTGCCTTGATAGTTGGGTCTCTCCATTAATGATGGCATGGAAACAACACCTCAAGGATTAAACTAGTTTGGTTAGCTTTAACTAAATCTACTTAGATTAGTGATAGTATTATTGAATTGAACAATATTAACATAAATGTTTCCAAGAAGTTCCTGATAGGAAACTTAATTTTTTTTCTTCCAATGAAAAAACACGACTCCTTAAAAACTAAAGAACAAGAGAGAGAGAGAGATTTTTGTGTGCCTTGTGGTAAAGACCTATGCATGCCAGGAAACAACTAGATGATTTGGGGTATGCCATCTCAGAAAGCATAATTCTGTGGGCTTTTAAATTTCAGCTTCCATTAGAACAAGGAGGTGGTGAGGGCAAAGCAATGTACATTGATGCTGAGGGAACATTCAGGCCACAACGGCTCTTACAGATAGCAGACAGGTGTTGTGCTGCTACCTTGAGACAAATTGTTCTTTTATATCTATGTTTTGTGCACTTACCTTATTCTGAATATCTTGCATGTTATCACTGGCTATTCATAATATCTGCTGCAGGTTTGGATTAAATGGGGCTGATGTTTTGGAGAATGTGGCATATGCTCGAGCATATAACACTGATCATCAGTCAAGGCTTTTACTTGAAGCAGCTTCAATGATGGTTGAAACCAGGTATTATTTGTTTCATCAGTTTACCGTAATTGTCACCAAGGCCAGGATCAATAAAATTTGTTTGTCCTTTCTGTTGATTTTGATGTTTGTATTTGTGATAGATCATTCTTGATTCTTTTCTTGGGGCAAACATAGCATGATTGCTCTTGTAAGAATGTGCATGCTCCAGTGAGATTTGACTTTGAATCCTCCTGTGTCTTGTAGTCAAGCTTGAATAAATGTACAACATTTCAATTTTCAACTGTACTTGAATATCTATGTTCAAGTCCATCTTGAATACACGGCAATATTTTCTTACTTTGGGACTTGCCATTTATTTGGATCTGTGGTATCATTTGTGAAAACTTCTATAAGAGTTGAACATTTACATTTGCGTACTGTAGTATTAAATTTGTTTATTGTCTCATGGTATTCAAGGGGACACTTTGCCTATCAAGTGTCTTGATACCAGGATCCGAAGCCTGGTATCCCTTCATCTCTCCCTTCCTTTGCTTCTAAAAGATGCTAATATATTAAGAGAAAAGGAAAGGGAATAAGGGTATCATGCTTACTTTCACAAAGTGTCGTAGCCACATGGGAGATAGCTGGGACAGCTGACCACGCTTGATTTTTGCTGTGAAGGTCTGCATTGAGAATTTCACAGAAGTTATGGGGTAATAATTTAGTTTAGCAAATAGCGATTGGTCAAAACAAAACACGACAAAAAAAATCATTTAATATCAATTTTTATATACTGTCAATATTTCATCTTACCTAAATGCCTTGCTTTGCAAGAATTTTTTTAAGATTGTTATATTGATATACTTGATTTTAGTATCTTGATTTATTGGAAAATAATTTAGTCATTAGTACTAATACCCCCAGTGAAGAAAAATCCTGGATTCTCCACTGCATGCACTTGCATTGCGTGTGGTGTTGTATGCCACCTCTAGTAAAAATCCTTAAAGAGCATTTATTATTCTAACCATGGAGTTTAAATGGTTGAGAATTAGAAATGATACCAAAGAATGTACAAGTGATGCTGAATATCTCATAGCACTTCTACAACACCTCTATACATTGACATTACTACGATACCAATTAAATCCTATTCATTCGAGCTGAATAGTCAGGAAAATATAACTGTTCTTGCAGGCTCGCAGCATCCAGTCATATATATGAATTTATTTCTGGAATACTGTACCTTCATAATATCTTAGTTTATGTTGCAGATGCTAACTAATTGTTGTACACATTTTGGCTGCATAGGTTTGCACTTATGATAGTGGACAGTGCAACTGCTCTCTATAGAACAGATTTTTCCGGAAGGGGAGAACTGTCAGCCAGGCAGATGCATCTCGCGAAGTTTTTGAGGAGCCTTCAGAAGTTAGCAGATGAGGTAGTCACTCCACTAACATGAACTTATGCTTGGGGACTGTCTGAGCTCATCATTAGCGGTTTAGTTACCAGGATCTTCACAATAATCATTTTACTTGGGTTGGAAATGTCGCTAAATGGATTTTAGTCTTGGCAGCAGGTGTACATGGTTTAAATGGCATTCATCAATCTTTATTTTCTGATTGTAGTTTGGTGTAGCTGTTGTTATTACAAACCAAGTTGTAGCCCAAGTGGATGGTTCTGCCCTTTTTGCGGGGCCTCAATTTAAACCAATTGGTGGTAACATTATGGCTCATGCTTCTACAACTAGGTGCGTCTCTATTTTTCAGCTTATTTTGGTTTCATGCCTTAATTTGTTGAAAGTTGACATGTATTCCTGATCATGTTTACAGGCTAGCTGTACGTAAAGGAAGAGGTGATGAGCGAATTTGTAAAGTAATAAGTTCTCCATGTTTGCCTGAAGCTGAAGCAAGGTTTCAAATTTGTGCTGAAGGAGTAACTGATGTCAAGGACTGAACCTTGAGAGCAACTTTTTCTCCCAAACTACTTCCCTTTCATTCATCTGGAATTCAAGATCCTTGTTTCTAACAAAATGTGACAACTCTGAATATTCACCAAGTGGAAGCGGATGCACATTGAAGAGATCTGTGAATCAGTAATGGACCTGTACCGCCTTTTTCTTTCATATGTAATACGATAAAGCTTTTCTTTCTTCCTGTCTTCTTACTTTCTTGTACTATTAAGGAGAAACAATGCATTTTTTCTTGTTTTTTCAACTTTCTTGTACTACTCAAGAGAAACAATGTAGTATGGTTTTTACACAAGGTAAATTCAGATTTATGATTGATAAATGTTAGATAAGTTGTGAGTTTTGCTTGAGAATTAATACTTATAGATCAGTTAAATCCGTGTCCAAATGAGTTAATGGTGTTATTGCAGCCTCGACTTGAGCATGTAGTTCAAAATTTTCTTCTCTTAAACTGGTTGATCTGAACAGTTGATGCTTCATAAACTCAGTTGCCCACGTTAGGCAGTTTGTTTTGTTCTATTATTTTCTTTTTAGGTGATTGATATCTCGTATAGACGTAAAACCTACTATTTTCTTTTCAAGTAATTGATATGATAATTCCACGTGGATATCCCTCACCAATTACTCCCCATTCACGTGAAAAAAACCATGCGTAAATATTATATTTACATGTGAAAATATAAATTCCCTTGTGCATGATATGATTTGCATGAGAGGAAGGTTATAAATAAAATAAAATATAAAGAGAGATGCAAGAATTGCAGTTATATTTAAGTTAAACGAAGTTGACCATAAAAGAAAGAAAAAGTAGACCAAAGTGGGTCAACTTGGTTAACGAAGTTGACCATAAAAGAAAGAAAAAGTTGACCAAAGTGGGTCAACTTGGTTTACAATTTATATAGGAAAAATGTCTTCATGACTTTTCCCCCATTGTCACAAGTCCTGCCACCTATTACTAATTGTTTGAACAGTAGAGACACGTATGCGCATATCATTATGATATCACCCTGAGCACCGTAAAGAACTTCACCAAAACTTCAACTCATCCAACTGACTATTGAGGTTGGGCTTGATTCAAATCTCCTGTTTTTCATCTGCACAAACAGAAACAGAGGTTTAATTCTGTAAAATGACAGACATCCATTATGTGAAATGTCAAAATTTGCGGGCAATCCTTTTTGCAGAGAAAGAAAAACAGTAACACACTTAACTAGTTACTTAGGTAAAGCAGCAAGAGTCATGAGTATCTCGAGGTAATCTCCTCTTCGTTTGTGTATCGATTACAGATCATGTAATGTCCAATAACCTATCATGTTTTCTTGAGTTCTATCTCGAGGTTTTCGCGGGTGTGAGTGTGGGTGTGGGTGTGGGTGTGGGTGTGGGTGTGGGTGGGGGAAGTGGGGGGATTTCTTTGACAGTTTCCCAATAGTGTGCATGCCTAGCTTTATAACTAATGCTCTAACTTGAAATCTAAAATGTTAAGGTTAAAGCTAAATTTAACTTCTTTTTATTTGTCAGTATTCAGAATTTAATTTCATCATTATCAAAAGAAAAACTCTACGGACATGATAATTGGACACGAGTGCTTTGTAAAATTGTAAAGCACTCGTGTCCAATTATCATGCCATCATAGAAGAGCTCTTATCAAAAGTGTTTGAAATCTAACATATAGAAGGGAATGTAAAATGCCTACCATGATTCAATGCTTGCATTTAGTACAGTAGTGGTCTTTTAAAGGAGCTCCACAGTTGTAACAGAAAGTATATCCACACCTGAAACCATTAATAAGGAAAGTAGGGAAAAGTAGAACCAAAAACAAGAACTAGTATAAATGGAAAATTGCTCTAATTTCTTTCAATTCTTTTTCCAGGTTCTGTTTAAATATGTTGCATAAAAGCAGAACTTGAGTTTTGCAGTTCCAGGGTCCACTAAGATATTAGTACTTCAATCTAACCATTTATGAATCAACATGTAAATTGTTCAGAACATTATTCTATAATCTTACTCCTTGAAGAAGGAAGATTGAAGTACAGTAAAACAAACAAGTAGGTAATCATAAGTAGAAACAAAGAAACAAACCTGCATTTCATAAACAAGCAACCTTGAGACTTTTCCACATAGAACTTGCATTGTGGACAGCGGATCCATTTGTTGTTCTTAGCAAGTTGCATGAGCATAATATCCTCTCTTTCCCTCTCATCCTTGTGCAATTTCTGAAACTCACCACACTCAATCCCAGAATGCCAAGGAACCTTACATCGGGCACAGAACAATCTCCGGCAAACCGGACATTCCGACTCCATAATGCTGCCATTGTAATCATCATCCTCAATTAAGAGAGCAGAGCAATCCTTAAATGGACAATAAAACTTATGGGAGGCCAAAATCATAGCCTCACATAGAGCATCACCCCATCTATCAAACACCTGAGGAGGTAAAATGGAACGGCAATATTCGGGTTCCAAAATGCCTGCACAACCCGAAACAGGGCAAGGAATTCGAGTTATATTTTCTTGAATTTTTGAGGCCACATACTTGTGGGTGCAATCGGAACAGTAAGAGTGAGTGCAGTTCTTTATGGGGAAAGACTCGCTGAAAGGCTTCAGTTCCGCACAAATTTCACACATGAAAAATGGGGAAACCGAATAATCATCATCATCATCATTTTTAGGGTTTGATGAGTTGGATGATTGGCCGGGTTCGAAAATCGAAATTCTACCTTTTTGAGAGAAGGGTTTTCGATCTCTGGTACGGATTGAGTTTAGGGTTCGAAATTGAAAATCATCTGGGTATTCTAATTCTGCAGCGAGATCGATGAAATTTCTTCTTCTACCACTACTTGAAGTAGTAATGGAGGGCATTATAGCGAGATGGAAGTCTCTGTCTTCCATGGAGTGGCAGTAGTTTTCCACTGAAATTGCATTGCCTTTGCTGGTTCCTTTCTTCTTATTATTGCGCAGTGATTGGACATTCGGTGACGAGTATAATATTGAAATGTCGTCGTCGCCATTGTCGTCGGCGATATTGATAATTGGCACCGGTGAAGCCTTTGTCCCCATACCAGGTAGGCAGAAGGAGGAGCCAAAACTAAGCAAATGAATTACTACCTCCGCACTTAATTATATAATATAACTGGTTTTAGAGTTATATTATATCATTACCTCTGATCCATAATAATTGAATTTTTAGAATAAAAAATTTATTTTAATAAATTATTTAATTCTCTAAAAGGGAGTTGTATTTTCTCTCCTCTGATTCTGATACTAGTATATGAATAATATTATGTTGTTTCTTGGTTTCCAACAAGTCATTAGTATTTTGAATGTATGGGGGATTGGAGAAGACAGAATAGGAATAGGAATAGGAATAGGAATAGGAATAGGTAGCGTTTTGAATCCATTTTTTCTTGCTTTTCTCGCTTTCTTTCTATTGAAACAATGGAAGTTGGCAACTTTGGAAACTTTAATATAAAGCGAGACTCACGAGGCAAAATTTAATTTCTTTTTCTTAGGAAGAGATTACGTATTATTATTATTTTTAAAAAATTAACATTTTCACTAGTAAAAGTGCAAATTCTAAATCTTATAAAAAAAATATAAAACAATTCTTTATTTTTTTATTATAAATATCATTTAATGATTAAATATTGGAACATTTACATTTTAGATGACATTTGAAAAAGTAATTACAAAAATAGTGTACTCATTAAATATTTATAATTTTAATGTATATAAATTTTTATTTTCAATAGTAGTGAAAAAAAATGATCCCTTTAATTACGGTGTGTTATCTAATGTGCTGCAGACATGGCAATTCAATTTTTTTTTAAAAAAAAAAAACTGAATACGCTTTATGCGGGACAGGGGGCTCGAGTTTCAATTTAAATTTTGGTATTATCTTTGTCGTCTTCTTTTTTCCAATTAGAAACCCTTATTATGTGATTTGGAAACTCTTTAAGCCAAACCCTTCTTTTTTAAGCTGTAGGTCGTCACTCTTTCCGGTGAGATTCGTTTAGGCGTTTTGGTTAACTAGTTCGTTGTTTGCTTATTATTCTTTTACTCGTGATTATTTGCAAGTTGTTTGGTATTTTCTTATTCAGTTGTTCTACATTTTTCGATTTATTTGGGTTTTAGTTGTGATGGTGTCTACGAGGAAGAGAATGGAGGGGGTTGGACATAAGAAGAGCGATGGGAAGGGTAAACGACTCAGGGAGGATGATTATAGAAAGGATTTGAAGATATTTGTCGAGGGAAATGATAGTATTTCAAAGTCTTCAAAAAAGGGGAAGTTGTTAATGGTGAAATCAGAGGTTGAAGATAAGAAATTGGGGAGGCATAAGAATAAGAAGGCTAAATCTTTGGTATGTATCGATTCTGATTTCGAAGTTTCTGCAAAAAAAGAGGCGAAAGAAGATGCAGTTGAGGCTCACAAGAGAAAAATTGTTCCCTGTCAAAAATAATTGAAGGTTTGTTTATTTTGTTTTCAGTTCGTGTTTAGTTTCAGAGATTAGTATATAGATTACATTTTGTGATTATGCATGTTGATTATGTTTTGATGGAAACTAGTTGATTGAGTTTTGGTTACCAATATTTATATGTTTGGAAACTGATTATTTCTTAATTATTAAAAAGTATTTTTTATTACAATGGAGTTGGAGATTGATGCATGTTTTTATTCTATGTGGTAAAATGGTTATGTTGTTTTCAAGTGGACGTGTTGTTAGTATTATTTTCTAAATTTGTTAGTTTATAAATTGTTATATATTAAATAGTTTGATTAATTTTGGTTTTGGTCACTCACTGTTATTATTTGGTTAATGTGTTTTTAATGTAATTTATTGTATTTTTCAGATTTGGGATCTATTTTATGAGGAGCATAATAGGAACTATACAGCAAAAGTAATTTATTGGTGTTATATGGAGGTTCCATATATTATCAAGAATAAATTGTCTGAGGGACAATTGAATAAGTTTAAGTTGACATGTTTTGGTAAATTTTTAGAGTTTAGGCAACCACAGATGTTTTCACAGATTATCCATCAAGCTTTGATTAGGGAAGTTTATCAAAGGGATGATGGGGAGATGTGGTTTTTATTTGGTGAGAGAAGGGTAAGATTTGGATTGCCTGAATTTTGTTTAATTTCCGGTTTAAATTGGCAAGGAAATGAAGAAATTGGTAGTTTCAAAGGGATTGAAAATAGGTTGGTGGAGAAATTTTTTCAAAACGAGGTTCTAACCCGTTCTAGTATAGGGAGGATTTATAGGAGTGCTTGTTTTGATGATGATGATGAGGCAGTTAGGATGTCTATCATTTTCTTGGTTTTTAACTTCATACTAGCTACTATTTCTGACAATTACGTTGATGAAGCTTTGTTTAATTTTTTGTCTTATGGTGATGTTGCAAGTTATCCATGGGGAAAAGTTGCTTTTGAACAAACAAAGAATTCTCTATCACTTGTTGTAAAAGGACATGTAAAGAAGGATAAGTATGGTGGGGTGACATACAATTTCTATAGTGATAGTTATTGTAAATCTTACAAGCTTAGTGGTTTACCTTATGTACTTCAAGTTTTGTTGTTTGAAACAATTCCTACATTGAAAGTTAGGGATTTCTGTATTAATGATAATGATTCAGAATTCAGATTATTCAGATGGAGGGAGTTAGGAAAGGCTCCCAAGAATGAGAAGTTGAACGACATGGTTTTTGGTTCTGGTCAGGTATGTTGGCTACCATTTACGTTATATTCGGTTACCTTTTCATATGTTATTGGTTATTGAACCTTTTTTTTTATGTGTGATGTCTTGTTTCTTTTTTGTGTTCAATGTTTCTGATATTGTATATTTGTTGCTTTTAATTTGTTTCAGTTAATTATTCAGAATCTTGTTCCTACGGAGGATGAGAAGTTGCGGTTTGATCTAGGAGGTTTTTATTTTTCAGTGGAAGTGACAGTGGAGCCAAAAGGTTTGATATTAAAGTTGAATCATCAAGGAAGGTTAAAGACCTTATGTTTTCTATTTCTGATGTGGAAAAAATTATTGATGAACGGGTGAAGCCATTGGAAGGGAAGGTGATGGAAGTAAAGAAAGAAATCGAGAAGTTGGGTGTTGAGTTTAAAGATCAATTGCAAGGGTTTCATATTCAAATTTGTAGGGATATAAAAAAGATGTTTAGAAAGCAATTATATGGAAAATCTAGTTATCTTAAGCGGAGAAATGTAACTGTTATTGATGATGATGATGTTGATGATGATGATGATGGTGATGATGTTGAGATGGATGAAAATGTTGATGGTTATGATGTTGAGATGGATGAGAATGATAATGTAGTAGTTGATGATGTTATGAAGGTTGAGGATGATGTCGCAATTGAAGTTGAGGACATTTCAAAACAGTTTCATGGAAGTAATATGGTTGATGTTGGTGGGATTGGTGTGATTCATTTTGAAGAAGTTGATGCAAAGGTATATACATATGTTAGATTTTCATTTTTTATTTAATATTTATTAAGTAAGTGCTAAATTTTTCCATTTTTTTTTTACAGATTGAGAACAAGGATGACAATTTAAATTCTTATGGTAAAGAGATTGTTGTTTATACTCTTAGACGGCTCCTAATTAATGTTGAGAATGAAAAGGTTAAGCATTTTTTGCTTTGTTTTTTTATGTTATATTTTTAAGTCTTATATTGAACAAAAGTATGTTTTTTTTTAACAGGTTAACAAGATTAATGAAATTCCAAGATTTGATATCTTAAGTCAGTACAGTGGTCAAGAAATTGGTGTTTTTACACCGATTGAGGTTAGTAATTTTTTCAATAGTAGTTACATGTACATGTTGTATTAGTTACTTAAATATGATGTTTATGTTACTATTGACTGTGTCTTGGATTTTTAATTTGATATTGTTATTGTTTTTTTGTGTCATATCTTAAAATTCATTACAGGGTAGTAAAAGTGATACAACAGACAGATCGCTGCTTGATGACATGGTTATGACAACACAGGATTTAATCCATTGTGTTGAAGTTGAAAAATCTGCAACTAACACACTTGGTAGGCCTGTCCGCATGTATGCGAAGAGTGCGGTGTTGAAGAGTCCTTATACATCGAAGTTTGGTTCAGCTGATTCAATTCCGTCTGTTGTTGGGGATAAAACATTACGCAGAGGACTGTCTGCTTTTCCAGATGTTTGTATGGGTATGCCTTTGAAGTTTGAAGATGTTATGTTTGAGCAGTGGTTTAAAATTGGTTTGAATAAAAGAAAAAGGTATATTTATTGGAGTTTAATATATTTATAATATGTCTTTTCTAGGAGATACAATCATTTATTTATTCAGTCCAATATTTTTCTGTTTTGAAGGATTGAAAAATTCTCGGGAAACAATGACTAAATAGAGCCTTCATTTAGATTTGGGTCTATTTCAATATCCTTTAAAATGTGGTTTTACAAGCTGAAGACCCCTGGTTAGTGGCTTGATGATGATGTGAGTTCTTTTGCTATTTTTTAATTATGCTTGTTGGTTTTGGTTACCTTATCTTATTATTTTGGTTATATATGTGTTTGTATTGGATACTTATTTTTTTAAAGTTTTAATTTTTTTTTGTTAATATCTGATTGTTATCATGGTTTTATTTTTGGTTCAGCACATCAACATCTGTTTGTATTATATGCGAAAACTGGCTAGATACTCGAACAATATTCAAATAAGGGTTACGACAACAGATTATTGGTTTCATGTGAAGTTGACTAACTTATATGGGGAATATTGTAATAAACATTGTGATAAGACATTGTTGTTGGGCAACGGTGATGTGGCTGAGTATATTCATGGCTTTTTTATGGAAGTCAACACACCGTGGGTTGATGTTGATTTTGTCATGTTTCCCGTTCATATGGCAGTTCCTGGACATTGGTTTTTACTTGTTTTTGATGTGCATCGTAGAGTGTTAGTAGTTTATAATTCTCTACAACAGAATAGGGACATCATGCTAACAAATATCAGCGATGAGTGTGAGCCATATATTTTCATTCTTCCAATAATATTGTCTGGATGTGGTTTTTGGAATAATAGATCCGATATTGATTTCAATAGCGAAGCATATCGCACCAAAGGAGAACATGATATTATTAAACTTGAATTTGCTGAGGGTTTACCTGAGCAAATTGAAAGGTAAGTTTACATTTTTTATATTTTTTTTTAGTTTTTCATATATTATGGTGTTTGTATTTATTTGCTTTATATGTTGTTTGTTTTTTCAGTGACTGTGGTATGTTTACTATTTCTTTTGCGGAACATATTCTACACAAGCAGATTTATGCAATGCCAAATCCATTTCCAATTATTCAATACCGCAAGAAACTATGCGTCAATTTGTTCATTCATGCGAGTAACAAGCACGTAGGCGGATGCGAGTCTGATTCAGAACACCCAGGTAGATTTGTTAGTGAAGACTAGTTTGGTTTTGCATAATGTTACTTTTCTGTTTAGAAATTTGATACCATTTGATATGGTTATTGACTGTGAAATGCTTTAGTAAATATTATGATGATGGAATGATACACGTATGATATTGTTTTGTTTGTTCAAATTGTTGTTTTAGTTGTCTTGCTTTTTTATTTTGTAAATAATATTGTAATTTTTATGTTGTTATGGTTCAGTAGGTTGACAAATTCATATATAAGGGTAATAATTTTAATTGTATTTGGTTACCAATCAATCTTAACAGTCAATTGTAAAAGCATATGTTATTTATATGTTTCAGCTCGTTGCCAAATTATGAAACAAAGGTAACTATTTTAGTTGATGTTGGTAAATAAACAGTGTTAAATGAAAATTTAATGACACTTGATAATGCCTTTCATGTTTTTGTCTTTTTGGTTAAGATGGGTTGCAATAAGTCATACAAATGGTTCCAAATAATGTTGGTTACTGTTATAATCAATATTATTTGTAGGTAACCAAATTGTTATAGTAATTTAATACATTATTAAACAAATTCTATGTGTTTTTAAGGGATACAGTGTAGCCAAGTATACAAAGAAATGTATACATTTTATATTGATTACACGTATGATATTGTTTTGTTGGTTCAAATTGTTGTTTTATTTGTCTTGCTTTTTTATTTTTTAAATAATATTGTATTTTTTTTTATTGTTCAATAGGTTGACGAATTCGTATATAAAGGTAACAATTTTAATTGCATTTGGGAACCAATCAATACTAACATTTAATTGTAATAGCATATGTTCTTTATATGTTTTAGATCGTTGCCAAATTGTGAAAAAAAGGTAACTATTTTAGTTGATATTGGTAAATAAATAGTGCTAATTGCAAATTTAATGACACTTAATAATCTCTTTCAAGTTTTTGTCTTTATGGTTAAGATGGGTTGCAATTAGTCATATAAAGGTTTCCAAATAATGTTGGTTAATGTTACAATCAATAGTATTTGTTGGTAACCAAATTGTTCTAGTAATTTAAAAATCAATTAAACAAATTCTATGTGTTTTTTAAGATTTATAGTGTAGCCAAGCATACAAAGAAATGTGTACATTTTATATTCTATGTTTTAAAAATAATAATTTAAAAATTACAAACAAAACTTACGACGCTTAAAATTGTTTTTTCTAAATACGATATAGTTGGTTGCCAAATATGTATTCAAAGGTAACCAATTGAATGTTGGTGTGCAACCAGAATGTCATAAGGAAGAATTACAACTTAGTAAACCAAGTAAAATTCAAGGAGTTTGTTACATTTGTTTTGATGTTGTATAATATCAAACCTTTCGTGGTCTCAAAATTGGTGGATTATTGCATGTTTTCCTGTTGTGTCCCTTTTCTTGGCATCTGCTGCACTTATTTTGAACTGTATTTTCAGATACATGCTTGTATCTACCTTTCTTTGGTCTTCCAGCTGGTCTTCTTGTATTTGGTGGTTGGACACATATGTTTTTAATATCTTCTGGAACATCCCAATGCTCTTTGTCATCTAACGGCATGATGGAAGTTGAATACGTTTCTACCAATGTTTTTTTAAATAATATTTTTAGCAAAAATCATAACAGCTCAAATTCCTTTTGCCAATAACAGCAGCAGCGTGTGAGCAATGCATTTCATGGTACTGAAACTTATGGCATGTGCATGTCTTTTGTTCCATGTCCACGATAAATTGTTTGGCGATATCGTAAACAGTGAAAATCATTAGGTTTGATGTCTCAACCTACAATAACATTTAATTGTGTAGTTAGTATGTATAATATTTGTTTGTATATGTAATTTGGAATAATCAAAGTCATATGTATTGTTGGTATATTTATCAGTTTATTTTGGTAACCAAAACTGCATAACTTTGATTATTCCAAATTTATTGCAGGTATGCACATAAAAATTTAAAAGTTGTATGACTAACCTTAAGTTTCTTTGACTCAATGATATTAGATTGCAATCTTCTTTTAACTGTTGTGGAAAGGGTAGTGAAAGATGACATTGCTGATTGTTTGTTTGTGAAATACCATCTTTGAACTATACAACGCAAGCATTCAATCATCGACGCAACTGGAAGATTTTTGATTTCCTTTATTGCATTGTTAATAGATTCGACGGTGTTCGAAGTCATTGTTGAGTATCTGCTCACAGTCCCATGGAGCCTCATGTACTTTTCTAGATGAACTTCTTTTTCCAAATATTTTCTTATTCGAGCATCAATTGCATCAAGTTGAGCCATGTGTATATTGAATTCTTCAACGGTGTAAGCTCTGCAAGCCGCGTTGTATGCTTTTTTGATTTCTTCTCCTTTCTTCTTGAACATGTTTTTTATATTTTTCAAAATATGGTATGTGCATGAACCGTGCATGACATTAGGGAACACACTGTTAAGTCCCTTTATAATTGCTTCATGCCTATCTGAGACAATGCATTGTCCTTCTCTTACTCCACAAGCATCTCTCAAATTAATGAAAAACCATGTCCAGGATAATTCATTTTCACTGTCTACAACTCCAAAAGCAATTGGTATAATATTTCTGTTTGCATCTTGTGTGCTTGCTATGAGAAGTGTACCCCCGTAGGTTGATTGTATGAAGGTGCCATCAATTACAATGATGGGAAAACAATGGTGCCATGCTTCAATGGACGCTCCTATTGCAAAGAAGAGATATTTGAATCGACCATTATTCTCCAATTGCAAGGATGTGATGGTTCCTGAAAAGAATTTTCAGTTTGGTTAATGTAAATATATGTGATAAATATCATCCATATTTGTAGTTAAGGATGCACTAAGTGTAGTACTACTGGTATCCAATTAATCAGAATTTCATATTTCTCACAGTATTCAAATGGTGTCCAAAATGCTTTTTTATTTGTTACATTTCATGTATATAATGGTCGCATGCAAAAATGATTTTTTTATTTATATTTCATTATTAAAGTTAGTAGACAAAATTTAATTAATAGGCAACCAAATCATTTAATTTGAGTAAATGTAATATTTAAAATATAAATGAAAAGTTTCTAATTGATACCTGGATTTGTTTTTTTCAGCATGTGCAACCATGAAGGAATAACGGTGTAGTCGTGTGGATTCCCTCTTACTCTTTCCATTGCTTTTTCTTTTGCTCTCCATGCTTTTTGGTAGGTGATGGACACATTATAACCCGTCATCATATCTTCCACAATATCAGTTGGTGTGTAAATTTTCTTGAAGTTAGTTACTCTATGCATTATGCATTCACTAACCATCTGACTACTTGCTTGTCTATGATCTCCAAGTAGTATGTTAGATGAACAACTGTGTAAATCATTAAATTCTCTCACCTTGAACATATTTGTCTTCCGAAATTTTGATGCTCTTAGTTTCCATTTGCAATTTTCATTGTCGATGCATGCAAGAACAAAGTCTCTTCCACTTGTTCTTTCTACCTTGTGTTGTCTGTTTTGCCTGATTGAATGTAGCCTTATTGCTTGTGTTAAGATTCTTTTGTCTTTGTAAGTTTGATGGATTTTGACTTCAAACTTATTCGGATCTGATATGACCTCATCACTTGTTCTATCTACCTTGTGTTGTCTTTCTTGTTCTTTATCAACAGCTTCACTGGCCATATGCTCAACAAAATGTGATCCAAATTGGTCTTCTTGTGTTGCCAACAATTCAAGATCAGAATTCCTTTGTGTCAATCTAATCGGTGATTCATCGTGCATTATGTTTTCTTCTTCAATTATCACGTTTTGTAAGATTGTAGTTCCTCCATTACGGTATTCAGAATCTATAATCAGTGGATACTTGCCATATTCACCTGAGTTTCTTTTGATTTCCATATAGAATCTGAAGGTTGATTCATTTGTCACCTTGATTGGAGGGATGTTGCTGCTAATATGAAATTTGATTGACAACTCTGTTGTGTAACATTCTAGGCTTAATGCATTGCATATCAAGTTGTGCATTTCTGTGAATGAACAAGTTGAAGGGACTAGTAGGTCGGTAACTTCGAAATCTTGATATTGGTTACTGTCACTCCACGTACCGTTGAAGTAAATTACAACTGGAATCATATCCATGTTATGACAACTGAAAATATTAAAATTAATACAATTATGTAAATAGTTAGTATATGAACATCACGTAGTAATCAATTGTAAAATTTTTAGTAATAAAAAAATTTCAACATATTTTTTGCATTATCAAATTTAATAATGCATAGATAGACGAATGTAACCATACTATGTTATGAATGATGTCAGATTACAAGAATGATGTCAGATTATGAAAATTATATGAATTCTTCAAACAATGAATGTGCAATACAATTCCTACTAGTTACTGAAATTAATATTATTACTTTATTGGTTTCCAAATCAACATTATTCAGTAACCAAAATAAACATACTTAGTACCTATGAATATGTAACAGCCTGTTTTGGTTAAATTTATAAACAATACACACATATTATGTTTTTGCGGACGATAAATACTAAAGAATGCACATTTAAATTGGAAACTAAATTGTATTGAATTATGCATTTATTTAAAGTAACCAAACCTATATATTAATGTAGCCGTTATATTATATGAATTCTTCAAACCATGATTATGCACTACAATTCTCACTCGTTACCGAAATTTAATAATATTACTTTATTGGTTTCCAAATCAACATTATATGATTTCCAAAATATTTTATGAATGATTCTAGATTATTAGTATTATTTTCACGGTGACCGAATCAAAAATTATCAGTAACCAAAATAGACATAATTAGTATCTATGAATATGTAACAGACTGTTTTGTGGTTAAATTTATGAACAAAACACATATTATGTTTTTGAGGACAATAAATAATAAAGAATGCACATTTAAATTGGAAACTAAATTGTATTGAATTATGCATTTATTTAAAGTAACCAAACCTATATATTAATGTAGCCAATATATTATATGAATTCTTCAAACCATGAATGTGCACTACAATTCCAACTCGTTACTGAAATTTAATAATATTACTTTATTGATTTCCAAATCAACATTATATGGTTTCCAAAATATTTTATGAATGATTCCAGATTATTAGTATTATTTTCACGTTGACCGAATCAAAAATTATCAGTAACCAAAATAGACATAATTAGTATCTATGAATATGTAACAGTCTGTTTTGGTTAAATTTATAAACAAAACACATATTATGTTTTTGAGGACAATAAATAATAAAGAATGCACATTTAAATTGGAAACTAAATTGTATTGAATTATGCATTTATTTAAAGTAACCAAACCTATATATTAATGTAGCCAATATATTATATGAATTCTTCAAACCATGAATGTGCACTATAATTCCCACTCGTTACTAAAATATAATAATATTACTTTATTGGTTTCCAAATCAACATTATATGGTTTCCAAAATATTTTATGAATGATTCCAGATTATTAGTATTATTTTCACGGTGACCGAATCAAAAATTATCAATAACCAAAATAGACATAATTAGTATCTATGAATATGTAACAGACTGTTTTGGTTAAATTTATAAACAAAACACATATTATGTTTTTGAGGACAATAAATAATAAAGAATGCACATTTAAATTGGAAACTAAATTGTATTGAATTATGCATTTATTTAAAGTAACCAAACCTATATATTAATGTAACCAATATATTATATGAATTCTTCAAACCATGAATGTGCAATACAATTCCCACTCGTTACTGAAAATTAATAATATTACTTTATTGGTTTCCAAATCAACATTATATGGTTTTCAAAATATTTTATGAATGATTCCAGATTATTAGTATTATTTTCACGGTGACCGAATCATAGTTGCTTCATTATATAGAATAATTACTTCGTACCTTTGTAGTTTCGTTGGAGATTCAGTTCGATGTCTCAGAATCTTCTTTGTTCCGAAAATCTTTGAATCGTTTATTTGAATGTGGTGTTCGGATGCTCTGTTTTTGCTGCCGCTTGCTTTCAATTTTCGGTTTCTTCTATTGTATTGGATATGCTTCTTCTTGATTGCTACTTTGTTTCAGATTAATATACTTTTTGATTCTTTTCGGGAAATCTTTTGATCGCTTATTTGAATGTGGTGTTCGGATACTCTGTTTTTGCTTCTTGTTGCTTTTGATTTCTGTTTCTTCGAATATGCTTATTCTCAATTGCTCATTTGTTACAGATTACAATGATCTACGAAGATTCCTTTTTGATCTTCGCCGGATTCGTATATTGGCGACGTGATTTTTGAGTATTTGGGTTAGTTAGTAACTGCCAAAATAAGTGGAGTAGTTTTCTCCTTGAATTAAGGGTTTTATTTTTTGTTGGATTGGGTATACTGACGTGGAATGCACTATTGTTGATATTATTATACATCATTTCACTGTTAATACAATTATTTGGTCGTGCACTATTGTTGTAATTACTTTATATTAGTTATATACTTATGTAAAGAACCCTTAAATGTGACGCCCCCAAAATAGGTATACAACACCCATTCTGAGTCGCCAAATACATGGTACAGAAAGCAAACTACAACTTCAATAATACAATTGTCGTGCAAAATACGACAACACATACTGTGAGTTTAAATACAAATATTGTCTTCTAGACAATATCCACACTCAAATAAATCCTCATTATAATTATTCAAACACTATTTTACAGAAATAGTGAGGACTGCTAAAATATCTTTCTAGAACCATCACTCCATACCCCGACTAGATCCTGCTATGTTCTCACCTCCTGAGAAGAAAAATGGAACAAAAAGGAAAAGGGTGAGCTCAACTAGCCCAGTAAAGAATATTATGACTAAGATAATATACAACAAATTATCGTTAGTCTTCAACAGGGAAAAATCTGATAAAATATAATCGACAACAAGTTTTAGATCAACAACTGCAGCGGAAACAGCAAACCATTAGAAGAGTCAAGTAGAGAAAGAATTCTACTATCTTCTAAGATTTAAAAGTCCATCATCAATATTTTATCCCTGTAACATCAATTAATAATCATCTTTATCCAAATATTCATCTTTGCACTACAGGCCAAAGATATTCATTTGTATCACCTGTCAGTCATGTTCATCTCAACACCTGTTCATCTTTGCACTACAGGCCAAAGATATTCATCAAGTAATCATACATCTTTGTACTACAGGCCAAAGATATTCATTAATATCATCATTTAGGACTGAGGATGATGAAAAATATCTTAAAGAGAACGAATCCAATGAGACAGAAGGACAAATAGTAGGGATTCGTATAACAGTTTATCCAAGATCAATAATACTTCATAATAATCAATTGTGAAGCAGAATTCAAAAATAAAGATCAAAACATGGATACAATCAAAGATAGTAACCATAATAGACATCTTGGACAAAAAGGAAAAATTTTATTTTTCGGTGAATAGTGCCGTATTCGTGAATAGTGCCGTATACGTGAATAGTGCCGTATACGTGAATAGTAACCCCCGACACAAAAAGTTCCAAATTTGATAAAAACTCATATCAATATTTCAGCATAATGATATTGAAGAAAATAATATCATTTAAGAAGAAAATAATATCCCTTACCTCAAAATATCAGTACTTCTGGTCGGAATACCGGTATAAGGCTGAAAGAAACTTGCTCTGATGAATAGAAACTCTCAAAGTATCTAAATACTCACAAAATACACTCAATAATCTAGAGAGAGAAAGAGAGAAAACTTGTTTCTAGTGTGATTTTTAATTCTAACTTAGCCCTCTATTTATAGGAAAATTTTAGTAGGTTTGACCTGCAACCTGATGGCTTTACCTGCTACTATTCTCCACCCACCACATTTGAAATATAATTCAGCACATTTCTTCACCAACCACAAGTGGGGCCCACCAATTCTAGAATTTTCCATCAAAATGATAAACTCTGAAAATTCAACAATTTCTGAACCAGTTATCTCGTAAAATTCATAATAAATCATACGTTCATTTTTAACGGTTCAAAATTTGTGGACATATACTCAACTTATATATGTATAACATATCCAAAAATTACCACGATCCAACGGTCGGATTAAAAATTATAACCCCCGCAAACTATCTCAAAAACCCTAATTTTTAATACATCCATTCCGACAAAAATACTGACAAAAATCTCAACATTAACTCCTTCATTTTTAACCACAAAAATATATCCCTCATTTATATCCACATAAAATAAATATTTCCTTATCATATGAATCAATAATTAATTATTCACAAATAATATTACAGAATCACATTTATGACAACCAGGCCGTTCCCAGGAAAGAGGGGGCTTTCCAATAAGGATTTCTCCTTACTGACGCGCAATTAGATGACCAAACCTCTCCTTAGACAGAACTTTCTAGACATTGCCAATAATGTTATCTAATAATATTATTCAAATAATATGAATTATTGATCTGATAAATGAAAATACTGTGCAGCAACAATTATTGAAACAACAATAATATAAAATATCAACGCAGCAATTATTGAATCAATAAAATAAAATATTGAATAATAACTACTGTAACAATTATTGAGTAGTGCCTTCTTACGTAAGAATCAATAATTGGTGCAATACCGTGTGCTACTGTATTTTAACCACCGGGTATTCCAACAGTATTAACGGTAACAACTACGCCGTTATTTATAAACAACTTATACTTGTCGTTTTCTTCATCCAATCGCTTTCCGTTATGGGGCCCATACAAGGCTGCGTCATCGTACGAATATTCCCCGACAGCAAGAATATTTCACGACCAACCGAATATTCACCGACCAAAAATAAATATTTTATAACCACTTGCTTATTTTGCAAAATTTGCACATTTCACCCATAACCAAAGTATTATATCAAATTAACCCCTTATTATTCACAATAATATTTAGAGAAAATTTGATTTTATTCATTAATAAGTTGGGGTCTTACAACCTCCCCTCCTTATGAAATTTCGTCCTCGAAATTGACGTACGTACCTGATGTTTCAAAAAGGTGAGGATACCTCGCTTTCATTTCTGATTCCAACTCCCAGGTCATTTCTTCAATAGCATGGTTTCTCCATAAAACCTTAACTTGTGGTATAACCTTCGTGCGTAGGACATGCTCTTTCCTATCCAAGATCTTAACAGGTACCTCCTCGTACGTTAAATCTTCAGCTATCTCGTCTGGTTCTAACTCAATAATGTGGTTCGGGTCTTTAACATATTTACGAAGCATAGATATGTGAAAAACATTATGAACACGAGACATGCTTGGAGGTAATGCGAGTCTATATGCCACATTTCCTATTCGCTCAAGAATCTCAAATGGACCAACAAATCTTGGATTGAGCTTTCCTCTCTTCCCAAATCTTGTAACTCCCTTCCATGGTGCAACACGTAACAATACATGATCCCCAATATTAAATTCCACGTCCTTCCGATGAAGATCCGCATAACTCTTTTGTCGATCCTGTGCCGTTTGTATACGTTGTCGAATCGTTTGGATCTTCTCTGTAGTAATGCGTACCAATTCTGGTCCCAACAATGTTGCTTCACCCACCTCGTCCCAGCATACTAGAGAACGACATTTTCTTCCATACAACGCCTCGAATGGAGCCACACCTATGCTCGCCTGATAACTGTTGTTGTAGGAGAATTCCACCAATGGTAGGTACTTATCCCAACTCCCTTTGAGATCTAGGACACAAAGTCTTAATAGATCTTCAAGAGTTTGAATAGTCCTCTCTGATTGTCCGTCCGTTTGAGGATGGTATGCTGAACTGAATCGTAAATCCGTGCCCATAGCTTTCTGCAAGCTAACCCAAAATCGTGAAGTGAATCTTGGGTCACGATCCGAAACTATGGATACTAGCATGCCATGCAATCTCACAATCTCGTTCACGTACATACTAGCAAGACGTTCAAGGGAATAAGTCTCACGTATCGGCAAGAAATGAGTGGACTTGGTTAATCTATCAACAATAACCCAAATCGCATCTATGCCTTGAGAAACCTTGGGAAGACCTGTAACAAAATCCATAGTAATGTGTTCCCACTTCCATTTCGGGATCTCAAGTGGTTGCAATGGACCCTTTGGCACTTGATGCTCCGCCTTTACACGTTGACAAGTTAAACACCTCGAGATAAACTCCGCGATCTCTCTTTTCATATTGCTCCACCAAAATGTATGTCGAAGATCGTGATACATTTTGGTACTCCCAGGATGGATTGCAAACGGTGTGTTGTGTGCCTCCATCATTATTCTATGCTTCAAGTCAAAATCGTTAGGAACACAAAGTCTGGAGTTGACTCGAAGTATTCCTTCTTCATCGATTCTTGCTTCTGGAATAGCACCTTCTTGCACTTTCTTCTTCATACGCATCAGCTCTATATCCGTAGCTTGAGCAGCTTTAACTTTATCGATTAAAGTCGGTTCTACTCGTATATTTGATATCATCATGTGGGTACTTGGAGCCTTCATCTCTATCTCCATCCTTTGCAAGTCATACAAAATGGGCCTTTGTGTTAAAAACATTGCACTCGTACCCGCATATGATCTTCTACTCAATGCGTCAGCTACTACGTTTGCTTTTCCAGGATGATATTGGATGGTATGATCGTAATCTTTCAACATCTCGAGCCAACGTCGCTGCCGCATGTTGAGTTCCTTTTGGGTGAAGAAATATTTGAGGCTTTTATGATCTGTATAGATCTCCACTTTCTCCCCATAAAGGTAGTGTCTCCAGATCTTCAACGCAAAAACGACTGCTGCCAACTCCAAATCATGAGTAGGATAATTCCTCTCATATTCTTTGAGTTGTCGTGAGGCATAGGCTATGACTTTCCCATGTTGCATGAGAACACATCCTAACCCTTTGCCTAAAGCATCGCTGTAGATAACAAATCCATCTGAACCAGATGGTATTGTCAGAACAGGTGCCGAAATGAGTCTCCTCTTGAGTTCTTGGAAACTCTTCTCGCATTCCTCACTCCATACGAATTTTGTATCTTTCCGAGTCAGCTGAGTTAACGGAGTAGCGATTCGAGAAAATCCTTCCACAAATCTTCGATAATAACCAGCTAAGCCCAGAAAGCTACGTACTTCGGTTACCGACTTCGGTTGCTCCCAATTTTGTATGGCTTCAATCTTCGCCGGGTCGACAGATACTCCATGTTTTGACACCACGTGCCCAAGGAATGCTACTTCCTCAAGCCAGAACTCGCATTTCTTCAATTTGGCATATAGCTTATTTTCACGAAGCCTTTGCAGTACCAGCTTCAAATGGCGCTCATGATCTTCACGGCTTTTGGAATAGATGAGGATGTCATCAATAAAGACAACAACGAACTGATCCAAATATTCTTTGAATACACGGTTTGTGACAACCCCAAAATAGGTCCATTCCACCCAACCCATTCTGAGTCGTCAAATACGTGGTACAGAAAATAACTACAACTTTATTACAACAATTGTCGTGCAAAATACAACAACACATATGCTGTGAGTTTGGATACAAATATATACCAAATGTGACTCATGTTCCAACCGTGGACATCACCTCACAATAACACCTTACATAAAGGTATAGTCAAAAACTGTTTTAGAAATTAGAATCTTTGGGAAGTGCTCAAGGAAACCTTCGTACATGGGAGGCCATGCTTCTAGGTTATGATAGATATCATATGGCCACAGAATTATCCTTGGTTGACCCAATAGACTCCAAAGAAAAACGAGAAAATTACTATCATATTCTTCCCAATGGTGAGTCTTCTCTTGACTTATCATTATCTCCACTGTCTCTAATTGAGAATTATACTTCAAACAAACACCAAGATTATATAGGTAGTGCTCGTATATATACTCAGCAAGTGGATGAGCACATCCCTGTCTTATGATGACACGAGGTTGTATGTCATTAGACATCATGTATGATAGTGACAAAACACCCTTCCAACGTTGGGTTCGCCTCACCCTATTTTCTTCACCAAATATAACTACTAAATGATGACCACCGTTCCATTCCTTGTTACCCCCCCGCTCGACCCAGCTACACTCTTATTACCTGAAAGGAATTGTGAAGCAAAAAGGTGAGCACAACTAGCTCAGTAAAGAATATCATGACTAAAGATAATTCAATTATCAATAGCCTTCATCAACAATAAATCAGAGATTTAGAACATATGGTAAATGATAAAAATTTCAACCATAGTTGCAGCGGAACGAGCAATCCATTAGAAGAGTCAAATAGACTATAAAGTCTATTATCTTCTCCATGTTAAAAATCTATCAACAATGTTTTATCCCTGTAACATCAATCAACAATTCTGGTCCACAATCATATGAATAACTCATAATCATAACTGTAGTTCTAAATTCCTCTTCTCATCCAGGACGAAGATAATTTTCATCACCTATCTTTACCTGAAACATCAAAGATCATGGTTACACCAAATCACATTTCCTGTTCATAATCATACTAATAACTTCATCTTTGCACTACGTCCAAAGATATTCATTTGTATCACCAGTTGGTCATGTTTATCTCAACATCTGTTCATCTTTGCACTACTGGCCAAAGATATTCAACAACATGTCATCTTTGCACTACGGGCCAAAGATATTCATCAACAATTCATCTTTGCACTACAGGCCAAAGATATTCATCAATATTTCATCTTTGCACTACAGGCCAAAGATATTAATATCTCAAAGAAATATATAATCATTTCAGAATTTATATAAACAATAATTATAACCATGTTGATCAATTCACCTTTGCACTTAAGCTAAAGATATTCACTTATAAATTCAATGGTCATGATCATACCAGTCACAATTCAACTTTGCACTACAGGCCAAAGAGAACCCTAGTCATGATCATACCAATAATCTACCCATCTTTACACTCTAGTGAAAGAGAATTTTAACATCAAGGTTATAAAAATGTTATATATGATAATAAAAACAATATGATCAAAACATGGATTTAATTTCAAGAGCAATATTCATAAATCAACTATAATTTGGTTAGAAAAAGAAACTAATTTTATCGTGAATAGTAACTCGTGAATAGTAACTCATGAATAGTAACTCATGAATAGTAACTCATGAATAGTAAACCCGACATGAAAAAGGTAGAAATTCCACAATAATATACATACCAATATTTCGGTATAATGATATTGAAAGAATAATATTCTTAAGCTTATAAACAATTTATTTAAATTGTTTACACTTTACTAATTAATGCATTTAATCATCATAAAACGCCAACTCTTAAGATTTCATCATCAATAACCAAAACCCTCATCAAAAATCTGCATATACCTCATATATAGGATTCTCAAGCCATAAAATCCTATTTTCCAATTTTCTTACTTCACATAACATATTTAATTCATTTTCTCATAACTAGACTATTTTCATGAAAAATACCAAATCCGTTCCAAAAATATTTCTTTTCTGGAATTTAGCATGATATAGTCCCATAGTGAACATATATTTTTCTCAGAATTTTTAAAAGTCATTTACTATTTTTCATATGGCCAAAATAGCCGAATATTTAGACATTTATCAAAAATTGTACTTTTGTCTAAAAATTCTGAAATTTACAGAGTATACTTCTATCATATACATGTACTCCCAATAAAAATTTCATCAATTTTGGAGTTAACCATAAGGAATTATAAGCTGTTACTTTTAAAATAGTATTTTCTCATAAAATTCATAACTCTCAATCTATACATCCAAAAATCACCATTTTTGGACACAATCAAGAAAACTCATCAAAATATCATTTCAAATTTTTTCAGAATTTTTGAAGATCAGAAAAATTACGAAACTGAAAATCATAACAATCCTTAATATCCCTTACTATCCCTTACTATCCCTTACTATCCCTTACCTCAAAAGAGCAGTACTTCTGACTGAATATCGGATATGATGCTGAAGGAAACTTGCACTGATGAATAGCAACTCACCAAGTATCTAAAAACTCACAAAATATGCTTCATAATATAGAGAGAGAAAGAGAGAAAGCTTATGTTTCTGGTGTGATTTTCAATTCTAACTTAGCCCTCTATTTATAGGAAAATTTTGGTAGGTTTGACCTGCAATCTGATGGCTTTACCTGCTACTATTCCCACCCACCACATTTGAAATATAATTCAGCAGATTTCTTCACCAACCATAAGTGGGGCCCACCAATTCTAGAATTTTCTACCAAAATGATAAACTCCGAAAATTCAACAATTTCTGAACCAGTCATCTCGTAAAATTCATAATAAATCATACGTTCATTTTTAACGGTTCAAAATTTGTGGGCATATACTCAACTTATATATGTATAACATATCCAAAAATTACCACGATCCAACGGTCGGATTAAAAATTATAACCCCCGTAAAATATCTAAAAAATCCTGATTTTTAATACCTCCATTCCGACAAAAATACGGATAAAAATCTCAACATTAACTCCTTCATTTTTTAACCACAAAAATATATCCCTCATTTATATCCACATAAAATAAATATTTTCTTATCATATGAATCAATAATTAATTATTCACAAATAATATTACAGAATCACATTTATGACAACCAGGCCGTTCCCAGGAAAGAGGGGGCTTTCCAATAAGAATTTCTCTTTACTGCGCGCAATTAGATGACCAAACCTCTCCTTAGACAGAACTTTCTAGACATTGCCAATAATGCTATCTAATAATACTATTCAAATAATATGAATTATTGATCTGATAATGAGAAATACTGTGCAACAAACAATTATTGAACAACAATAATACAAAATTTCAACGTAGCAATTATTGAATCAATAAAATAAAATATTGAACAGTAATTACTGTAACAATTATTGAGTAGTGCCTTCTTACGTAAGAATCAATAATTTCAAAAATACTATGCAATACCGTGTGCTACTGTGCAATAACGCGTATTACTGTATTTTAACCACCGGATATTCCAACAGTGTTAACGGTAACAACTACGCCGTTATTTGTAAAAACTCAAATTTGTCATTTTCTTCACCCGGCAGTTATTCTGTTATGGGGCCCACAAATAGTTATGCCGTCGTACGAATATTCCCCGACAGAAAGAATATTCCACGACCAAACGAATATTTCCCGACAACAATGATTATTTTATAACCACTTGCTTATTTTGAAAAAAAAATCATATTTCACTCATAACTTTAAACTTTTATCAATTTAACCATTTACTGAATAGTAATTATAAGAAAAATTGAATACTTTTATTTCATAAAATTCGGGGTCTTACAATCTCCCCTCCTTATAAAATTTCGTCCCCAAAATTTACGTACCTGGTATTTCGAAGAGTTGAGACTACCTTGCTTCTATTTCAGATTCTATCTCTCAGATCATCATGATTTCTTCATTGCTCATCTCCCATGATAACTTCATTTGGGTTCCACATTTGTTGGGAAGTCATGACAACCGCCATCCCTCGAACTACTCGGCTTTGACTTGTCCGGAGTAGCATTTGGCGTCATCATTACCGTTGGAATATACCTTTCTATAGGACATATTCCTCCCTCAACTGCCTCTTCGTACTCCTCCTTCATGATCTGAATCATCAATCTTCGATCCATATCGGATTCAGGTTGACCGCTATGTACAGGGTAATTCAAAACTCGATGTTGGGTTCTCCCAATTGCTTTCCAAAAAGAGAAATTCATATCATTTATTTTAGCGTTCTTAGATCGAACATCTCTTTCCACAATATCCACGTGTCGTGCGACTTTTGCCCATACATCACTTATTCTCACTCGTTCAGTTTTTTCTTCTCTCAGCTCAGATTCTATTTTTATCATCTTATACTCTGCCAAAGAATGCTTCTGTTCAAGCATCACATATCGGGTAACACAAGCTTGAATTGTTGCATCCTTTTGTTCCACGACCGCCTGTCGTTCTTCTGCCTGCTCTTCTAACTCATGAATACGATTTTGAAATTCTACATTTTGATCATATAATACCTCTAATAAACTCTCCTCTGGTACTTCTTCTTCCTCTTCTTCCTCAGTCTCAGCTTGTTACCTCTGCGACTATCTCGGGTGTAACTATCAATTCTTCACTCACCACATGGATATCTCTAATTCCTTCTTCGTCTGACATCACATTATCACGGTTAGTGATTAGAGGTATCCCCACAGTCTTATTCACTCCATTATTAGCATTCTCAGCTGCCATTCTCAAATACTGCCATAAAACAAGGGTTAATTAAACAAATTAACATATCACATAATATCCCAATATTATGACTGACCAACAAATAAGCTTAGGTAGGACACACTAGCGAAAGATTTACTCATCTCATCTCTCCCCTCCTAGTTGTATTCCCCGATCTCAATCATCATATCCCTAAGCTCTGATACCACCTGTGACAACCCCAAAATAGGTCCATTCCACCCAACCCATTCTGAGTCGTCAAATACGTGGTACAGAAAACAACTACAACTTTATTACAACAATTGTCGTGCAAAATACAACAACACATATGCTGTGAGTTTGGATACAAATATATACCAAATGTGACTCATGTTCCAACCGTGGACATCACCTCACAATAACACCTTACATAAAGGTATAGTCAAAAACTGTTTTAGAAATTAGAATCTTTGGGAAGTGCTCAAGGAAACCTTCGTACATGGGAGGCCATGCTTCTAGGTTATGATAGATATCACATATGGCCACAGAATTATCCTTGGTTGACCCAATAGACCCCAAAGAAAAACGAGAAAATTACTATCATATTCTTCCCAATGGTGAGTCTTCTCTTGACTTATCATTATCTCCACTGTCTCTAATTGAGAATTATACTTCAAACAAACACCAAGATTATATAGGTAGTGCTCGTATATATACTCAGCAAGTGGATGAGCACATCCCTGTCTTATGATGACACGAGGTTGTATGTCATTAGACATCTTGTATGATAGTGACAAAACACCCTTCCAACGTTGGGTTCGCCTCACCCTATTTTCTTCACCAAATATAACTACTAAATGATGACCACCGTTCCATTCCCTTGTTACCCCCGCTCGACCCAGCTACACTCTTATTACCTGAAAGGAATTGTGAAGCAAAAGGGTGAGCACAACTAGCTCAGTAAAGAATATCATGACTAAAGATAATTCAATTATCAATAGCCTTCATCAACAATAAATCAGAGATTTAGAACATATGGTAAATGATAAAAATTTCAACCATAGTTGCAGCGGAACGAGCAATCCATTAGAAGAGTCAAATAGACTATAAAGTCTATTATCTTCTCCATGTTAAAAATCTATCAACAATGTTTTATCCCTGTAACATCAATCAACAATTCTGGTCCACAATCATATGAATAACTCATAATCATAACTGTAGTTCTAAATTCCTCTTCTCATCCAGGACGAAGATAATTTTCATCACCTATCTTTACCTGAAACATCAAAGATCATGGTTACACCAAAATCACATTTCCTGTTCATAATCATACTAATAACTTCATCTTTGCACTACGTCCAAAGATATTCATTTGTATCACCAGTTGGTCATGTTTATCTCAACATCTGTTCATCTTTGCACTACTGGCCAAAGATATTCAACAACATGTCATCTTTGCACTACGGGCCAAAGATATTCATCAACAATTCATCTTTGCACTACAGGCCAAAGATATTCATCAATATTTCATCTTTGCACTACAGGCCAAAGATATTAATATCTCAAAGAAATATATAATCATTTCAGAATTTATATAAACAATAATTATAACCATGTTGATCAATTCACCTTTGCACTTAAGCTAAAGATATTCACTTATAAATTCAATGGTCATGATCATACCAGTCACAATTCAACTTTGCACTACTACAGGCCAAAGAGAACCCTAGTCATGATCATACCAATAATCTACCCATCTTTACACTCTAGTGAAAGAGAATTTTAACATCAAGGTTATAAAAATGTTATATATGATAATAAAAACAATATGATCAAAACATGGATTTAATTTCAAGAGCAATATTCATAAATCAACTATAATTTGGTTAGAAAAAGAAACCAATTTTATCGTGAATAGTAACTCGTGAATAGTAACTCATGAATAGTAACTCGTGAATAGTAACTCATGAATAGTAACTCATGAATAGTAACCCCGACATGAAAAAGGTAGAAATTCCACAATAATATACATACCAATATTTCGGTATAATGATATTGAAAGAATAATATTCTTAAGCTTATAAACAATTTATTTAAATTGTTTACACTTTACTAATTAATGCATTTAATCATCATAAAACGCCAACTCTTAAGATTTCATCATCAATAACCAAAACCCTCATCAAAAATCTGCATATACCTCATATATAGGATTCTCAAGCCATAAAATCCTATTTTCCAATTTTCTTACTTCACATAACATATTTAATTCATTTTCTCATAACTAGACTATTTTCATGAAAAATACCAAATCCGTTCCAAAAATATTTTTTTTCTGGAATTTAGCATGATATAGTCCCATAGTGAACATATATTTTTCTCAGAATTTTTAAAAGTCATTTACTATTTTTCATATGGCCAAAATAGCCGAATATTTAGACATTTATCAAAAATTGTACTTTTGTCTAAAAATTCTGAAATTTACAGAGTATACTTCTATCATATACATGTACTCCCAATAAAAATTTCATCAATTTTGGAGTTAACCATAAGGAATTATAAGCTGTTACTTTTAAAATAGTCTTTTCTCATAAAATTCATAACTCTCAATCTATACATCCAAAAATCACCATTTTTGGACACAATCAAGAAAACTCATCAAAATATCATTTCAAATTTTTTCAGAATTTTTGAAGATCAGAAAAATTACGAAACTGAAAATCATAACAATCCTTAAAATCCCTTAATATCCCTTACTATCCCTTACTATCCCTTACTATCCCTTACCTCAAAAGAGCAGTACTTCTGACTGAATATCGGATATGATGCTGAAGGAAACTTGCACTGATGAATAGCAACTCACCAAGTATCTAAAAACTCACAAAATATGCTTCATAATATAGAGAGAGAAAGAGAGAAAGCTTATGTTTCTGGTGTTTTTTTCAATTCTAACTTAGCCCTCTATTTATAGGAAAATTTTGGTAGGTTTGACCTGCAATCTGATGGCTTTACCTGCTACTATTCCCATCCACCACATTTGAAATATAATTCAGCAGATTTCTTCACCAACCATAAGTGGGGCCCACCAATTCTAGAATTTTCTACCAAAATGATAAACTCCGAAAATTCAACAATTTCTGAACCAGTCATCTCGTAAAATTCATAATAAATCATACGTTCATTTTTAACGGTTCAAAATTTGTGGGCATATACTCAACTTTTATATGTATAACATATCCAAAAATTACCACGATCCAACGGTCGGATTAAAAATTATAACCCCCGTAAAATATCTAAAAAATCCTGATTTTTAATACCTCCATTCCGACAAAAATACGGATGAAAATCTCAACATTAACTCTTTCATTTTTTAACCACAAAAATATATCCCTCATTTATATCCACATAAAATAAATATTTTCTTATCATATGAATCAATAATTAATTATTCACAAATAATATTACAGAATCACATTTATGACAACCAGGCCGTTCCCAGGAAAGAGGGGGCTTTCCAATAAGAATTTTTCCTTACTGGCGCGCAATTAGATGACCAAACCTCTCCTTAGACAGAACTTTCTAGACATTGTCAATAATGCTATCTAATAATACTATTCAAATAATATGAATTATTGATCTGATAATGAGAAATATTGTGCAGCAATAATTATTGAACAACAATAATACAAAATTTCAACGTAGCAATTATTGAATCAATAAAATAAAATATTGAACAGTAATTACTGTAACAATTATTGAGTAGTGTTTTCTTACGTAAAAATCAATAATTTCAAAAATACTATGCAATACCGTGTGCTACTGTGCAATAACGCGTATTACTGTATTTTAATCCACCGGATATTCCAACAGTGTTAACGGTAACAACTACGCCGTTATTTGTAAAAACTCAAATTTGTCGTTTTCTTCACCCGGCAGTTATTCTGTTATGGGGCCCACAAATAGTTATGCCCTCGTACGAATATTCCCCGACAGAAAGAATATTCCACGACCAAACGAATATTTCCCGACAACAATGATTATTTTATAACCACTTGCTTATTTTGAAAAAAAAATCATATTTCACTCATAACTTTAAACTTTTATCAATTTAACCATTTACTGAATAGTAATTATAAGAAAAATTGAATACTTTTATTTCATAAAATTCGGGGTATTACACGGTTCATAATATCCATGAAGGCAGCAGGAGCATTAGTCAATCCAAAAGACATTACTAAGAATTCATAATGCCCGTACCGAGTTCTGAAGGCAGTCTTTGGAATATCCTCAATTTTAATCTTCAACTGATGATATCCAGAACGAAGATCGATCTTTGAAAAGAATTGTGCTCCTTGCAACTGGTCAAACAGGTCATCAATGCGAGGTAGCGGATACCTATTCTTGATGGTGACATGGTTCAATTCTCGATAGTCAATACAAAGTCGCATACTCCCGTCTTTCTTCTTTACGAATAAAACAGGAGCACCCCAAGGAGACGTACTAGGACGAATAAAACCGATGTCCAACAACTCCTGTAGTTGGACTTTTAACTCCTGAAGTTCAATAGGAGCCATTCGATATGGGGTTTTAGAAATAGCCTTTGTACCGGGTTCAAGGTCAATAAAGAATTCAATTTCTCGTTCCGGGGGTAGACCGGGAAGTTCTTCAAGAAATACATCGGGAAATTCTCTAACAATAGAAATATTATTCAAATCTGACTTGTCTTTGTTCAAATCCATAACATGGGCTAAGAAAGCTTGACATCCGTTTTTCAATAAACGAATAGCTTTGTGGCTTGATATGACAGTGACTGATTTTAGTGGTTTAGTAGTTTGAATTCGTATGACAGGTTGGTTAGGAATATGAAAACTAACAACCTTACGAAAATAATCAATTTAGCATGATGAGTGGTTAACCAATCAATTCCTAAAATCACATCAAAAGCAAGTATCTTTAAAGAGATAAGATCAACAGGTAATGTGATAGTGCCAACTTGGATCATGCAAGATTTATAAACTGTAGATGTATCGAAGGTTTCACCCAACGGAGTTTCAACAGATAAGTTAAAGTCCAATTTCTCCGGAGTCAAGTTTAAACGTTGAGCACAAGCAGGAGAGATAAAAGAATGGGTAGAACCGGTATCTAGTAAAGTATAAACTTCGCAAGAATTCAAGATTAGCTTACCCGTGATCACCTCGTTCGGGTTTCTCGCGTTTTGGCCAGTAACGACAAACGCCCTTCCAGGAACCGCTGATTTCGACTTATCCGGGACAGCTTTTGGAGTCACTATCCCCGCTGAACTTGGTTTTGCTACAGAACACTCTCGAGCTATATGACCCTCCTTTCCACAGTTATAACATACCTTGGATTGTTGTGGGCAGTTTGGGCTGATATGTCCCTCTTTCCCACATTTGTAACATACGACCGGTGGTCGTTCTCCTCCCCTAGAAACAGTTGATGTTTGTGCTGACGTCTTCACATTATCATTGTTGTACCTTCTCTTCTTAAAATCTCCTCCCGACACGCTCCTTCTATTATCACGACCACGATTACCACCAGAGTGGTTACTGCTTTTGTCCGAATATTTTCCTCCCTGCTGATTTTCATTCATTGCTTCGATGACTGCCGCCACCGGTATGACCCTGGTTGTGGTCCCTCGGTTGCACATACTCATTATCTCGCTCTAATAATTGAGCCCTATTTACAACATCTGAATATAAAGAAAATTTATGAGAGATAAGATATTGTCGAATCTCGGGTTTTAGACCTCTCAAAAACATCCTTGTCATTCGTTCCTCATTTTCGACCAAATGAGGTGCAAACCTGGATAACTCTGCAAACTTCGCCTCGTACTGGGACACCGTCATGTTGTTTTGTTCCAGTCTGATAAACTCTACCTCCTTCATATGACGAATACTTTCAGGAAAGTACTTGTCATTGAACAGTTTTTGAAATGTTTCCCAGGACATGTTGAGTGCGGCAGGCTGGGTACGCTTCACAGACTCCCACCAGTAGTCTGCCTCACCGCGGAACATAAATGTGGCGAATGGAACCTTCTGTTCCTCTGTGCATCCCAAGACATCAAATATCTTGGTAATTTGCTTGACCCACGTTTCCGCCATGATCGGATCCGGCTTTCCCTTAAATTCTGGTGGTCCCAATTCTTTGAACTGCTTAGCTGTGACAAACCGTGCGTTGTGATCATTTCCACCCGTATTCTGCACACGAGTCTCTCCTCGTCTGATTTTGCATGAACTGCAAAAAGCTCCTAAACATTCCATCATTCATCATTTGCTCGGTAACGTTGTTTACAGGAGGAATATTGCCTTCCTGTTGCACGTTCCCCTGGGTGTTGATCAAAGGTGTCTCTACGGTCTGATTTACTCCATTATTAACGTTCTCAGCTGCCATTCTTAAATACTGCCATAAAACAAGGGTTAATAGTCATGTCATATATTATCCCTATACTCTGACCGACCAAATAAACACCAAATAAACTTAGTCAGGTCATACTAGCGAAGGAATTCCCCGTCTCTCCCCTCCTAGTTCTTGTCTCACATCTCAGCCAGGGATCATATCCCTAAGCTCTGATACCAACTGTGACGCCCCCAAAATAGGTATACAACACCCATTCTGAGTCGCCAAATACATGGTACAGAAAGCAAACTACAACTTCAATAATACAATTGTCGTGCAAAATACGACAACACATACTGTGAGTTTAAATACAAATATTGTCTTCTAGACAATATCCACACTCAAATAAATCCTCATTATAATTATTCAAACACTATTTTACAGAAATAGTGAGGACTGCTAAAACATCTTTCTAGAACCATCACTCCATACCCCGACTAGATCCTGCTATGTTCTCACCTCCTGAGAAGAAAAATGGAACAAAAAGGAAAAGGGTGAGCTCAACTAGCCCAGTAAAGAATATTATGACTAAGATAATATACAACAAATTATCGTTAGTCTTCAATAGGGAAAAATCTGATAAAATATAATCGACAACAAGTTTTAGATCAACAACTGCAGCGAAAACAGCAAACCATTAGAAGAGTCAAGTAGAGAAAGAATTCTACTATCTTCTAAGATTTAAAAGTCCATCATCAATATTTTATCCCTGTAACATCAATTAATAATCATCTTTATCCAAATATTCATCTTTGCACTACAGGCCAAAGATATTCATTTGTATCACCTGTCAGTCATGTTCATCTCAACACCTGTTCATCTTTGCACTACAGGCCAAAGATATTCATCAAGTAATCATACATCTTTGCACTACAGGCCAAAGATATTCATTAATATCATCATTTAGGACTGAGGATGATAAAAAATATCTTAAAGAGAACGAATCCAATGAGACAGAAGGACAAATAGTAGGGATTCGTATAACAGTTTATCCAAGATCAATAATACTTCATAATAATCAATTGTGAAGCAGAATTCAAAATAAAGATCAAAACATGGATACAATCAAAGATAGTAACCATAATAGACATCTTGGACAAAAAGGAAAAATTTTATTATTCGGTGAATAGTGCCGTATTCGTGAATAGTGCCGTATACGTGAATAGTGCCGTATACGTGAATAGTAACCCCCGACACAAAAAATTCCAAATTTGATAAAAACTCATATCAATATTTCAGCATAATGATATTGAAGAAAATAATATCATTTAAGAAGAAAATAATATCCCTTACCTCAAAATATCAGTACTTCTGGTCGGAATACCGGTATAAGGCTGAAAGAAACTTGCTCTGATGAATAGAAACTCTCAAAGTATCTAAATACTCACAAAATACACTCAATAATCTAGAGAGAGAAAGAGAGAAAACTTGTTT
Source organism: Panax notoginseng (assembly GCA_016801055.1). Classification (NCBI taxonomy): domain Eukaryota; kingdom Viridiplantae; phylum Streptophyta; class Magnoliopsida; order Apiales; family Araliaceae; genus Panax; species Panax notoginseng. The sequence continues at coordinate 204,424,698 of CM029015.1, read as the reverse complement.
CTGGTGTGATTTTTAATTCTAACTTAGCCCTCTATTTATAGGAAAATTTTAGTAGGTTTGACCTGCAACCTGATGGCTTTACCTGCTACTATTCTCACCCACCACATTTGAAATATAATTCAGCACATTTCTTCACCAACCACAAGTGGGGCCCACCAATTCTAGAATTTTCCATCAAAATGATAAACTCTGAAAATTCAACAATTTCTGAACCAGTTATCTCGTAAAATTCATAATAAATCATACGTTCATTTTTAACGGTTCAAAATTTGTGGACATATACTCAACTTTTATATGTATAACATATCCAAAAATTACCACGATCCAACGGTCGGATTAAAAATTATAACCCCCGTAAAATATCTAAAAAATCCTGATTTTTAATACCTCCATTCCGACAAAAATACGGATGAAAATCTCAACATTAACTCTTTCATTTTTAACCACAAAAATATATCCCTCATTTATATCCACATAAAATAAATATTTTCTTCTTATCATATGAATCAATAATTAATTATTCACAAATAATATTACAGAATCACATTTATGACAACCAGGCCGTTCCCAGGAAAGAGGGGGCTTTCCAATAAGGATTTCTCCTTACTGACGCGCAATTAGATGACCAAACCTCTCCTTAGACAGAACTTTCTAGACATTGCCAATAATGTTATCTAATAATATTATTCAAATAATATGAATTATTGATCTGATAAATGAAAATACTGTGCAGCAACAATTATTGAAACAACAATAATATAAAATATCAACGCAGCAATTATTGAATCAATAAAATAAAATATTGAATAATAACTACTGTAACAATTATTGAGTAGTGCCTTCTTACGTAAGAATCAATAATTGGTGCAATACCGTGTGCTACTGTATTTTAACCACCGGGTATTCTAACAGTATTAACGGTAACAACTACGCCGTTATTTATAAACAACTTATACTTGTCGTTTTCTTCATCCAATCGCTTTCCGTTATGGGGCCCACACAAGGCTGCGTCGTCGTACGAATATTCCCCGACAGCAAGAATATTCCACGACCAACCGAATATTCACCGACCAAAAATAAATATTTTATAACCACTTGCTTATTTTGTAAAATTTGCACATTTCACCCATAACCAAAGTATTATATCAAATTAACCCCTTATTATTCACAATAATATTTAGAGAAAATTTGATTTTATTCATTAATAAGTTGGGGTCTTACATTAAATATTTGTGTTAATACTAGTTTTTACGGGATGATACAATCATCTCTAGGAATATAATCATTTGAAACTTATTTTTTTCCCAATTTTTGTGTTAGAAAAATGATAGTATATTTTAGAAATATTTATGTCAAATTTTTAATTATCAGTTAGATAGACAAGCATTAACGATCATTCTTTTGAAAAATTACGTTGTTGGGATGTGATTATTTGGGTCTAGCCATGGTGCAGTCCAATCTATTTAATGGTCCGGATCTGGTGTTGGCCCATATGTATTTATTATGACAGTGGAAGAGTCCTTATTAAAATAGGATTGTATTCCCTTATTTGGAGGAATAAGGAATCCTTTTCCTAGTTGGATGCAGGTGGAGGTTACTTCTATATATATGGCTACAAGCTAGGTTTTAGGGAGGATAATAGAAGACAAGATGATAGGTCACAAAGATACACACAAATACACAACTTGTACTCCCAACTCTCTCTCCGTGGGTTTTTTCCCAATTGGGTTTCTACGTAAATTCTTGTATTCATACTTTATATTTATTTATTTATGTTTATGTGAGTGTGTTTCATAACAATTACTCCATCAACCGTTGGCGCTATTTTGGCCTGTCCTTTTGGGTGATTTCGTCAGGCGTACAAAATCGGGCATTAACATGCGTAATAAGTGGGATCATCTTATAATTTTATTCAATTTCAATCTTATGTATTAATATATTTTAAAATTATAATTCAACTCAAATTTATTACGATTCATAATAATAATCTTTTTTTTAACACAAAAAATAATATAAAAAGTTGTGAAAATAATTATCTCTTGAGATTCTATTCGTTAAAGTTTTGGTCCTATAATACAAATACTTAAGAGTTAAGTTTTCTTAATTGTAAAAGTGTTAATACAACTATTGTCGAAACCAACTTTAGTTAAATAATAAGAAAAAATTTAAGATATATTGTGAAAGAAAAAAAGAGGAGGAGATGAGAGAAAGGGAGAGCAAGAGAGAAGTAACTATGACAAGTTTTTAAAGAGACATGCTAGAATATTTACAAAATACTCCCTCCATCCCAAAATAATTAACGTTATAGGAAATTTAAAATTTCTCAATATATTTGACGTTTTCAAGTTTCTAGGAAGTATTAATTATAATTTTCCTCTATTTGCCTCAACTATAGGAGTATTTCATTTATCTAGACAACTATATGGAGTACATCTTTTCTTAATTAATGCAAGGGTAATTGCGGTAATACATATTAATCTTAATGACAAAATTAAAGTAATAAAAGTGTGAAAACCTTCAAAACGTCAATTATTTAGGAAATTAATGCAAGGGTAATTGCGGTAATACATATTAATCTTAATGACAAAATTAAAGTAATAAAAGTGTGAAAACCTTCAAAACGTCAATTATTTAGGAATGGAGAGAGTATCTAGTAGTCATTGGTCGGACCCATATAAATATAAATATACCCCAATCCCAACAATTTTAATTTCCTTTTACATATGAAACACAGTTATTTTTTCATCACAGATAAAATTTACATTCGGAAATTACTCTGCATAGACAACAATTTAGTTAAGCAACTATGCACTACTACATCTTCTATAAACTCATGGAAATGACCATAAAAACCTTCCTGCCAATATTCATTGCTTACAGTTAGGACATGAGTGACTTACTAAAGGAGCTCCACAGTTGTAACAGAAAATTATATCCACACCTGTAAACATGAAAACTGGAAAAAATTAAAAATGAGACAAGACCAAAAACTTAGGAATTTGATCTAAGATTATTTTTGGGTAATAAATAAATTGGACAACCTAGTAAAAGCTTAAACAGGAGATTTTACTACTCACAGCTTGTAAAAGGACCAACCACAATTAGGCATTAAGGTTTAGACGTCTCACATGCATAAAATATGTAAATGTCTGCCAGAGCCAGAGTATGGTTCCCATATATTCATCGACATAGCCGTTTCTCAGTATGAAAAATACTACTATTTGTATTCAGCAGTTACAATTTTAAACAAAAAGATATGATATGAAAACGGATCAATAAAAAATTAGGGAAATTTTTATATGATTATGAAACTGACCAAGTTTGGTGAGTTTTGGAATTAAGTAGGATAAAGCAAACCTACCTGCATCTCATAAACATGCAACCTTGAGACTTCTCCACATAAAACCTGCATTTGGACAACAACGCATCCATTTGTTGAACTTAGCAAGCTGCATGAGCATAATATCTTCATTTTCTCTCTCGTCCTTGTTCAAACTCTGAAACTCCCCACACTCAATCCCCAAATGCCAAGGAACATTGCACTGAGCGCAGAAATATCTCCTACAAATCGGGCACTCGGACAGGGTAATGATCATGCCGGTATCATTAATCAACAGAGCAGAGCAATCCTTGTAGGGGCAATAAAATTTGTGGGCAGATAGAATCACAGCCTCACATAGCGCATCGCCCCACCGATCAAACACCTGAGGGGGCAAAATAGACCGGCAATGTTCGGGTTCTAAAAGGCCGGCGCAGCCGGATACAGGGCACTGAATTTGGGTAATATTATCTTGAAGCTTTGAGGCCACATACTTGTGAATGCAGTCGGAACAGTAAGAATGAGTGCAACCCTTTATTGGGAAGGATTCCTTGGATGGCTTTAGCTCCGCACAAATTTCACACATGAAGGGATTTGCTTGAGAATTGGAGGATTGGCCAGGCTCGAAATTTGAAATACCGGTTTGTTGGAGAAAGGGCTTTCGATTTTTGAAAGGGAATGAATCTAGGATTTGAACATCATTGTTGTTGACTCCATGATCTGGGTATTCTTCAATTTCTCTCGAGAGATCGATGAACTTTTTCTTTTGGGTCTTCTTTTGGATGATTTGGGAAAGAGGGAAGCCATGATTGCGAGCGCAAAGTCTCTGTTTTCCATTGACTTGCAGTAATTTTCCACTGAAATGGCATTGATTTTGCTGGTTCCTTTCAGCCTCTATATTGTTGAGCTCTGAGAGACTAGTACTACCAATCCCTAATGGTTTCGGTGCAGCGGATATTATTGACACGTCGCCGCCATCATTATTTGCGGCGGCGACGTTCACAAGATCGACCGGTGAAGCCTCACTCCCCATAGAAAGGATCTCAGAGAAACAGAGCTTAATCTGTTTTTTCCTCTCCTTTTTAGTTCTTATTTGTGATAGTGGGAGTGGAGTACTTTGATCCTTCCTTTTATTGTTGTTAGTGGTCGGTCATCTTATATGTGAAGACCGACGTAGAGGAAGAAATTTTTTTTAGTGGAGTATGACAACGAGAGAGAAATTTTTTTGTCCCTTGAGAAAATATAGTGTACTATTTCCTTCCTAGTTCCAATCATGCCAAGACACGTATAACACATTAATAAATTTTTACTACATCCGTCCCATAATATATATATATATATATATATATATATATATATATTATATATATTATATATATGACGTTTTAAACATGTGTACAAGAATTAAGAAAAATATTATATAATATTAATTGTCTATAATACTCTCTTCGTTCTTTAATATAAGTAAGTCGTTTTAAAAAAAATTATTTTTGTTTCTTAATATAAGTAAACATTAATTGTTTAGTTTTCAATATTACCTCAAATTATAAATATAATTTTGGTTCTCTCACTATTTTTTATCAAATAAATAACATTCTCTTTTTCCAATACAGGAATAATATAGATAATTGATATTATATTTAATGCTATACAATTATTTTCTTAATACTTGTGCATAACTCTAAAACTACTTATATTTAAGAACAGGGGAGTACTCTTTAATATATATTTATCTCATACTTTCTCTTATTTAATATTTTATTATTATGTAATATTTTTTAATAAACAGTAATTTTAAAAAAATTGTGATTAATTCTTTTAAATTATATAAAATTTTATATATTATGAGTCGGAGAGAGTATTTTTTTTAAAAAAAAATATTTTGGTCAAGGACAGTCTTTCTTTATTAGTTTGAAAGTGATGCACCATATTTCCACTCCATGTTAATTAATTAAACATATAGTTATGTAACTCAACTTATCCACGGAAGTTCAAAAGTAAACGCCAAAAACAAAAGGGAAAAGGTGGAATCTTGGCAAACAAACGTTTACTCCACTAGAAGTGACAATGAGATTAGACCTTTGCTTTTATTCCTTTTTATTTACTAAATGGAAAAGATGGTAAAAAAGATTCGATTAGATGAAATTTATTTTTTAATAAATTAGTCAATTGGTCAATAAAATACTGACACACATAAAATCTCGCCTGCATGTCAACACTTTATTAGTCAATTGACCAATTTTCCTAAAAATAAACTTCATGTTAACCACTTCCGTAAAAAAAATATTGCTGGCATCATCACCACAATGCGGAATTTTATGGTTTACACTATACCATTGCCTTTTTGAATTGCTTGTTTTTATATTTTTTTACTTTTTTCTGATCAGTAAAAATAATTAAAAAACTGAGATTTCACGTACGTTTTTTATATTTCTATATATAATTTCGCTGATTCAAGTTGTTTTTAATGAATCTTGTATAATATTATAATTTTTAAATAAGTTTACTTAAAACTAGCCAAGTCAAACACAAGCCAAATCTAAACAAGTCGAGCTCGAGTATAATTCAAACTGGCTAGTCTATTTAAATAAACTTGCGCTCGATTCGCTAAACGGACATGTCTAGTTAAAGAATAAGTCAGGTAAGGCCCTAAACACAACCATGCTATTCCTTACATATCAAACTGGACTAGTTTATTTAAATGAACCTTGATCCAGCTTGATTCACTAAACAAACACAAGTTAAGTTAAGATAACTCAGGTAAGGCCTAATAAGAACCATGCTATCCCTTACAGATCGTGCATGTTTTGTATCCCAACCGAAAGATTCATTCCATCAGAAGAATATTATGAGATGATATAAATTGAAAATAATCAGAACTTATGTACATACTTAAATCCCAACAAACATCTTATATACAAGTATAAGCAATGATTCACATCACACAAACCATTCTATGCTATTAACAAGTACCTATAAACAAGAGTTGTAAATCCACATCCACTGAAGGGAAACTTGCGCATATACTTTACCGTCATGACGATCCAAAGCTAAGTCGTTCAACATAACCATGCCTGCAAGATATAAAATCACGGACTTCCAATGACAGCGGTTCAGGAGTTGCAGACAGAGATAATAACAAGGTCTAACACCGAAGTTTAGAGTAAAGGTCTTCAAGTGCAGTATACAAGGGATCAGCCGCCTTTGGTCTGTCAACTGTCCCAAGGAGGATGTCAGCTGTGGTGAGATAAGGGTCGCCATAGAAGTGTAGATTTGTGTCCATCCTTGTTGCAACAATGTTCCCTTCCAGTGAGACTCCCACAAATGCACCTGAGCCATTGAAGTCAATGTGAGCTATTAGCTGTTATTAATTATGCATTTAGCCCTCTAAAGTAAACAACAAATGAAAAGCAAATAGATACAACTGACTACAGGAAACTTTACGACCAAATGCAAGGATAGAGGGAAAGTTTGTAATTTGCAGGAGCCTATCTGACACTTGGATCTAGTTTCGGTTCAAGCTGAGTCTTATGCCTGATCATTTAAAAGATAATATGTTACTTCTATTAGTTTATTTCTCATTTTGCAATTTAAGGACTTTGGGCATCCCTTGCAAATTTTTATTTTTGAGCTGTAAACTATGCCCGACACTTGAAGATTTTAGTATAAAGTTCAAGTCTTGTAGAAAGCCAAATTCTTATAGTAAATATAAACATCAATTTCTTCTTATTCTTATTCTTATTCAATACTGCTGATGAGTTTTTGTTCACAAGTGACAACTGCGTATATTTCAATTCTAAAACCCAACATATTGAGCCACTCAACCTTAAAACCAGTACCATGTCTTTTGCCCACCAATTCACTTCTGATGTCAAGCTAAACTCCTTTCGTATTGTGTTCATTTTTTTCATTTGAAATCATGGGTGCTGAACTTTTCTGAGCATTCGAATCATACCACGGGTACACATCCCCCCAAAGATCTGTGCACCAGGAAATCCAATCATAAGCGTGTGGGTACCCTTGGAGTAGGCCTCATAGGCATTATTTTGATCATTTCACATCCTTTGCATGCATTTCTAAATCCTAAAATCAGTTTTTCTTTTCCCAAAACCTTCACCTTTTTTTCTCTTCACCAAAACCAACTACAAAACGAATTGAAGGCGGATGATTCTATGTTCACTGGAGCCACGCTGAGTCACTGCATCTTGCAGCCAAAAATAAATAAAACAAGGGCGTACAGAGTACAGAATCATCTTATAATATATCGATGTCAGTTTCACTTTTCGACAAAATCAATACTTACCAAGAAAACATGGACTCTTAAACTTATCTTTCGCAAGAACATAATAAGGCAAGAACATGTAAATAAGGCAAGATCATGTAACTCGAACATAATAACGACAAGTCATCTACCCAAGAACTCCTTCACATAAACAAAAAATGATAATTCTCTTGATTAAACTTATAAAAAAATCTCTTAAAAATTGGCATTTCTGATTGCGCCAGAGAAATTCTTAATATTAAAATACCTTTGCTACAACTGTAAGTATAGCACATGCCAGAGCCTTTTTCACCAGCTCGGAAATCAGCTTCCAGCACTCTCCCAACAGGTCCTGCTGCAGCACTGCAGCCAGCCCCAAGAGAAAAATGCATGCGGCTACAAAAAGTTTTCACAGCTTTGGAATCATGAAGAACAATTATGAAGTCCATGAGCTCACCTCCAACCTAGAAAAGATCATCACTTGTGCACATAAGATATGGAATTCAAACCCAAAAAAAAATACTCTTTTAAATAATCTATCATCATTCAATCCATATAGCAAAGGTCTCTGTACAACAAGACCTTGAACATCATGTAATCTCTGATAGGGTTATCAACAAGATACATTCGTCCTAACTTTTGCAGTACACAATAACACAAGTATTGCAGCGTTCCAAGTTTCCAACACTTTTAGTAGTTTGACTCATTTGCAGTCAAAAATCAACACAAGGTTTAAGGTACCTATAGAAGAGCATAACACTATTCAAGCTCCTGATAAAAAAGCTTTAGTACATGCATATGCCTGAAACATGAGTATTTCGTCAAGGCATCAAAATGTATTGCAGTCTAGCTTTCCTAAATTGTTCATTAGCATTTCAGTGACAAGGATAAGGAAGCTTGTACAGTGGTACAATGAAAGTTAAAATCCTCATATCAGGAACAATAAATACTAGGGTACGATAGTTATGTTGAAACCCAATTAGGTTTCTTTACATTTCATTTTCTACTATTTTACAAGTCCAAACTAGAATCACAATACCACTGACTTGCAAAGACAAGAAAAGAGAGCATAAAGATTTTTTTTTATTATAAAACCTTTGTTCTCCTGAATAATTGAGTGGAAAATTAAAAATTTCATTCGTTAACGGAATATTATTGCCAGTCGTATTACTATAACACTAACAGTTGTCCTAGTAGAGATTTTTGTTGTTGCGGCAACTCTTTTGCCTGATGAGTAATATACTTTAAGTAATGATGAATATGCGACAACATCAACAATAACTATATCAACAAAGAACCTTCTGCCAGATGGTAAGTCTACCTGAGCACCCCATCCTAAACCAAACAGAGAGTATAGCAGATGGCGCGGGACGACATGATCCATCTGACCTTCGAGCAATAACCAAACCAGTCCCAAGTTTGTATGCAAGTAGCACTCCAGCTTTAGCAACCGTTAAAACTGCCAGACCTTTAGCTCCTTTCAGAACTGCTGCGGGTACAGACTTCTCAGGGTTCAACCTAGCAACCTGTCCAGATCAAAGATAGATTTTAGTGAGAATATCATTTATCTTAATCAGAAATGGAATTTTGAAAGCAGAAGAAATGTCATTTATCTTGATCGAACTGGAATTTGAAAGCAGAAAGGTATTCATTAGTGAGTAGTAACACATGACAAAGAATAAGAAAAGACTGACCAACAACCAAGGTCTTAGATTATAACTGAAAATGAGACATAATAACCAACATCAGATTGCTATTTTTGCCAGACAACTGTCAAAAGACAGTGCATGTGAGTGTTAGTGTGTACATGTGTGTGTGTGTTTTGTGTGAGTGAGTGAGTGAGTGAGTGAGTGAGTGAGAGTGAGAGTTTCACTTCACTAAAAAAATAAAAGGGCAAAGACATCATTAAATTCTCCTGTGCAGCCCGATTTTGCAGTAAAAGAAATAGACTATAGTCAGCAAGATCAGTGAAATAGATGGATGGAAATGAGGTTTAGAGGTGAATAAGAATAGCACCTGACTATAACTCTTCAACGTGCTCAAAGATTTATATATTTCATGCTCCATGGACAAACCCACTGGTAGGTTCAACCACCCTCTTGTGCAAGTCCAATCAACGACATCATGTTTAGCAGCCTGCACAGCATTGCTGATAGTGTTGATAAGTACACCTTGTAATGGATCCAGCCGATCATAGCAGGTGTCACACACCCTCTGTGGATTCCTCTCCCTGAACTTAGCAGGCAATAAGCACCTCCTTTTGAGCATGTCCTACAAAAGATCCCTCCACAAAATCGGCAATGATGTCTGCCTCGAGTAAGAGCTGTGAAGAGAGAATTGCATTGCATGCAAACTGTAGAAGAACTGTCTGAAGCCACTCAGGGGGTTCAGCTTCTAAAACCTCTTTATAAGCAATATAGTTAATTCCATTAGGCTCGAGGAGTGGTGGAGCACTAGGTATGTAAACTGAAGATTGCAAGAAGGTATCCCCATTCTTTGCAGACCCAAGAAATGAAACATTTGAACTCGGTTGCTGACCTCCAAAGGCACTTGAATCTTTATTACGACCAGTCACAATCGCAACTATCCCACTTAACACATTTTTCAAATTCACCTCGGGAGTGTTTTGCTGCACAGATTTAGAATAATCTTCAGTTGAATCATATTCTTCATCAAGAAAATCTTCTGATCCATTTGGAAATTCATAGAGATAATCTTGTCTAGAGGATCTGGAGTCTGTGGGGTATGCATTCTTGATTTCTGGTACATCCCAGACAGGATCATTGTAGTCATCATCACAGTGGAATTTGCTGTTTTTGTTTTCTAGATTGGAAACTGAAGAATATGAAATCCTTCCTTCTGATTTTGCCATGAATTAGACCACATGCATCCGATAATCCAATTCAGATGTCACACTGCATAATTGAAGAAAATATCGGTCTTTAGAAAATAAGAGGTAAAAAAAAAAGGAGAAGAAAAAAAATAAGAGTATCAACTGTATTTTAGCAATCTCATTTAATCTGGCAAAGGACAATGAAACAATCTAGCTAAAACAGATACTTACCATAAACACAATTTTAAGTCAGTGTGAGGAGGTAAATAATGTAGCAGTAAGTTTTAGTCCAATATTGGAAGGAATAGGGCAAACTTTGATGTAAACTGAATTAATTCTTTTATATTAATAAATTTTAACACCAATTATTGTGTAGCAGCCTAGTAGGTGAAACACTCTTCTTTCCCGACCCACCATCATTAGTCTCTCTCATTCTCAAACAGTTATTTCTCTGCAACTTCTCTCTCAAGTTCAAAGTTGGTATCTAATGCTCATTGGGTGGGATCCCTACTTAGTTCTTACATTTTCTAATCTGCAACCATTAAATAAGCTTTCCCGTTATAACAGATATTGTTTCTCAATTTATATTTAACATGTCTTTATAGAGCATTACATAACTTGGTCAAAAAATGTAAATGGAAAGTGTTGCAGAATTTGACTTTAAAGCCAGATGCGCAGAGAACCACAATAATTGTTAGTAATTCAAAGATTTTCTCAATTTCTCAACACACACTTCGTCCTCTGCGATGTACTAAGGGCTTCAAGAACTTAATGGTGGACAAAACAACAGCATCAGACCCAAGTGCCCAACAAAATTGAAGGAGCATTTTTAAATTTTTAGCTAATCATGTATTTTCATCCCAACCATTTAAGGAACCCCTTTATGATTAAAATCCCATCTAACTCACCATGTTAAAAAATTACAAACATCAGGGCCCAGGGGCATTCAATATTAAATAAATAGTTAATGTACCGGGAGAAAAAAAACCTAGTGAAATGGATGACATAAAACCTAACACCGCTCAATGAAAAAAAATTCCTAACAATAACCATGCAATTAAGGAAAAAACAGCTTAAACAAGCATATCGAAGGGCATGTAAGTAACTATAAAATGTTGTAAAGGAAAAATTTATAAAAATACAAATAGAGAATTGAATTGGGATGATGCTTCTATCGAGCCGAATAAATTGCCACCACAAGAATGGATTTTTTATCTCTATTAAGCGAATCTAATGGATAATACAAGGCGGCCCAATTGCAATCCCGACCAAATTAGGGTTTCTTCCGCAGTTTTCATATTTAGGGTTTAAAAGCCTAAAAATATTTATTTAAAAAAACATCAATAAAACAAAACTAAATCATCAAATATGGTGAACGAGTGAATCGAAAATTATGTTTAAACCTGGCCGGAAGGAACTA
>CM029015.1:204314662-204412765 GCA_016801055.1 Panax notoginseng | reverse complement strand
TTTTTGGTTTTGTTTTAAATGTATATCATAACATTCATGTTTGTCATGGCTTATTAGTTATTGGAGGCCCACATGGTCTTACACTAATTAACATTCTTTAAAATGTTTTTTTATATGTTAGAATTTTTAATAGGTTTCTTGATTTATTCTTGTATTTACTATTTTTATGACTTCTTTAGATATTTATGTTATTATTTTAGGATAAATTAATTTTTAACGGTCCATTATAGTTGGATTTGAATTATATCCATTGATGTATAATTCAAATCTTTTTAAGATTGATGTAAGACCCCAACTTTTATAAATAAAGATGAATTTTCTATAAATATCATTTTTGAATATTATGGAGTTAATTTGATATAATGTTATAGTTGTGGGTAATATTTATAAATTTTGCAAAGTACGCAAGTTGTTATATAATATTCGATTGGTCGGGGAATATTCGTTTTAACAGGGAATATTCGTACAACGGCACAATCATTGGTGGACCCCACAACGAAATTATTGTCGGATTGAGAAAACGACAAAAATATTTTATTAAAAATAACGGCGGAAGTTTTACCATTGTTACTGTTGAACTACTCGGTAGTAAAAGTACAGTAATACGTGTGGTTGCATAGTAGCACACGGTATTGATTATTAATGCTTATGTGAGAAGTCACTCAGTTTGATTCAATTATTGTCAGTTAATAATATGAATTATTTAGCGATAATGACGTTTTGTTTTATTCGTATTATTAACGTAATAAAACAGAAACATCTTTTTATATAAAACAGAATACTTTATTAAAGTTATTCTATAAATAGAATATATTATATTTTATTTAAAAGATTTTTCTTTAAATATGGACCGTCAGATTAAAGTAATCAATCTGGACCGTTCATGGATTAGTTACTATGCATTCTATTTTTCTATAAATAGCAGCTCATTCCTTCATTATTTCTTACGAATTCACTGAACTCTAGAGAGAGAAACTATAGAGAGAAACTATAGAGAGAGAGAGAAGAAGAGTATTCTGCTACTTAACTACTTCCTTATTTCAGCTCTTCTTTAAAACGGTTAGGGGTGTTATTCTTTCTTATTCATGAAGAGAACTGTTGTTATTCCATTTTTTATTATTCTGTTGGAATAACCTGTATACGCGGTCTACCCTATACTTGGTGACATTCTTCTATTATTCTGTTGGAACATCCTGTCTGTGTTTTACACCGGACCTGGTTCCGTCTTTATTATATCTGTTGGAACATCCTGTCTGTGTGTTTTACACCGGACCTGGTTCCGTTTTATTATTCTGTTGGAACATCCTGTCTGTGTGTTTTACACCGGACCTGGTTCCATTATTTATTATTCTGTCGGAATATCCTGTCTGTGTGTTTTACACCGGACCTGGTTCCATTATTTATTATTCTGTCGAATATCCTGTTCTGTGCGTTTACGCCGGACCTGGTTCCATTATTATTATTCTGTTTAAGAATAACCTGTCTGTGCGGTCTAATCGCATGCATGGTGATTTCTTTTGTTTATTCCATTCTTTATTATACCCAGTTTGGTTAAGTTTTGACTTCTATACTCCATGAAATTTGTGGAATATCCTGATAATTGCGTTTCATCCAGTATCTTTTCATGAAAATATTCTTCTAAGCATTCTGATTTTACTCCTCAAAGCAGTATCATGTTGACAATTTGGACGTTGTTAATTCTCTTGATAAATTAATTCTTGAACTTGTTTTATTGAATTCTTATATCATTGTCATCATCCTCATGTTTATAAAATGTTGAAAGTCATCTGTGGCCTGTAGTGCATAGATGGACTTGGTATGATTATGACCAGAGATTATTCGGTATAATCATGACCGTAATGTTACAAATGATGTGGTAAAAAGTCCTCATTGGCCCGTAGTGCATTGATGGACAGTTGTTGGCATGATCATGACCATTAATGAATCACAAATATCCTTGGCCGTAGTGCAGGGTGATTCGATGATGTGGATTATTTTATTAAGCTGAGTCTCAGCGATCACAGTGTTGAAAAACCTTTTTAATCATCATAAAAGATAGTAGAGTTTATTTTCTACTTGACTCTTTTAATGGATTGCTTGTTCCACTGCAGTTAAACTTGATGTCTATTATATTTTATCAGTTTAACATTGTTGAAGGCTAATGATAATTTATTCTGCATTATCTTAGTCATAATATTTCTTACTGGGCTAGTTGAGCTCACCCTTTCTTTCACTGTTCTCTTCAGGAAATGAGAACGTAGCTGGGGCAAGTCGGGGAACGGAGTGATGGTCCGAATGATAGTATTAGTTAGTAGTCCTCACTATTCTATGTAATATAGTGTGTTAATAAATGTAATGAGGACTCCTTTTTTGAGTATGAATACTCTCTAGAAGATAATATTTGTATTCAAACTCACAGTTTATGTTTTCGTATTGTACACGACAGTTGTATTAGTAAGTTGTATTTGTATCTGTACTATGTATCTGACGACCCAAGATGGGTGATGTATACCTATTTTTGGGGGCGTCACAGTTGGTATCAGAGCTTGGGATATGATCCCTGGCTAAGATTGAGAATAGAATACTAGGAGGGGAGAGACGGGAAATTCCTTCGCTAGTATGACCTACCTAAGTTTATTTGCATGGTATTTAATTGGTCGGTCATAATATAAGGATATTATATACATATCAATTAAACTTTTATTTTGTGGCAGTATCTGAAAATGACATCTGAGAATGTTGAGAATAGCAATGAGCACAGCGATTATTGATTCACCACATATCAATAATCAGGATAATTCATCAGGAAGGTGTCAATCCTCATGCAAACAACAACACTGACCAGATGATGAATGATGGAATGTTCAGAGTTTTATGCAATTCATGCAACAACAGGTGAAAGCGGCTCCTGTCCACAACGTAGGTGGAAATACTGGAAACTCTCAGGCGGTCACCGCTAAGCAGTTTAAGGAGCTGGGACCACCGGAGTTAAGGGAGAACCAAAACCACTTGTAGCTGAAACATGGATAAAGCAGATCACCAAGATATTGGTGTCTTGGGTAACTCCGAGGGAGCAAAAGGTTCCCTTTGCCGCCTTTATGTTGCGAGGAGAGGCAGATTACTGGTGGGAATCGATAAAGCTACTCAACCTGCCGCACTGAAGATGTCTTGGAGAAGTTCCAAGAGCTGTTTAACGACAAATACTTTCCCGAGAGTATTCGTCACATGAAGGAGGTGGAGTTCATCAAATGGAGCAGAATAATATGACCGTGTCGCAGTACGAGGTAAAATTTGCGGAGTTATCCCGGTTTGCGTCCCACCTGGTGGATAATGAAGAAAGAATGACGCGATGTTTTTAAGAGGTTGAAGCCGGAGATACGTCAACATCTTGTTTCTCATAAATTGTGTTTGTATTCAGATGTTGTAAATAGGGCTCAGTTGGTGGAGCGCGATAACGAGACAACGCAACCAAAAGAGAGCAGCCGGCAAAATGATAATACCAGTGAAGAGTCATCGAAGCGGTGACAACAAGCGTGGAGGGAATCAACAGCCAGAAATGGTAACCACTTCGGTGGTAATCAGGGCCAAAATAATAAGAATGGGCATTTCAAGAAGAGGAGATTCAACAATGATGAAAAACGTCAGCACCAGCACCTGTCGTTAAGGAAGGAGAACGACCACCTATCATATGTTTCAAATGCGGAGGGGAGGGACACTTCAGTCCAAACTGCGCGATGCCGTCCAAAGCATGTTATAATTGTGGAAGAGAAGGTCATTTAGCCCGATTTTGTCGTTTACCGAAGACAAATTCAGCTAGGATGGAGGCACCAAAGGCCGTCCCAGAAAAGTCAAAACCGTTGTGCAAGGGAGAGCGTTTGTTGTGAACTCCCAGAGAGCAAGGAACCCGAATGAGGTCATCACGGGTAAGCTTATCATAAACTTTAACGAAGTCTATACTTTATTTGATACCGGTTCTACCCATTCTTTATTTCTCCTACTTGCGCTCATCGATTAAATTTGATTCCGGAGAAATTAGACTTTGACTTAACAGTTGAAACTCCATTGGGAGAAACCTTCATTACATCCACGGTTTATAAGTCTTGTTTGGTTCAAGTTGGTACCCACACATTACCTGTCGATCTTATTTCATTAAAAATACTTGCATTTGACGTGATTCTAGGGATTGATTGGTTAACTACTCATCATGCAAAAATTGATTGTTTTCGTAAGGTTGTTAGCTTTCATATTCCTAATCGACCTATTATGCGAATTCAAGCAACCAAACCATTAAAATCAATCGCTGTCATCTCAAGTCATAAAGCTATTCGTTTATTGAAAAACGGATGTCAAGCTTTCTTAGCTCATGTCACAGATCTAAACAAAAATACGTCAGCTTTGAATGATATTTCTGTTGTTAATAAATTTCCTGACGTATTTCCCGAAGAACTTCCTGGCCTACCCCCAGAGCGTGAAATTGAATTTTGTATCGACCTTGAACCCGGTACAAAACCCATTTCCAAAGCCCCATATCGAATGGCTCCTATTGAACTTCAGGAGTTAAAGACCCAACTGCAGAAATTGTTAGACATTGGTTTTATTCGTCCTAGTACTTCTCCTTGGGGTGCTCCTGTTCTGTTCGTGAAGAAGAAAGATGGGTATGCGACTTTGTATTGATTATCGGGAGTTGAATCATGTCACCATCAAAAATAGGTACCCATTGTCACGTATTGATGACCTGTTTGACCAGTTGCAAGGAGCACAATTCTTTTCAAAGATCGATCTTCGTTCTGGATATCATCAGCTGAAGGTTAGAACTGAGGATATTCCAAAGACGGCTTTCAAAACTCGGTATGGGCATTATGAATTCTTAGTTATGTCTTTTGGATTGACTAATGCTCCTGCTGCCTTCATGGATATGATGAACAGGGTATTCAAGGAATATTTGGATCACTTTGTGGTCGTCTTTATCGATGACATCCTTGTTTATTCCAAAAGCCGTGAAGATCTGAGCAACACTTGAGGTTGGTACTCCAAAAGCTTCGTGAATACAAACTTTATGCAAGTTGAAGAAATGCGAGTTCTGGCTGGAAGAGGTAGCATTCCTTGGGCACGTAGTATCAAGTCGTGGAATATCTGTTGACCCGACAAAGATTGAAGCAATCAAAGCTGGAGCAACCTAAATCAGTAACCGAAGTACGTAGCTTTCTTGGTCTAGCTGGTTATTATCGAGATTCGTGGAAGGATTTCTCGAATCGCTACTCCATTAACTCAGCTGACTCGGAAAGATACAATGTGACGCCCCCAGAATAGGTATACAACACCCATTCTGAGTCGCCAAATACATGGTACAGAAAGCAAACTACAACTTCAATAATACAATTGTCGTGCAAAATACGACAACACATACTGTGAGTTTAAATACAAATATTGTCTTCTAGACAATATCCACACTCAAATAAATCCTCATTACAATTATTCAAACACTATTTTACAGAAATAGTGAGGACTGCTAATACATCTTTCTAGAACCATCACTCCATACCCCGACTAGATCCTGCTATGTTCTCACCTCCTGAGAAGAAAAATGGAACAAAAAGGAAAAGGGTGAGCTCAACTAGCCCAGTAAAGAATATTATGACTAAGATAATATACAACAAATTATCGTTAGTCTTCAACAGGGAAAAATCTGATAAAATATAATCGACAACAAGTTTTAGATCAACAACTGCAGCGGAAACAACAAACCATTAGAAGAGTCAAGTAGAGAAAGAATTCTACTATCTTCTAAGATTTAAAAGTCCATCATCAATATTTTATCCCTGTAACATCAATTAATAATCATCTTTAACCAAATATTCATCTTTGCACTACAGGCCAAAGATATTCATTTGTATCATCAGTCGGTCATGTTCATCTCAACACCTGTTCATCTTTGCACTACAGGCCAAAGATATTCATCAAGTAATTATACATCTTTGCACTACAGGCCAAAGATATTCAGTAATATCATCATTTAGGACTGAGGATGATGAAAAATATCTTAAAGAGAACGAATCCAATGAGACAGAAGGACAAATAGTAGGGATTCGTATAACAGTTTATCCAAGATCAATAATACTTCATAATAATCAATTGTGAAGCAGAATTCAAAAATAAAGATCAAAACATGGATACAATCAAAGATAGTAACCATAATAGACATCTTGGACAAAAAGGAAAAATTTTATTTTTCGGTGAATAGTGCCGTATTCGTGAATAGTGCCGTATACGTGAATAGTGCCGTATACGTGAATAGTAACCCCCGACACAAAAAGTTCCAAATTTGATAAAAACTCATATCAATATTTCAGCATAATGATATTGAAGAAAATAATATCATTTAAGAAGAAAATAATATCCCTTACCTCAAAATATCAGTACTTCTGGTCGGAATACCGGTATAAGGCTGAAAGAAACTTGCTCTGATGAATAGAAACTCTCAAAGTATCTAAATACTCACAAAATACACTCAATAATCTAGAGAGAGAAAGAGAGAAAACTTGTTTCTGGTGTGATTTTCAATTCTAACTTAGCCCTCTATTTATAGGAAAATTTTGGTAGGTTTGACCTGCAACCTGATGGCTTTACCTGCTACTATTCCCACCCACCACATTTGAAATATAATTCAGCACATTTCTTCACCAACCACAAGTGGGGCCCACCAATTCTAGAATTTTCCATCAAAATGATAAACTCCGAAAATTCAACAATTTCTGAACCAGTCATCTTGTAAAATTCATAATAAATCATACGTTCATTTTTAACGGTTCAAAATTTGTGGACATATACTCAACTTATATATGTATAACATATCCAAAAATTACCACGATCCAACGGTCGGATTAAAAATTATAACCCCCGCAAAATATCTCAAAAACCCTGATTTTTAATACCTCCATTCCGACAAAAATATGATAAAAACCTCAACATTAACTCCTTCATTTTTAACCACAAAAATATATCCCTCATTTATATCCACATAAAATAAATATTTCCTTATCATATGAATCAATAATTAATTATTCACAAATAATATTACAGAATCACATTTATGACAACCAGGCCGTTCCCAGGAAAGAGGGGGCTTTCCAATAAGGATTTCTCCTTACTGGCGCGCAATTAGATGACCAAACCTCTCCTTAGACAGAACTTTCTAGACATTGCCAATAATGTTATCTAATAATATTATTCAAATAATATGAATTATTGATCTGATAAATGAAAATACTGTGCAGCAACAATTATTGAAACAACAATAATATAAAATATCAACGCAGCAATTATTGAATCAATAAAATAAAATATTGAACAATAACTACTGTAACAATTATTGAGTAGTGCCTTCTTACGTAAGAATCAATCAATAACTGTGCAATCCGTGTGCTACTGTTATTACTGTATTTTAACCACCGGGTATTCCAACAGTATTAACGGTAACAACTACGCCGTTATTATAAACAACTTATACTTGTCGTTTTCTTCATCCAATCGCTTTCCGTTATGGGGCCCACACAAGGCTGCGTCGTCGTACGAATATTCCCCGACAGCAAGAATATTCCACGACCAACCGAATATTCACCGACCAAAAATAAATATTTTATAACCACTTGCTTATTTTGCAAAATTTGCACATTTCACCCATAACCAAAGTATTATATCAAATTAACCCCTTATTATTCACAATAATATTTAGAGAAAATTTGATTTTATTCATTAATAAGTTGGGGTCTTACAACCTCCCCTCCTTATGAAATTTCGTCCTCGAAATTGACGTACGTACCTGATGTTTCAAAAAGGTGAGGATACCTCGCTTTCATTTCTGATTCCAACTCCCAGGTCATTTCTTCAATAGCATGGTTTCTCCACAAAACCTTAACTTGTGGTATAACCTTCGTGCGTAGGACATGCTCTTTCCTATCCAAGATCTTAACAGGTACCTCCTCGTACGTTAAATCTTCAGCTATCTCGTCTGGTTCTAACTCAATAATGTGGTTCGGGTCTTTAACATATTTACGAAGCATAGATATGTGAAAAACATTATGAACACGAGACATGCTTGGAGGTAATGCGAGTCTATATGCCACATTTCCTATTCGCTCAAGAATCTCAAATGGACCAACAAATCTTGGATTGAGCTTTCCTCTCTTCCCAAATCTTGTAACTCCCTTCCATGGTGCAACACGTAACAATACATGATCCCCAATATTAAATTCCACGTCCTTCCGATGAAGATCCGCATAACTCTTTTGTCGATCCTGTGCCGTTTGTATACGTTGTCGAATCGTTTGGATCTTCTCTGTAGTAATGCGTACCAATTCTGGTCCCAACAATGTTGCTTCACCCACCTCGTCCCAGCATACTGGAGAACGACATTTTCTTCCATACAACGCCTCAAATGGAGCCATACCTATGCTCGCCTGATAACTGTTGTTGTAGGAGAATTCCACCAATGGTAGGTACTTATCCCAACTCCCTTTGAGATCTAAGACACAAAGTCTTAATAGATCTTCAAGAGTTTGAATAGTCCTCTCTGATTGTCCGTCCGTTTGAGGATGGTATGCTGAACTGAATCGTAAATCCGTGCCCATAGCTTTCTGCAAGCTAACCCAAAATCGTGAAGTGAATCTTGGGTCACGATCCGAAACTATGGATACTGGCATGCCATGCAATCTCACAATCTCGTTCACGTACATACTAGCAAGACGTTCAAGGGAATAAGTCTCACGTATCGGCAAGAAATGAGCGGACTTGGTTAATCTATCAACAATAACCCAAATCGCATCTATGCCTTGAGAAACCTTGGGAAGACCTGTAACAAAATCCATAGTAATGTGTTCCCACTTCCATTTCGGGATCTCAAGTGGTTGCAATGGACCCTTTGGTACTTGATGCTCCGCCTTTACACGTTGACAAGTTAAACACCTCGAGATAAACTCCGCGATCTCTCTTTTCATATTGCTCCACCAAAATGTATGTCGAAGATCGTGATACATTTTGGTACTCCCAGGATGGATTGCAAACGGTGTGTTGTGTGCCTCCATCATTATTCTATGCTTCAAGTCAAAATCGTTAGGAACACAAAGTCTGGAGTTGACTCGAAGTATTCCTTCTTCATCGATTCTTGCTTCTGGAATAGCACCTTCTTGCACTTTCTTCTTCATACGCATCAGCTCTATATCCGTAGCTTGAGCAGCTTTAACTTTATCGATTAAAGTCGGTTCTACTCGTATATTTGATATCATCATGTGGGTACTTGGAGCCTTCATCTCTATCTCCATCCTTTGCAAGTCATACAAAATGGGCCTTTGTGTTAAAAACATTGCACTCGTACCCGCATATGATCTTCTACTCAATGCGTCAGCTACTACGTTTGCTTTTCCAGGATGGTATTGGATGGTATGATCGTAATCTTTCAACAGCTCAAGCCAACGTCGTTGCCGCATGTTGAGTTCCTTTTGGGTGAAGAAATATTTGAGGCTTTTATGATCTGTATAGATCTCCACTTTCTCCCCATACAGGTAGTGTCTCCAGATCTTCAACGCAAAAACGACTGCTGCCAACTCCAAATCATGAGTAGGATAATTCCTCTCATATTCTTTGAGTTGTCGTGAGGCATAGGCTATGACTTTCCCATGTTGCATGAGAACACATCCTAACCCTTTGCCTGAAGCATCGCTGTAGATAACAAATCCATCCGAACCAGATGGTATTGTCAAAACAGGTGCCGAAATGAGTCTCCTCTTGAGTTCTTGGAAACTCTTCTCGCATTCCTCACTCCATACGAATTTTGTATCTTTCCGAGTCAGCTGAGTTAACGGAGTAGCGATTCGAGAAAATCCTTCCACAAATCTCCGATAATAACCAGCTAAGCCCAGAAAGCTACGTACTTCGGTTACCGACTTCGGTTGCTCCCAACTTTGTATGGCTTCAATCTTCGCCGGGTCGACAGATACTCCATGTTTTGACACCACGTGCCCAAGGAATGCTACTTCCTCAAGCCAGAACTCGCATTTCTTCAGTTTGGCATATAGCTTGTTTTCACGAAGCCTTTGCAGTACCAGCTTCAAATGGCGCTCATGATCTTCACGGCTTTTGGAATAGATGAGGATGTCATCAATAAAGACAACAACGAACTGATCCAAATATTCTTTGAATACACGGTTCATCATATCCATGAAGGCAGCAGGAGCATTAGTCAATCCAAAAGACATTACTAAGAATTCATAATGCCCGTACCGAGTTCTGAAGGCAGTCTTTGGAATATCCTCAGTTTTAATCTTCAGCTGATGATATCCAGAACGAAGATCGATCTTTGAAAAGAATTGTGCTCCTTGCAACTGGTCAAACAGGTCATCAATGCGAGGTAGCGGATACCTATTCTTGATGGTGACATGGTTCAATTCTCGATAGTCAATACAAAGTCGCATACTCCCGTCTTTCTTCTTTACGAATAAAACAGGAGCACCCCAAGGAGACGTACTAGGACGAATAAAACCGATGTCCAACAACTCCTGTAGTTGGACTTTTAACTCCTGAAGTTCAATAGGAGCCATTCGATATGGGGTTTTAGAAATGGGCTTTGTACCGGGTTCAAGGTCAATAAAGAATTCAATTTCTCGTTCCGGGGGTAGACCGGGAAGTTCTTCAGGAAATACATCGGAAAATTCTCTAACAATAGAAATATTATTCAAATCTGACTTGTCTTTGTTCAAATCCATAACATGGGCTAAGAAAGCTTGACATCCGTTTTTCAATAAACGAATAGCTTTGTGGCTTGATATGACAGTGACTGATTTTAGTGGTTTAGTAGTTTGAATTCGTATGACAGGTTGGTTAGGAATATGAAAACTAACAACCTTACGAAAACAATCAATTTTAGCATGATGAGTGGTTAACCAATCAATTCCTAAAATCACATCAAAAGCAAGTATCTTTAAAGAGATAAGATCAACAGGTAATGTGATAGTGCCAACTTGGATCATGCAAGATTTATAAACTGTAGATGTAACGAAGGTTTCACCCAACGGAGTTTCAACAGATAAGTTAAAGTCCAATTTCTCCGGAGTCAAGTTTAAACGTTGAGCACAAGCAGGAGAGATAAAAGAATGGGTAGAACCGGTATCTAGTAAAGTATAAACTTCGCAAGAATTCAAGATTAGCTTACCCGTGATCACCTCGTTCGGGTTTCTCGCGTTTTGGCCAGTTACGACAAACGCTCTTCCAGGAACCGCTGATTTCGCCTTATCCGGGACAGCCCTTGGAATCACCACTCCGCTGAACTTGGTTTCGCTATAGTACAATCTCGAGCGATGTGGCCTTCCTTCCCACAGTTGTAACACACCTTGGATTGTTGTGGACAGTTTGGGCTGATATGTCCCTCTTTCCCGCATTTGTAACATCTAACTGGCGGTCGTTCTCCTCCCCTAAAATTTGTTGTTGGTGCTGGTGCTGGTGCTGATGTCTTCCCGTCATTGTTGAATCTCCTCTTTCTGAAATTTCCACTTGACTCACCTCTCCTATTATCATGGCCACGATGACCACCCGAGTGGTTACCGCCTTTGTTCGTATTTTCCCTCCTCGTTGGTTATCATCGCTCTAATGATTGCTGTCACCGGTATGACCCTGGTTGTGGTCCCTCGGTTGAGTATACTCATTATCTCTCTCTAATAATTGGGCCCTGTTGACAACATCTGAATATAAAGAAAATTTATGAGAGATAAGGTATTGACGAATCTCGGTTTTAAACCTCTCAGAAACATCCGTCATTCGTTCCTCATTTTCGACCAAATGAGGTGCAAACCTGGATAACTCTGCAAACTTCGCCTCGTACTGGGACACCGTCATGTTGTTTTGTTCCAGTCTAATAAACTCAACCTCCTTCATATGACGAATACTTTCAGGAAAGTACTTGTCATTGAACAGTTTTTGAAATGTTTCCCAGGACATGTTGAGTGCGTCAGGCTGGGTACGCTTCACAGACTCCCACCAGTAGTCTGCCTCACCGCGGAACATAAATGTGGCGAATGGAACCTTCTGTTCCTCCGTGCATCCCAAGACATCAAATATCTTGGTAATTTGCTTGACCCACGTTTCCGCCATGATCGGATCCGGCTTTCCCTTAAATTCTGGTGGTCCCAATTCTTTGAACTGCTTAGCTGTGACAAACCGCGCGTTGTTATCATTTCCACCCGTATTCTGCACACGAGTCTCCCTCGTCTGATTTTGCATGAACTGCAAAAAGCTCCTAAACATTCCATCATTCATCGTTTGCTCGGTAACGTTGTTTACAGGAGGAATATTGCCTTCCTGTTGCACGTTCCCCTGGGTAGTGATCAAAGGTGTCTCCACGGTCTGATTTACTCCATTATTAACGTTCTCAGCTGCCATTCTTAAATACTGCCATAAAACAAGGGTTAATAGTCATGTCATATATTATCCCTATACTCTGACCGACCAAATAAACACCAAATAAACTTAGTCAGGTCATACTAGCGAAGGAATTCCCCGTCTCTCCCCTCCTAGTTCTTGTCTCACATCTCAGCCAGGGATCATATCCCTAAGCTCTGATACCAACTGTGACGCCCCCAGAATAGGTATACAACACCCATTCTGAGTCGCCAAATACATGGTACAGAAAGCAAACTACAACTTCAATAATACAATTGTCGTGCAAAATACGACAACACATACTGTGAGTTTAAATACAAATATTGTCTTCTAGACAATATCCACACTCAAATAAATCCTCATTACAATTATTCAAACACTATTTTACAGAAATAGTGAGGACTGCTAATACATCTTTCTAGAACCATCACTCCATACCCCGACTAGATCCTGCTATGTTCTCACCTCCTGAGAAGAAAAATGGAACAAAAAGGAAAAGGGTGAGCTCAACTAGCCCAGTAAAGAATATTATGACTAAGATAATATACAACAAATTATCGTTAGTCTTCAACAGGGAAAAATCTGATAAAATATAATCGACAACAAGTTTTAGATCAACAACTG
This sequence comes from Panax notoginseng, assembly GCA_016801055.1. NCBI lineage: Eukaryota > Viridiplantae > Streptophyta > Magnoliopsida > Apiales > Araliaceae > Panax > Panax notoginseng. The sequence continues at coordinate 204,399,715 of CM029015.1, read as the reverse complement.
CAGCGGAAACAACAAACCATTAGAAGAGTCAAGTAGAGAAAGAATTCTACTATCTTCTAAGATTTAAAAGTCCATCATCAATATTTTATCCCTGTAACATCAATTAATAATCATCTTTAACCAAATATTCATCTTTGCACTACAGGCCAAAGATATTCATTTGTATCATCAGTCGGTCATGTTCATCTCAACACCTGTTCATCTTTGCACTACAGGCCAAAGATATTCATCAAGTAATTATACATCTTTGCACTACAGGCCAAAGATATTCAGTAATATCATCATTTAGGACTGAGGATGATGAAAAATATCTTAAAGAGAACGAATCCAATGAGACAGAAGGACAAATAGTAGGGATTCGTATAACAGTTTATCCAAGATCAATAATACTTCATAATAATCAATTGTGAAGCAGAATTCAAAAATAAAGATCAAAACATGGATACAATCAAAGATAGTAACCATAATAGACATCTTGGACAAAAAGGAAAAATTTTATTTTTCGGTGAATAGTGCCGTATTCGTGAATAGTGCCGTATACGTGAATAGTGCCGTATACGTGAATAGTAACCCCCGACACAAAAAGTTCCAAATTTGATAAAAACTCATATCAATATTTCAGCATAATGATATTGAAGAAAATAATATCATTAAGAAGAAAATAATATCCCTTACCTCAAAATATCAGTACTTCTGGTCGGAATACCGGTATAAGGCTGAAAGAAACTTGCTCTGATGAATAGAAACTCTCAAAGTATCTAAATACTCACAAAATACACTCAATAATCTAGAGAGAGAAAGAGAGAAAACTTGTTTCTGGTGTGATTTTCAATTCTAACTTAGCCCTCTATTTATAGGAAAATTTTGGTAGGTTTGACCTGCAACCTGATGGCTTTACCTGCTACTATTCCCACCTACCACATTTGAAATATAATTCAGCACATTTCTTCACCAACCACAAGTGGGGCCCACCAATTCTAGAATTTTCCATCAAAATGATAAACTCCGAAAATTCAACAATTTCTGAACCAGTCATCTTGTAAAATTCATAATAAATCATACGTTCATTTTTAACGGTTCAAAATTTGTGGACATATACTCAACTTATATATGTATAACATATCCAAAAATTACCACGATCCAACGGTCGGATTAAAAATTATAACCCCCGCAAAATATCTCAAAAACCCTGATTTTTAATACCTCCATTCCGACAAAAATACTGATAAAAACCTCAACATTAACTCCTTCATTTTTAACCACAAAAATATATCCCTCATTTATATCCACATAAAATAAATATTTCCTTATCATATGAATCAATAATTAATTATTCACAAATAATATTACAGAATCACATTTATGACAACCAGGCCGTTCCCAGGAAAGAGGGGGCTTTCCAATAAGGATTTCTCCTTACTGGCGCGCAATTAGATGACCAAACCTCTCCTTAGACAGAACTTTCTAGACATTGCCAATAATGTTATCTAATAATATTATTCAAATAATATGAATTATTGATCTGATAAATGAAAATACTGTGCAGCAACAATTATTGAAACAACAATAATATAAAATATCAATGCAGCAATTATTGAATCAATAAAATAAAATATTGAACAATAACTACTGTAACAATTATTGAGTAGTGCCTTCTTACGTAAGAATCAATAATCAATATACTGTGCAATCCGTGTGCTACTGTGCAACCACGCGTTATTACTGTATTTTTAACCACCGGGTATTTAAACAGTATTAACGGTAACAACTACGCCGTTATTTATAAACAACTTATACTTGTCGTTTTCTTCATCCAATCGCTTTCCGTTATGGGGCCCACACAAGGCTGCGTCGTCGTACGAATATTCCCCGACAGCAAGAATATTCCACGACCAACCGAATATTCACCGACCAAAAATAAATATTTTATAACCACTTGCTTATTTTGCAAAATTTGCACATTTCACCCATAACCAAAGTATTATATCAAATTAACCCCCTTATTATTCACAATAATATTTAGAGAAAATTTGATTTTATTCATTAATAAGTTGGGGTCTTACATACAAAGTTCGGTTGGAGCGAAGAATGTGAGCAGAGTTTTCAAGAACTCAAGAGGAGACTCATTTTAGCACCTGTTCTAAACAATACAATCTGGCCGAGGATTTGTCATCTACAGTGATGCTTCGAGCAAAGGGTTGGGATGCGTTCTCATGCAACATGGAAAAGTCATAGCCTATGCATCAAGACAACTCAAGGAATATGAGAGGAATTATCCTACTCATGATCTAGAGTTGGCAGCTGTTGTCTTTGCACTTAAAATTTAGAGGCATTACTTGTATGGGGAGAAGGTGGAGATCTTTACGGATCATAAAAGCCTCAAATATTTTTTCACTCAAAAGGAACTCAACATGCGACAACGACGTTGGCTTGAACTGTTGAAAGATTATGATCATACCATTCAATACCATCCTGGAAAAGCGAACGTGGTAGCTGACGCATTGAGTAGAAGATCATATGCAAGTACGAGTGCGATATTGTCAACACAAATGCCCATTTTGTGTGATTTGCAAAGGATGGAGATAGAGTGAAAGACTCCAGGGACCCATGTGATGATGGCGAATATACGAGTAGAACCGACTTTAATCGATAAAGTTAAAGCTGCTCAAGCTACAGACCTGGAGCTGATGCGTATAAGAAAGAAAGTGCAAGAAGGTGCTATGCCGGAAGCAAGAATCGATGAAGAAGGAATACTTCGAGTCAACTCCAGACTTTGTGTTCCTAACAACCCTGATTTAAAGTATGAAATCATGATGGAGGCGCACAACACACCGTTTGCAATCCATCCTAGAAGTACCAAAATGTATCATGATCTTCGTCATACATTTTGGTGGAGCAATATGAAGAGAGAAATAGCGTTATTTATCTCAAGGTGTCTAACTTGTCAACGAGTCAAAGCGGAGCATCAAGTACCAAAAGGTCCATTGCAACCACTTGAAATTCCAGAATGGAAGTGAGAGCACATTACCATGGATTTCGTTACCGGTCTTCCTAGGGTTTCTCAAGGTATTGATGCGATTTGGGTCATTGTTGATAGATTGACCAAGTCTGCTCATTTCTTACCGATACGAGAAACTTATACACTTGAACGTCTTGCTCGTATGTACATAAACGAGATTGTAAGACTTCATGGTATGCCAGTATCCATAGTTTCTGACCGAGACCCAAGATTCACTTCACGATTTTGGGTTCGTTTACAAAAAGCTATGGGCACAGATTTACGATTTAGTTCAGCATATCATCCTCAGACGGACGGACAATCAGAGAGGACTATTCAAACTCTTGAAGATCTATTAAGACTCTGTGTCTTTGACTTCAAGGGAAGTTGGGACAAGTTCTTACCATTGGTGGAATTTTCCTACAACAACAGTTATCAAGCAAGTATTGGCATGGCTCCATTAGAAGCATTGTATGGAAGAAAATGTCGTTCTCCAGTATGCTGGGATGAGGTAGGTGAAGCAACGTTGTTGGGACCGGAGTTGGTACGTATGACTACAGAAAAGATTCAAACGATCCGACAACGTATAAAAATCTCACAAGATCGACAAAAGAGTTATGCTGATCTTCATCGAAAGGACGTGGAATTTGATGTAGGAGATCATGTGTTCTTACGTGTTGCTCCATGGAAAGGAGTTACGAGATTTAGAAAGAGAGGAAAGCTCAATCCTCGATTCATCAGTCCATTTTTAATCCTCGATCGAGTAGGAACTATGGCTTATAGATTCGCTTTACCTCCAAGTATGTCTCGTATTCATAACGTTTTTCACATATCCATGTTACGCAAATATGTGGAAGACCCGAACCACATTATTGAGTTAGAATCGAACAAAATAGCGAAGGATTTGACTTATGAAGAAGTTCCTGTTCAAATCTTGGATAAGAAGGAACATATTCTACGCTCCAAGGTTATACCTCAAGTCAAAGTTTTGTGGAGAAACCACGATGTTGAGGAAATGACTTGGGAGTTAGAATCTGAAATGAAATCAAGGTATCCTTACCTCTTCGACATACCAGGTACGTACCCTAATTTCGAGGGCGAAATTTCATAAGAAGGGGAGGTTGTAAGACCCCAACTTTTATAAATAAAGATGAATTTTCTATAAATATCATTTTTGAATATTATGGAGTTAATTTGATATAATGTTATAGTTGTGGGTAATATTTATAAATTTTACAAAGTACGCAAGTTGTTATATAATATTCGATTGGTCGGGAATATTCATTTTAACAGGGAATATTCGTACAACGGCACAATCATTGGTGGACCCCACAACGAAATTATTGTCGGATTGAGAAAACGACAAAAATATTTTATTAAAAATAACGGCGGAAGTTTTACCATTGTTACTGTTGAACTACTCGGTAGTAAAAGTACAGTAATACGTGTGGTTGCATAGTAGCACACGGTATTGATTATTAATGTTTATGTGAGAAGTCACTCAGTTTGATTCAATTATTGTCAGTTAATAATATGAATTATTTAGCGATAATGACGTTTTGTTTTATTCGTATTATTAACGTAATAAAACAGAAACATCTTTTTATATAAAACAGAATACTTTATTAAAGTTATTCTATAAATAGAATATATTATATTTTATTTAAAAGATTTTTCTTTAAATATGGACTGTCAGATTAAAGTAATCAACCTGGACCGTTCGTAGATTAGTTACTATGCATTCTATTTTTCTATAAATAGCAGCTCATTCCTTCATTATTTCTTACGAATTCACTGAACTCTAGAGAGAGAAACTGTAAGACCCCAAATTTTATGAAATAAAAGTATTCAATTTTTCTTATAATTATAATTTAGTAAATGGTTAAATTGATAAAAAATTAAAGTTATGGGTGAAATGTGAAAATTGTTCAAAATAAGCAAGTGGTTATAAAATAATCATTGTTGTCGGGGAATATTCGTTTGGTCGTGGAATATTCTTTCTGTCGGGGAATATTCGTACGACGGCGCAGCTATTTGTGGGCCCCATAACGAATAACTGTCGGGTGAAGAAAACGACAAATTTGAGTTTTTACAAATAACGGCGTAGTTGTTACCGTTAACACTGTTGGAATACCCGGTGGTTAAAATACAGTAATACGCGTTGTTGCACAGTAGCACACGGTATTGCACATTATTTTTAAAATTATTGATTCTTACGTGAGAAGGCACTACTCAATAATTGTTACAGTAATTACTGTTCAATATTTTATTTTATTGATTCAATAATTGCTGCGTTGATATTTTATATTATTGTTGTTTCAATAATTGTTGTTGCACAATATTTTCTATTATCATATCAATAATTCATATTATTTGAATAATATTATTAGATAACATTATTGGCAATGTCTAGAAAGTTCTGTCTAAGGAGAGGTTTGGTCATCTAATTGCGCGCCAGTAAGGAGAAATTCTTATTGGAAAGCCCCCTCTTTCCTGGGAACGGCCTGGTTGTCATAAATGTGATTCTGTAATATTATTTGTGAATAATTAATTATTGATTCATATGATAAGGAAATATTTATATTATGTGGATATAAATGAGTGATATATTTTTGTGGTTAAAAATGAAGGAGTTAATGTTGAGGTTTTTATCAGTATTCTTGTCGGAATTGAGGTATTAAAAATCAGGGTTTTTGAGATATTTTGCGGGGGTTATAATTTTTAATCCGACCGTTGGATCGTGGTAATTTTTGGATATGTTATACATATATAAGTTGAGTATATGTCCATAAATTTTGAACCGTTAAAAATGAACGTATGATTTGTTATGAATTTTAAGAGGTGGCTGATTCGGAAATCAGGTTATAAATCATTTTTGGTGGAAAATTCTAGAATTGGTGGGCCCCACTTGTGGTTGGTGAAGAAATGTGCTGAATTATATTTCAAATGTGGTGGGTGGGAATAGTAGCAGGTAAAGCCATCAGGTTGCAGGTCAAACCTACCAAAATTTTCCTATAAATAGAGGGCTAAGTTAGAATTGAAAATCACACCAGAAACATAAGCTTTCTCTCTTTCTCTCTCTAGATTATTGAGTGTATTTTATGAGTATTTAGATACTCTGTGAGTTTCTATTCATCAGTGTAAGTTTCCTTCAGCCTTATACCGATCAGAAGTACTGCTCTTTTGAGGTAAGGGATAGTAAGGGATATTAAGGGATTTTAAGGGTTGTTATAATTTTCAGTTTCGTAATTTTTCTAATCTTCAAAAATTCTGGAAAAATTTGAAATGATATTTTGATGAGTTTTATTGATTGTGTCCAAAAATGGTGATTTTTGGATGTATAGATTGAGAGTTATGAATTTTATGAGAAAAGACTATTTTAAAAGTAACTGCTTATAATTCCTTGTGGTTAACTCCAAAATTGATAAAATTTTTATTAGAAAATAGGATTTTATGACTTGAGAATCCTATATGAGGTGTATGCAGATTTTTTATGAGGGTTTTGGCTATTGATGATGAAATCTTAAGAGTTGACATTTTATGATGATTAAATGCATTAATTAGTAAAGTGTAAACAATTTAAATAAATTGTTTATAAGCTTAAGAAATGTTATTCTTTCAATATCATTATACCGAAATATTGATATAGATTTTATTGTGGAATTTCTACCTTTTTGAGTCGAGGTTACTATTCACGAGTTACTATTCACGAGTTATTATTCATGAGTTACTATTCACGAGTTACTATTCACGACAAAATTGGTTTCTTTTTCTAACCAAATTATAGTTGATTTATGAATATTGCTCTTGAAATTAAATCCATGTTTTGATCATATTATTTTTATTATCATATATAACATTTTTATAACCTTGATGTTGAAATTCTCTTTCGCTTGAGTGTAAAGATGGGTAAATTATTGGTATGATCATGACTATGGGTTCTCTTTGGCCAGTAGTGCAAAGTTGAATTGTTGATTGGTATGATCATGACCATTGAATTTATATGTGAATATCTTTAGCTTAAGTGCAAAGGTGAATTGATCAACATGGTTATAATTATTGTTTATATAAATTCTGAAATGATTATATATTTCTTTGAGATATTAATATCTTTGGCCTGTAGTGCAAAGATGAAATATTGATGAATATCTTTGGCCTGTAGTGCAAAGATGAATTGTTGATGAATATCTTTGGCCCGTAGTGCAAAGATGATATGTTGTTGAATATCTTTGGCCAGTAGTGCAATCTTTGGCCATTAGTGCAAAGATGAACAGATGTTGAGATGAACATGACCAACTGGTGATACAAATGAATATCTTTGGCCGTAGTTCAAAGATGAAGTTATTAGTATGATTATGAACAGGAAATGTGATTTGGTGTAACCATGATCTTTGATGTTTCAGGTAAAGATAGGTGATGAAAATTATCTTCGTCCTGGATGAGAAGAGGAATTTAGAACTACAGTTATGATTATGAGTTATTCATATGATTGTGGACCAGAATTGTTGATTGATGTTACAGGGATAAAACATTGTTGATGGATTTTTAACATGGAGAAGATAATAGACTTTATAGTCTATTTGACTCTTCTAATGGATTGCTCGTTCCGCTGCAACTATGGTTGAAATTTTTATCATTTACCATATGTTCTAAATCTCTGATTTATTATTGATGAAGGCTATTGATAATTTAATTATCTTTAGTCATGATATTCTTTACTGAGCTAGTTGTGCTCACCCTTTTGCTTCACAATTCCTTTCAGGTAATAAGAGTGTAGCTGGGTCGAGCGAGGGTAACGGGGAAATAGAACGGTGGTCTCTAGCTGTGGATGTTCTCCCGAAGCAGTATAGAAAAGTTCATTTAGTAGTTATATTTGGTGAATCCAATAGGGTAAGGTGTACCCAACGTTGGAAGGGTGGTTTGCCACTATCATACAAGATGTCTAACGACATACAACCTCGTGTCATCATAAGACAGGGATGTGCTCATCCACTTGCTGAGTATATATACGAGCACTACCTATATAATCTTGGTGTTTGTTTAAAGTATAATTCTCAATTAGAGACAGTAAAGATAATGATATGTCAAGAGAAGACTCACCATTGGAAAGAATATGATAGTAATCTTCTCGTTTTTCTTTGGGGTCTATTGGGTCAACCAAGGATAATTCTGTGGCCATATGATATCTATCATAACCTAGACGCGTGGCCTCCCATGTACGAAGGTTTCCTTGAGCACTTCCCAAAGATTCTAATTTCTAAAACAATTTTTGACTATACCTTTATGTAAGGTGTCATTGTGAGGTGATGTCCACGGTTGGAACATGAGTCACATTTGGTATATATTTGTATCCAAACTCACAGCATATGTGTTGTTGTATTTTGCACGACAATTGTTGTAATAAAGTTATAGTTGTTTTCTGTACCATGTATTTGGCGACTCAGAATAGGTTGGATGGAATGGATCTATTTTGGGGTTGTCACAGAAACTATAGAGAGAAACTATAGAGAGAGAGAAGAAGAGTATTCTGCTACTTAACTACTTCTTTATTTCAGCTCGTCTTTAAAACGGTAAGGGGTGTTATTCTTTCTTATTCATGAAGAGAACTGTTGTTATTCCATTTATTATTATTCTGTTGGAATAACCTGTATACGCGGTCTACCTTATACTTGGTGACATTCTTCTATTATTCTGTTGGAACATCCTGTCTGTGCTTTACGCCGGACCTGGTTCCGTCTTTATTATTATTCTGTCGGAATATTCTGTCTGTGCGTTTACGCCGGACCTGGTTCCATTATTATTATTCTGTTAAGAATAACCTGTCTGTGCGGTCTATCGCATGCATGGTGATTTCTTTTGTTATTCCATTCTTTATTATACTCATTTGGTTAAGTTTTGACTTCTATACTCCATGAAATTAGTGGAATATCCTTGATAATTGCTGTTCATCCAGTATCTTTTCATGAAAATATTCTTCTAAGCATTCTTGAATTTTACTCCACAAAGCAATATCATGTTGACAATTTGGACGTTATTAATTCTTGAATAAATTAATTCTTGAAGTTGTTTTATTGAATTCTTATATCATTGTCATCATCCTCATGTTTATAAAATGTCAAAAGTCATCTGTGGCATGTAGTGCATAGATGGACTTGGTATGATTATGACCAGGGATTATTCGGTATAATCATGACCGTAATGTTACAAATGATGTGGAAAAAGTCATCATTGACCCGTAGTGCATTGATGGACAGTTGTTGACATGATCATGACCATTAATGAATACACGAATATCCTTGGCCGTAGTGCAGGGGTGATTCGATGATGTGAATTATTTTATTAAGCTGAGTCCCAGCGATCACAGTGTTGAAAAACCTTTTAAATCATAAAAGATAGTAGAGTTTATTTTCTACTTGACTCTTTTAATGGATTGCTTGTTCCACTGCAGTTAAACTTGATGTCTATTATATTTTATCAGTTTAACATTGTTGAAGACTAATGATAATTTATTCTGCATTATCTTAGTCATAATATTTCTTACTGGGCTAGTTGAGCTCACCCTTTCTTTCACTGTTCTCTTCAGAAAATGAGAACGCAGCTGGGGCAAGTCGGGGAACGGAGTGATGGTTCGAATGATAGTATTAGTTAGTAGTCCTCACTATTCTATGTAATAGTGTGTTAATAAATGTAATGAGGACTCCTTTTGAGTATGAATACTCTCTAGAAGATAATATTTGTAATCAAACTCGCAGTTTATGTTTTGTCGTATTGTACACGACAGTTGTATTAGTAAGTTATATTTGTATTCTGTACTATATATTTGACGACCCAAGATGGGTGATGTATACCTATTTTTGGGGGCGTCACAATAGAGGTAGTAATAAATATTATTATAATTTTTTTTATTTAATATTGTAAAAAAATAAAACCAACTGTATACTAAAAAATGTAATTCAGTTCATAAACATCCCAAATTTTGACATATACTCAAGAAAGTTTAACATATAAAAATCATAATATGAAACAAATGTTATGTTTGGATTGGAGTAATGAAAGTGAGAATAGAACTACTCATTCATACGGAATGAAAAAAATTGTGTTTGGTTGCGATTGAAATGAAAAAAAAGTGTGCTTGGTTCCTTGGGGGAGGGAACATATGGAATAACTCATTTCAGTTAGAATGGAATGAAGCAGTTCACTCTTCATTCCATTCCTTCAATCCTACGTAGCATAAGAATTCAAATAATAACTTTTGTTGTTAAATACCAAAAACTAAACTATCAACATACTTGATCAGTCTAATTAGAACAGCTCCATTAATAATTTAATTTAATTTAATTTATTTAATATTTGTATCACATATCCAAAAATATGTGTTAATTAAACTAATTTAATTTTTTTATAAGTTACCAATAATTTGTATATGATAGTCTTAATTACAAATAAAACTATGATTAACTGTAAATTGTAACAAATTAAGTTTCTATCTATGGTTAAGTGTAAACTCTAACGAACTAAGTTTTGCAATTTCATAATAGAAGTCTCTAGTAGAACTCTATATCCAATAACACTAACACTAAATACAACTCCCAATCATCTCAAAAAACCATTCATACAAGTAGTACATGTAAAGGGTAGGGTTGTATTGACGAATTCAGGAATTTTTTGGCGAATTTTAGTTAATTTTTTATTTAAGTTAAATAAAAGAAATTTGAACTAATCATAATAATAATTAATCATAATAATATCTTTAAATTACAATAAATATTTATAATCTAAACTAAAAAAAAATCAAATAAAAAATATTTAGATACAATTTAGAAACTTACTTCGGTTACTTGTCCTAGTTCAATTTAAATGATTCTGCTTAAAATCTCAAATTAAATTTGTTTTTTATATTCAAACAAACTCATAAATTAATTTCAATGCGTAAACTAGTTTTTATATCTTTTTATAAGTTTCAAATAAGCCTCAATGTATCTTTTTTATTATTATTCCATTTTGTGGAGTTTGTTTATGATAATTGCTTTATTTGTCCTAAAAATATAAAAATGAGAGTAGTAGTAAATCAGTACTATAATGATTTACTGTTGTTTCTTTTGGGGGCTTATTGTTGTTCAGCTTGTACATTTATGAAAAATGATTGATTTCTTGTTTAACCACCTAGTTCTAATACTTGTAGTCAAATTTGGAAAAACATAAAACTACAAGTATTGGAAGAAATCTTGAAAAAATAGCACTGATCCAACTTTTTCTTGTATGACTGTAAGAAAAAATGTATACAATTCTAATTTTTTAACCTAGTGCCATATCTTTATCTTTTTAGATAACACAACTCTCATTGAAACTCACATAAAGGAAAGAGGTAGAACTGCAGATAAAAATAATTTGACACATTCAATTTTCGACGCAGTTGCATCATTCCATTTGAACATTAAAACTACCTGTTCATCAAATATTAACAACAACAACAACAACAACAACAACAACAACAGTTGTACTCACTAGAAGTCCCTAACTCACAAGGCCACAACAAATTCAAATAAACTATCAAACAAAAAAATCCTAATTAGTTAACTCTTAAATCCAAAATAATAACAAATACATCAAATAAATTAAATTGGGTTTAACCCAAAATTTCCAACCAACAACAAATTCAAACAAACAATAAATTTTAAATTATCAAACAAAAAAAGTCCTAATTTAGTTACATTCTAATTTTGATTACTCTGATATGTGTAAGAGGTAATTTCGTAATAGAGATGTAGAAAAAATAGTGGATCTAGTGGTGAACTCGCGAAGACATAAAAAAAGTAGTGGGGGAGAATAGAGATGTAGAAGAAGTAGTGGCAAAGTCACGAAAGCGGAGATGTAAAAGAAAAAAGTAGAATTAATTTACGTTTATCTATACTCGTATTTAGAATATGAATAAATTTTTTTTACTCTCTCCAAGTTTAACTTTTCCATTAATTTATTTCCTTAAATTTATTCACTTATATATTTGTCTCTATCTCTATACTTATAAAAAAATTAGCAAGGACATCTGCATATGATACCCTCTTAACAGATCCCTCCTTGCCGGGTTGAATCCCTCTCGGGCTCATCGGATGTAATACATGGATAAATTGATCTGTGATTTTTGTTGAAAATTTTATAATTGATTACACTTGATAATTGAAATAATTAGAAAGATCCATTTGTATCGATTGAAAATAATTCTTGAAGTAATATCAAAATAATTCTTAAAAATAATATATTCTTAAATATATTTCATATAATGTTGTTTATCATTTAGAGGGACACTTTTATACTATTATCAATCTCTAAGAGTTAAAAGTAGACTTGACAAAGATGGCCCGGCCCGCGGCCTGGGCCGGCTGGTCGGCCCGCCCGCCACTGGCTGGGCTTTGGGCTGCATTTTTTTAGCCCACTAAAATTCGGGCCTTTTTGGCCCGGCCCGTGGCTTGCGCCCACTAAAATTCGGGCCTTTTTGGCCCGGCCCGTGACCTGCGATTTTTTTATTTATTTTTAAACAAAATGTTGGTTATAGGGCTTGAACACAAGACTTGTAAGTAAATAAATAAGAGTTTAAATCAATTGAGCTACAACAATAATTTATTTTTAATATAATCTTCAATATAAAAATATATTTTTATACAAAAATATCATATGCTAATACCATACAAAAGTTAACAAGCTTCAATACAAGACATGACACTGACACAGTGAGTCTTGATCATGTTATCAAGACCAGCCAAAATGAGCCACTTGTACTACTTATATACATCTATTGCTAGCCCAAACAACGGAACCATATTAGTGATAAACAAAGGCCACAAGAGCTCAACATAGAACTGTTACATATTTATGTACAAGTATGAAACTATAGGCTTTATAGCATGCACGAAATCAAAAGTCATAGCATTTTAATGACTTATCCTCCCGCTACATGCAGTCCCCACCGGGCATTTTTCGATCGTAGATTTGGGTTTTGTTCTGTAGTTTATATTGACCATTTAAAATCAATACACTTTAAAAAAATCAAATTTGATTATATACTTTGAAAATAATTTATAATACTATTAAAATTTTAATTGATTGAGATATGTAGTTAATGTAGGTAATTTGAATTATTGTTTATTATAAATTATTTTATTATTTTTAATATTTATTATTATTACTATTTTTGGTGTAACAAGATTTTGCAAAAAAAAAAAGGAAGAAGCCTGCGGGCCGGGCCGGGCCACGGGCCTCACATTAGCAGCCCGCCAAAACCCGGGTTTTTTTGACTCTGCCCTCGCTCGGCCCGGCCCGGGCCCGCCCGCCCGTTTGCCACCTCTAGTTAAAAGAGTAAAATATATGAAGTTAAAAAATGTTATTTTGAAATAATCTGAAAAAAATCAGTATTTGGCTTGATTAAAAGAACTTAAATTTACCATAAAGACGTAAAGATTAACAGCCCAAAATCAATTATTAAATATAAAGAATTTTAAAAAAATGAAAAAAAAAACTTGTACGTATTTAAATGGAGGAAAGATGCCAGCATCCTTACCAAGTTTGATTGATGAACTTTAAGAGGTGCTTGTTACATGTCATGATATATGGATATCTACCTAAACACAGATTACTGGGTATCTAATTATCCATAATAGAAAATGGTCATATTGTGTCATTTTTATTTGGTAGAAAATATGTGATTACCGATAATTGCTTTTAGGAGTGTTTGGTATGAAATTAAGATTATTAATGGGTATATTTTTTCTAATATTGATCTTTTATTAAAATATTCTTGTACAAGTTTTAGTTGAATGATTCACCCATATAATTATTGTCAAATGTAGTCAACAATTATCAAGTTACTATCAAACTAATTAATTTTGTAGTACTTAGTAATCGTATTAACATTTTTAATATGTTTATAAAATAACAATTCTTGATTTATTCAATTATTAAGTACAAATTTTCAAGTATGTCGTTAATAATAAATTAAACTTATAATAATAAATAACAAACAACATCACATACGTTGTATGAACAATGAGTCATTTTAATTAAACTAAACATGTCAACAACCAAAAAAAATAAAAAAAAAAGTAAAAATAAATGTAAAATATGTGATTAATAAAGATATTTATGTCCCAATTATTAAATATAAATGATATTTTTGTCTAAATAAAATTTTCAGCTTGACCCCTATGTGGTTATCTTATATTACCATTAATTTTTTGGTTATTTAATTACCGGGAATATTGATATTACTGGTATCTGATTACTAGGAATGTAAAATTACCAATGTAATAAACACGATCTATAAAGATGACCAGCTCACATTATTATCAATGAAACAAACACAATGTAAGACCCCAACTTATTAATGAATAAAATCAAATTTTCTCTAAATATTATTGTGAATAATAAGGGGTTAATTTGATATAATACTTTGGTTATGGGTGAAATGTGCAAATTTTACAAAATAAGCAAGTGGTTATAAAATATTTATTTTTGGTCGGTGAATATTCGGTTGGTCGTGGAATATTCTTGCTGTCGGGGAATATTCGTACGACGACGCAGCCTTGTGTGGGCCCCATAACGGAAAGCGATTGGATGAAGAAAACGACAAGTATAAGTTGTTTATAAATAATGGCGTAGTTGTTACCGTTAATACTGTTGGAATACCCGGTGGTTAAAATACAGTAGCACACGGTATTGCACCAATTATTGATTCTTACGTAAGAAGGCACTACTCAATAATTGTTACAGTAGTTATTATTCAATATTTTATTTTATTGATTCAATAATTGCTGCGTTGATATTTTATATTATTGTTGTTTCAATAATTGTTGCTGCACAGTATTTTCATTTATCAGATCAATAATTCATATTATTTGAATAATATTATTAGATAACATTATTGGCAATGTCTAGAAAGTTCTGTCTAAGGAGAGGTTTGGTCATCTAATTGCGCGCCAGTAAGGAGAAATCCTTATTGGAAAGCCCCCTCTTTCCTGGGAACGGCCTGGTTGTCATAAATGTGATTCTGTAATATTATTTGTGAATAATTAATTATTGATTCATATGATAAGAAAATATTTATTTTATGTGGATATAAATGAGGGATATATTTTTGTGGTTAAAAATGAAGGAGTTAATGTTGAGGTTTTTGTCAGTATTTTTGTCGGAATGGAGGTATTAAAAATCAGGGTTTTTGAGATAGTTTGCGGGGGTTATAATTTTTAATCCGACCGTTGGATCGTGGTAATTTTTGGATATGTTATACATATATAAGTTGAGTATATGTCCACAAATTTTGAACCGTTAAAAATGAACGTATGATTTATTACGAATTTTACAAGATGACTGGTTCAGAAATTGTTGAATTTTCGGAGTTTATCATTTTGGTGGAAAATTCTAGAATTGGTGGGCCCCACTTGTGGTTGGTGAAGAAATGTGCTGAATTATATTTCAAATGTGGTGGGTGGGAATAGTAGCAGGTAAAGCCATCAGGTTGCAGGTCAAACCTACCAAAATTTTCCTATAAATAGAGGGCTAAGTTAGAATTGAAAATCACACCAGAAACAAGTTTTCTCTCTTTCTCTCTCTAGATTATTGAGTGTATTTTGTGAGTATTTAGATACTTTGAGAGTTTCTATTCATCAGAGCAAGTTTCTTTCAGCCTTATACCGGTATTCCGACCAGAAGTACTGATATTTTGAGGTAAGGGGTATTATTTATTTCACATTCTGAAGAGATATTATTTTTCGCATTCGTATGAATATTATTTATGTTCAATATTCATAAGAAATTTTATATCTTTCAATATTCGTGAGAAATTATATTCGTTTAATATTCGTAATGAATATTTTTTCATTTGATATTTGTAAGGGATATTATTTTCTTCTTAATGATATTATTTTCTTCAATATCATTATGCTGAAATATTGTTATGAGTTTTTATCAAATTTGGAACTTTTTGTGTCGGGGGTTACTATTCACGTATACGGCACTATTCACGTATACGGCACTATTCACGAATACGGCACTATTCACCGAAAAATAAAATTTTCCCTTTTTGTCCAAGATGTCTATTATGGTTACTATCTTTGATTGTATCCATGTTTTGATCTTTATTTTTGAATTCTGCTTCACAATTGATTATTATGAAGTATTATTGATCTTGGATAAACTGTTATACGAATCCCTACTATTTGTCCTTCTGTCTCATTGGATTCGTTCTCTTTAAGATATTTTTCATCATCCTCAGTCCTAAATGATGATATTACTGAATATCTTTGGCCTGTAGTGCAAAGATGTATAATTACTTGATGAATATCTTTGGCCTGTAGTGCAAAGATGAACAGGTGTTGAGATGAACATGACCGACTGATGATACAAATGAATATCTTTGGCCTGTAGTGCAAAGATGAATATTTGGTTAAAGATGATTATTAATTGATGTTACAGGGATAAAATATTGATGATGGACTTTTAAATCTTAGAAGATAGTAGAATTCTTTCTCTACTTGACTCTTCTAATGGTTTGCTGTTTCCGCTGCAGTTGTTGATCTAAAACTTGTTGTCGATTATATTTTATCAGATTTTTCCCTGTTGAAGACTAACGATAATTTGTTGTATATTATCTTAGTCATAATATTCTTTACTGGGCTAGTTGAGCTCACCCTTTTCCTTTTTGTTTCATTTTTCTTCTCAGGAGGTGAGAACATAGCAGGATCTAGTCGGGGTATGGAGTGATGGTTCTAGAAAGATGTATTAGCAGTCCTCACTATTTCTGTAAAATAGTGTTTGAATAATTGTAATGAGGATTTATTTGAGTGTGGATATTGTCTAGAAGACAATATTTGTATTTAAACTCACAGTATGTGTTGTCGTATTTTGCACGACAATTGTATTATTGAAGTTGTAGTTTGCTTTCTGTACCATGTATTTGGCGACTCAGAATGGGTGTTGTATACCTATTCTGGGGGCGTCACAGTTGGTATCAGAGCTTAGGGATATGATCCCTGGCTGAGATGTGAGACAAGAACTAGGAGGGGAGAGACGGGGAATTCCTTCGCTAGTATGACCTGACTAAGTTTATTTGGTGTTTATTTGGTCGGTCAGAGTATAGGGATAATATATGACATGACTATTAACCCTTGTTTTATGGCAGTATTTAAGAATGGCAGCTGAGAACGTTAATAATGGAGTAAATCAGACCGTGGAGACACCTTTGATCACTACCCAAGGGAACGTGCAACAGGAAGGCAATATTCCTCCTGTAAACAACGTTACCGAGCAAACGATGAATGATGGAATGTTTAGGAGCTTTTTGCAGTTCATGCAAAATCAGACGAGGGAGACTCGTGTGCAGAATACGGGTGAAAATGATAACAACGCGCGGTTTGTCACAGCTAAGCAGTTCAAAGAATTGGGACCACCAGAATTTAAGGGAAAGCCGGATCCGATCATGGCGGAAACGTGGGTCAAGCAAATTACCAAGATATTTGATGTCTTGGGATGCACGGAGGAACAGAAGGTTCCATTCGCCACATTTATGTTCCGCGGTGAGGCAGACTACTGGTGGGAGTCTGTGAAGCGTACCCAGCCTGACGCACTCAACATGTCCTGGGAAACATTTCAAAAACTGTTCAATGACAAGTACTTTCCTGAAAGTATTCGTCATATGAAGGAGGTTGAGTTTATTAGACTGGAACAAAACAACATGACGGTGTCCCAGTACGAGGCGAAGTTTGCAGAGTTATCCAGGTTTGCACCTCATTTGGTCGAAAATGAGGAACGAATGACAAGGATGTTTCTGAGAGGTCTAAAACCCGAGATTCGGCAATATCTTATCTCTCATAAATTTTCTTTATATTCAGATGTTGTAAACAGGGCTCAATTATTAGAGCGAGATAATGAGTATGTGCAACCGAGGGACCACAACCAGGGTCATACCGGTGGCGGCAGTCATCGAAGCAATGAAAACCAGCAGGGAGGAAAACATTCGGACAAAAGCGGTAACCACTCTGGTGGTAATCGTGGTCGTGATAATAGAAGGAGCGAGTCGGGAGGAGATTTCAAGAAGAGAAGGTACAACAATGATAACGTGAAGACGTCAGCACAAACATCAACTGTTTCTAGGGGAGGAGAACGACCACCGGTCGTATGTTACAAATGTGGGAAAGAGGGACATATCAGCCCAAACTGCCCACAACAATCCAAGGTATGTTATAACTGTGGAAAGGAAGGTCATATAGCTCGAGAGTGTTCTGTAGCAAAACCAAGTTCAGCGGGGATGGTGACTCCAAAAGTTATCCCGGATAAGTCGAAATCAGCGGTTCCTGGAAGGGCGTTTGTCGTTACTGGCCAAAACGCGAGAAACCCGAACGAGGTGATCACGGGTAAGCTAATCTTGAATTCTTGCGAAGTTTATACTTTACTAGATACCGGTTCTACCCATTCTTTTATCTCTCCTGCTTGTGCTCAACGTTTAAACTTGACTCCGGAGAAATTGGACTTTAACTTATCTGTTGAAACTCCGTTGGGTGAAACCTTCGTTACATCTACAGTTAATAAATCTTGCATGATCCAAGTTGGCACTATCACATTACCTGTTGATCTTATCTCTTTAAAGATACTTGCTTTTGATGTGATTTTAGGAATTGATTGGTTAACCACTCATCATGCTAAAATTGATTGTTTTCGTAAGGTTGTTAGTTTTCATATTCCTAACCAACCTGTCATACGAATTCAAACTACTAAACCACTAAAATCAGTCACTGTCATATCAAGCCACAAAGCTATTCGTTTATTAAAAAACGGATGTCAAGCTTTCTTAGCCCATGTTATGGATTTGAACAAAGACAAGTCAGATTTGAATAATATTTCTATTGTTAGAGAATTTTCCGATGTATTTCCTGAAGAACTTCCCGGTCTACCCCCGGAACGAGAAATTGAATTCTTTATTGACCTTGAACCCGGTACAAAGCCCATTTCTAAAACCCCATATCGAATGGCTCCTATTGAACTTCAGGAGTTAAAAGTCCAACTACAGGAGTTGTTGGACATCGGTTTTATTCGTCCTAGTACGTCTCCTTGGGGTGCTCCTGTTTTATTCGTAAAGAAGAAAGACGGGAGTATGCGACTTTGTATTGACTATCGAGAATTGAACCATGTCACCATCAAGAATAGGTATCCGCTACCTCGCATTGATGACCTGTTTGACCAGTTGCAAGGAGCACAATTCTTTTCAAAGATCGATCTTCGTTCTGGATATCATCAGCTGAAGATTAAAACTGAGGATATTCCAAAGACTGCCTTCAGAACTCGGTACGGGCATTATGAATTCTTAGTAATGTCTTTTGGATTGACTAATGCTCCTGCTGCTTTCATGGATATGATGAACCGTGTATTCAAAGAATATTTGGATCAGTTCGTTGTTGTCTTTATTGATGACATCCTCATCTATTCCAAAAGCCGTGAAGATCATGAGCGCCATTTGAAGCTGGTACTGCAAAGGCTTCGTGAAAACAAGCTATATGCCAAACTGAAGAAATGCGAGTTCTGGCTTGAGGAAGTAGCATTCCTTGGGCACATGGTGTCAAAACATGGAGTATCTGTCGACCCGGCGAAGATTGAAGCCATACAAAGTTGGGAGCAACCGAAGTCGGTAACCGAAGTACGTAGCTTTCTGGGCTTAGCTGGTTATTATCGGAGATTTGTGGAAGGATTTTCTCGAATCGCTACTCCGTTAACTCAGCTGACTCGGAAAGATACAAAATTCGTATGGAGTGAGGAATGCGAGAAGAGTTTCCAAGAACTCAAGAGGAGACTCATTTCGGCACCTGTTTTGACAATACCATCTGGTTCGGATGGATTTGTTATCTACAGCGATGCTTCAGGCAAAGGGTTAGGATGTGTTCTCATGCAACATGGGAAAGTCATAGCCTATGCCTCACGACAACTCAAAGAATATGAGAGGAATTATCCTACTCATGATTTGGAGTTGGCAGCAGTCGTTTTTACGTTGAAGATCTGGAGACACTACCTGTATGGGGAGAAAGTGGAGATCTATACAGATCATAAAAGCCTCAAATATTTCTTCACCCAAAAGGAACTCAACATGCGGCAACGACGTTGGCTTGAGCTGTTGAAAGATTACGATCATACCATCCAATACCATCCTGAAAAAGCAAACGTAGTAGCTGACGCATTGAGTAGAAGATCATATGCGGGTACGAGTGCAATGTTTTTAACACAAAGGCCCATTTTGTATGACTTGCAAAGGATGGAGATAGAGATGAAGGCTCCAAGTACCCACATGATGATATCAAATATACGAGTAGAACCGACTTTAATCGATAAAGTTAAAGCTGCTCAAGCTACGGACATGGAGCTGATGCGTATGAAGAAGAAAGTGCAAGAAGGTGCTATTCCAGAAGCAAGAATCGATGAAGAAGGAATACTTCGAGTCAACTCCAGACTTTGTGTTCCTAACGATTTTGACTTGAAGCATAGAATAATGATGGAGGCACACAACACACCGTTTGCAATCCATCCTGGGAGTACCAAAATGTATCACGATCTTCGACATACATTTTGGTGGAGCAATATGAAAAGAGAGATCACGGAGTTTATCTCGAGATGTTTAACTTGTCAACGTGTAAAAGCGGAGCATCAAGTACCAAAGGGTCCATTACAACCACTTGAGATTCCGAAATGGAAGTGATAACACATTACTATGGATTTCGTTACAGGTCTTCCCAAGGTTTCTCAAGGCATAGATGCGATTTGGGTTATTGTTGATAGATTAACCAAGTCCGCTCATTTCTTGCCGATACGTGAGACTTATTCCCTTGAACGTCTTGCTAGTATGTACGTGAACGAGATTGTGAGATTGCATGGCATGCCAGTATCCATAGTTTCGGATCGTGACCCAAGATTCACTTCACGATTTTGGGTTAGCTTGCAGAAAGCTATGGGCACGGATTTACGATTCAGTTCAGCATACCATCCTCAAACGGACGGACAATCAGAGAGGACTATTCAAACTCTTGAAGATCTATTAAGACTTTGTGTCTTAGATCTCAAAGGGAGTTGGGATAAGTACCTACCATTGGTGGAATTCTCCTACAACAACAGTTATCAGGCGAGCATAGGTATGGCTCCATTTGAGGCGTTGTATGGAAGAAAATGTCGTTCTCTAGTATGCTGGGACGAGGTGGGTGAAGCAACATTGTTGGGATGAGTTTTTATCAAATTTGGAACTTTTTGTGTCTGGGGTTACTATTCACGTATACGGCACTATTCACGTATACGGCACTATTCACGAATACGGCACTATTCACCGAAAAATAAAATTTTCCCTTTTTGTCCAAGATGTCTATTATGGTTACTATCTTTGATTGTATCCATGTTTTGATCTTTATTTTTGAATTCTGCTTCACAATTGATTATTATGAAGTATTATTGATGATGGACTTTTAAATCTTAGAAGATAGTAGAATTCTTTCTCTACTTGACTCTTCTAATGGTTTGCTGTTTCCGCTGCAGTTGTTGATCTAAAACTTGTTGTCGATTATATTTTATCAGATTTTTCCCTGTTGAAGACTAACGATAATTTGTTGTATATTATCTTAGTCATAATATTCTTTACTGGGCTAGTTGAGCTCACCCTTTTCCTTTTTGTTCCATTTTTCTTCTCAGGAGGTGAGAACATAGCAGGATCTAGTCGGGGTATGGAGTGATGGTTCTAGAAAGATGTATTAGCAGTCCTCACTATTTCTGTAAAATAGTGTTTGAATAATTGTAATGAGGATTTATTTGAGTGTGGATATTGTCTAGAAGACAATATTTGTATTTAAACTCACAGTATGTGTTGTCGTATTTTGCACGACAATTGTATTATTGAAGTTGTAGTTTACTTTCTGTACCATGTATTTGACGACTCAGAATGGGTGTTGTATACCTATTCTGGGGGCGTCACATTATTGAAGTTCCGGCATAATTAATTTTTAAAGTTTTAAATATTTTTTAAAAGAAACACATTTTTTTTATTTTGGTGGGCCCCACATGTGTGGTAAATGAGCTGAGTTCAGATGTCAAGAGGTGGGCGTGAAACTTTTTTATAAATATTATTATTTTATTAAATTTTCTGCTTTGGTGTTCTAAGCATTTTTCTCTAAATAGGGTGCTTAGATTAGAATTAAAAATCACACCAGAATCTGAAGTTTTCTCTCTCTATATTATCGAGCGTATTTTTGTGAATATTTTGATACTTTGAGTGTTGCTATACGGTGCAAGTATCCTTCAACATTATATCCGATATTTCAGTCAGAAGCATTATCTTTTTGAGGTAAGAGATGTTATTTTTTTGTTATAAATGATGTTATTTCTTTTAATATCATAAATATTGGTAAGATTTTTTTTGTGAAATTCTTGTCTTTTTGTGGCGGGGTAACTATTCACGTATACGGTACTATTCACGTATACGACACTATTCACAGAAAAATTTAAATTTTTTCTTTTCTTGTCCAAGTTGTTTATTATGGTTACTAGCTTTGATTGTATCAATATTTTGATCCTCATTCTTAAATTTTGCTCCACAATGGTTTATTATGGAGTATTTTTTAATATGGATGAACTAAAATACGAATCCTTCATCCTTATTCTTTTATCTCACTGGATTCGTTTTTTTTAAAATATTTTCATCATTCTCAGTCCTAAATGATGATATTATTGAATATCTTTGGCCTGCAGTGCAAAGATGAATGATTAACGGATGAACGTCATTGGCCCGTAGTGCAAAGATGAACAGGTTTTTAGAAAAACATGACCAACTAGTGATACAAATAAATATCTTTGGTCTATAGTGCAAAGATGAATATTTGAATCAAGATGTATATTGATTGATATTACAAGGATAAAATACTGATGATGGACTTTTAAATCTTAGAAGATAGTAGAATTCATTCTCTACTTGACTCTTCTAATGGATTGTTGTTTCTGTTGCAGTTGTTGATCTAAAACTTGTTGTCTATTATATTTAATCAGATTTTTCCCTGTTGAAGACTAATGATAATTTATTGTATATTATCTTAGTCATAATATTCTTTACTAGGCTAGTTGAGCTCACCTTTCCTTTTTGTTTCATTTTTCTTGGGATGCGAGAATATAGCAGGAACTAGTCAGGGTGTGGAGTGATATTTCTAGTCAGTTGTGTTAGCAGTCCTCACTATTTTGTAAAATAGTATTTCAATAATTATAATGAGGACTTATTTGAGTGTGGATATTGTCTAGAAGATAATATTTGCATTTAAACTCACAGTTTATGTGTTGTCGTATTTTGCACGATAATTGTAGTAATGATGTTGTAGTTATTTCTGTACCATGTATTTGACGACTAAGAATAGGTGATGTATATCTATTTTAGGGGCGTCACAACTATAGTAACCATTTTGTACCATCACTCCATTCTCTCGACTAGTCCCAGCTATATTCTCACTTCCTGAAGAAAATAATGAAAGAAAAGGGTAAGCTTAACTAGCCTAGTAAAGAATATTATGACTAAGACAATGTAAAATAAATTATGTTAGGAGTATGTATGTGAATATTATTCCTTATTTATATAATTTGAAGATGAAGATGATGAAGTTAATGAATGAATATACAAATATGTATGCATTGATAAAAGCTGTAAAGTCCTTAATAGATGATAGACAATATGGACAAGGTCTTAGATTGAAATGATTAAATATGTTAGGTTGATATAATATGAATGAATAGTTTTGTAAAAGTTCTTCAAAAGATCATGATGTACAAGGATTATGAGTAGAAAGATCAAACTTGTTGGGTTGATCTTATAAAGTGTAATAGATATGTTTGTCTGATTGAAGAGCACTGCACTAGTCACTATAGTCTGCCAAGAAAGTAAGGTAGAATAGTATTCTATCGAAGCAGAATCGTAGATTACACTTAGAATCGTAGGCTTCACTCGAAATCGTGAAGTCTACTAGTCGTCACCAATTAGAATCATAGTCTGCAGAACCAGAGCCAAAGTCGTAGTCAGCCAAGTGCTTACATAACTAAGGTATAATCGTAGAGCACTCTACGATTCTCAACAGATGAGCAATCCTGAAGTGTATGCATAGATCTCAAGCTTTGGTAAGAGTAGTCAAGTTTCAGAAGGCAATCTACTTGAAAAATATCAGAAAGCATTCTCTAAATGACCTGCAAGTAAATAGAAGATCAAAGCACCATGTGACGCCCCCAGAATAGGTATACAACACCCATTCTGAGTCGCCAAATACATGGTACAGAAAGCAAACTACAACTTCAATAATACAATTGTCGTGCAAAATACGACAACACATACTGTGAGTTTAAATACAAATATTGTCTTCTAGACAATATCCACACTCAAATAAATCCTCATTACAATTATTCAAACACTATTTTACAGAAATAGTGAGGACTGCTAATACATCTTTCTAGAACCATCACTCCACACCCCGACTAGATCCTGCTATGTTCTCACCTCCTGAGAAGAAAAATGGAACAAAAAAGAAAAGGGTGAGCTCAACTAGCCCAGTAAAGAATATTATGACTAAGATAATATACAACAAATTATCGTTAGTCTTCAACAGGGAAAAATCTGATAAAATATAATCGACAACAAGTTTTAGATCAACAACTGCAGCGGAAACAGCAAACCATTAGAAGAGTCAAGTAGAGAAAGAATTCTACTATCTTCTAAGATTTAAAAGTCCATCATCAATATTTTATCCCTGTAACATCAATTAATAATCATCTTTAACCAAATATTCATCTTTGCACTACAGGCCAAAGATATTCATTTGTATCATCAGTCGGTCATGTTCATCTCAACACCTGTTCATCTTTGCACTACAGGCCAAAGATATTCATCAAGTAATTATACATCTTTGCACTACAGGCCAAAGATATTCAGTAATATCATCATTTAGGACTGAGGATGATGAAAAATATCTTAAAGAGAACGAATCCAATGAGACAGAAGGACAAATAGTAGGGATTCGTATAACAGTTTATCCAAGATCAATAATACTTCATAATAATCAATTGTGAAGCAGAATTCAAAAATAAAGATCAAAACATGGATACAATCAAAGATAGTAACCATAATAGACATCTTGGACAAAAAGGGAAAATTTTATTTTTCGGTGAATAGTGCCGTATTCGTGAATAGTGTCGTATACGTGATTAGTAACCCCCGACACAAAAAGTTCCAAATTTGATAAAAACTCATATCAATATTTTAGCATAATGATATTGAAGAAAATAATATCATTAAGAAGAAAATAATATCCCTTACCTCAAAATATCAGTACTTCTGGTCGGAATACCGGTATAAGGCTGAAAGAAACTTGCTCTGATGAATAGAAACTCTCAAAGTATCTAAATACTCACAAAATACACTCAATAATCTAGAGAGAGAAAGAGAGAAAACTTGTTTCTGGTGTGATTTTCAATTCTAACTTAGCCCTCTATTTATAGGAAAATTTTGGTAGGTTTGACCTGCAACCTGATGGCTTTACCTGCTACTATTCCCACCTACCACATTTGAAATATAATTCAGCACATTTCTTCACCAACCACAAGTGGAGCCCACCAATTCTAGAATTTTCCACCAAAATGATAAACTCCGAAAATTCAACAATTTCTGAACCAGTCATCATGTAAAATTCGTAATAAATCATACGTTCATTTTTAACGGTTCAAAATTTGTGGACATATACTCAACTTATATATGTATAACATATCCAAAAATTACCACGATCCAACGGTCGGATTAAAAATTATAACCCCCGCAAACTATCTCAAAAACCCTGATTTTTAATACCTCCATTCCGACAAAAATACTGACAAAAACCTCAACATTAACTCCTTCATTTTTAACCACAAAAATATATCCCTCATTTATATCCACATAAAATAAATATTTCCTTATCATATGAATCAATAATTAATTATTCACAAATAATATTACAGAATCACATTTATGACAACCAGACCGTTCCCAGGAAAGAGGGGGCTTTCCAATAAGGATTTCTCCTTACTGGCGCGCAATTAGATGACCAAACCTCTCCTTAGACAGAACTTTCTAGACATTGCCAATAATGTTATCTAATAATATTATTCAAATAATATGAATTATTGATCTGATAAATGAAAATACTGTGCAGCAACAATTATTGAAATAACAATAATATAAAATATCAACGCAGCAATTATTGAATCAATAAAATAAAATATTGAATAATAACTACTGTAACAATTATTGAGTAGTGCCTTCTTACGTAAGAATCAATAATTGGTGCAATACCGTGTGCTACTGTATTTTAACCACCGGGTATTCCAACAGTATTAACGGTAACAACTACGCCGTTATTTATAAACAACTTATACTTGTCGTTTTCTTCATCCAATCGCTTTCCGTTATGGGGCCCACACAAGGCTGCGTCGTCGTACGAATATTCCCCGACAGCAAGAATATTCCACGACCAACCGAATATTCACCGACCAAAAATAAATATTTTATAACCACTTGCTTATTTTGCAAAATTTGCACATTTCACCCATAACCAAAGTATTATATCAAATTAACCCCTTATTATTCAGAATAATATTTAGAGAAAATTTGATTTTATTCATTAATAAGTTGGGGTCTTACACACCAACTCTATCAGTAAGGCTTATTGAGAAGTGAAAATCCATTCAGAAGGAGTCTCTTACATAGGCTCATCAGAAGACAACGATCGTAGTGTTGGCGACAACGATTGTAGTGTCTGCAAATTAGCAGCAGATTCTAATAAAGCACCTACAGAGACAAGGGTAAGCATACAGAGGACAGACGAAGAGGATTGTCTATGCTCAGCCTCACCATAAAGAATGATCAAGAGATCACAGGGCAGAAAGTTAAGGAAGCTGAACATTACTAATCAAAAGAGACATACAGACCAAACCACTAAAGCAGTCAACCAATTTATTAGTTCTTGAAACAAGTCAAGATAATTATGATCGTAGAATAGACTGCAAGAGCAAAATACAAGATGGTACAACATTGTCAAATCACAGAGCTCTCTGGAAACCGAAGAGATATCAGTCAAGTCACACTACGATTTCCACAAATAAACTACGACCAAGTACATGAACGTCAGCACTAGAATCGTGGAGTTCATTTGTCTAATTATTGAGACTTAGCAATGTCTGTGACGCCCCCAAAATAGGTATACATCACCCATTCTGAGTCGCTAAATACATGGTACAAAATACAAATATAAATTTAAATATACAACATAAGCTGTGAGTTTTAATACAAATATTGTCTTCTAGACAGTATTAAAACTCAAAATAAGTCCTCAATACATTTATTATCACACTATTTCACAGAATAGTGAGGACTACTAATGCAAATATCTGGACCGTCACTCCGTTTCCCGACTAGTCTCAGTTATATTCTCATTTCCTGAAGAGAACAATGAAAGCAAAGGGTGAGCTCAACTAGCCCAGTAAGAAATATTATGACTAAGATAATGCAGAATAAAATTCCGTTAGCCTTCAACAGTGTTAAACTGATAAAATATAATATACATCAAGTTTAACTGCAGCGGAACAAGTAATCCATTAGAAGAGTCAAGTAGAACATGAAATCTACTATCTTCTATGATTTAAAAAGAATTTATCATCAATTATATCGTTGAGACTCAGCTTAATAAATAATCCACATCATCCATCCACGCACTACGACCAAGGATATTCTTTAGTATTACGACCACAAATTATCCATGCACTACGAACCAAGGATAATCGTGTATTCATCAATGGTCATGATCATACCAATAACTGTCCATCAATGCACTACGGGTCAATGAGGACTTTTACCACATTATTTGTAACATTACGGTTATGATTATACCGAATAATTCCTAGTTATAATCATACAAAGTCCATCTATGCACTACAGGCCACAAATGACTTTCAACATAATATAAACATAAGGATGATGACAATGATATAAGAATTCAATAAAACAAGTTCAAGGATAAATTTTTAAAGATTTATAATTTAATTTATCCAGAAATCAATAACGTCCAAATTGTCAACATGATACTGCTTTGTGGAGTAAAATTCAAGAATAATATTGTACCCAAAATAATTTAGATCGAAAATGAATCAAATTTTTTTTATGAATAGTACTCCGGGTGAATAGTACTCGAGTGAATAGTATCCCGTAAATAGTACTTCAAGAATAGTAACTTTGTGAATAGTACTCCGGCAGGAAAAAGTTAAAACTTATCAAGAATGCTCAGAATAATATTTCCATGAAAAGATACTAGATGAAACGCAAATATCAAGGATATTCTACTAATTTCATGGAGTTTAGAAGCCAAAACTTTAACAAAACGAGTATAGAATTCGAAATCTGAAACGAAATAATATTACATACTACGGAGTATGGAAGAAAATATTATTTTATATGAATACTGAATAAAAATAATATCCCTTACCTTGAAAAGAAGAGTATTCTAACTGGTATAGCGGGGATATTCTTGAAGAAAACTTGCACTGTTTTCTACGCTCAAAACTTTCTTAAACTCTAAAGAAATACGATCAAGATTATAGAAGAAGAATTCTCTGATTCTGGTGTGATTTTCAATTCTAACTAAGCATCCTATTTATAAGAGAATGGAAAGATACTATTTGAAAAAAAATTCACGGACCAACAGTAGAATTTTCGGACGAACGCATCACGGGATGAACTTTACAACTTCAAAGACGCCTATTTTCAAATAATAATATAATAATCAAATAAAATAAAACTTTATAATATATATATATATATATATATATATATATATATATATATATATATATATATTATATCAATTCCCTCATATACACGTTTTCCCTTCCCTCCCCCCCCCCATTTCCCAGGCAAAATATATGCTTATACATATAAACATATAATACTTATATATATATATATATATATATATATATATATATATATATATATATATATATATATAACAAAATTGAGATAGCTTTCTACCGACAGTTTTGAAAAATGGGTAAATGGGGGTCCATAATACGCCAATATTTACAACAAATATTTCATAAAAATAACCTCAATATTTTTAACAACATTAATTATCATTATTATTATTCGCAATATTTAACAACCAGATCGTTCCCAGGAAAAAGGAGGCTTTCCAATAAGGATTTCTCCCTATTGGCGCGTAATTAGGTGACCAAACCTCTCCTCGACAGAACTTTCTAGACA
Organism: Panax notoginseng; assembly: GCA_016801055.1. Classification (NCBI taxonomy): domain Eukaryota; kingdom Viridiplantae; phylum Streptophyta; class Magnoliopsida; order Apiales; family Araliaceae; genus Panax; species Panax notoginseng. The sequence goes on along the minus strand of CM029015.1, from coordinate 204,370,397 downwards.
TCGTCAATATTATAAATAATAATATGAATAACTATATCGTCTCAATTATTGATTTAATAATATATAAAATATCGACAATAATTGAATCAAATAACGTGAGATACTATGCAGCAATTACTATAGGAATAATTGAACAAAACTGAGTGACTTCTCACGTAAGCATCAATAATCAATACCGTGTGCTACTATGCAACCACACGTATTACTATACTTTTAACACCGGGTATTTCAACACTTAACGGTAAAACTTTCGCCATTATTTTAATAAAAAGATATTTTTGTCGTTTTCTCATTCTAACAATAATTTTATTGTGGGTTCCACCAATGATTATGCCGTCGTACGAATATTCCCTGTTAAAATGAATATTCTCCGACCAATCGAATATTATATAACAACTTGCTTACTTTGCAAAATTTATAAATATTACCCACAACTATAACATTATAACAAATTCAACCCTTAATATTCAAAAATGATATTTATAAAAAAATTCATCTTTATTCATAAAAGTTGGGGTCCTACAATGTCTAACAATGAAGACCAACATCTGAATGTTGCTAATTGAAGATCCCGATGCACTCACCAACATCCTTGGTCTAAACCGAGGGAAAAGAAGAAAATAAAAAGGTGACCACCAACTAGTCTGCTGAAAGTGACATTTCAGATGTGTTAGGTGAAAGAGTAGACTGTTGTGTCATGCAAGTCAAAAAGGAGCTACCACATCAACCAGATTGTCTACATCAAAAATCTCAGAATATTTAAAGTCTTTTAAGAAGCTCTCAACGGCTATATTCTAACGGGAAGGTGATGGATGAACCTATAAAGAGTTGGAGCTTCAAAGACATAAAGGTTGTTTACTTGAGATGAAGTAAGTCATATGAAGCTTAACAGAGAAAAATGTCTCAATGACAGTGAGACTACCATAAAGAGAGTGAAGCATACCTAATTAGAGTCTTACAGTGATAAAGCTTCACTCAATACAAATGAGTATGACAATGAAATGACATTTGTACTGAGAGTCGGAAGGCCAAGAAGACAACAACTAGAGTGGCAGATCAGAAAGCAAAATACTTGAGCCACTCACGTTTCACCATGAACACATTGAGCTGAAGATAAGAAGATACAAAGCCGAATATGTGCACAAGACAACCAGTGTTCAAGGACTACTAAGTACCCAAAAAAGTCAAGCTGATATACAAAGACTTAGCAGTACCTCAACGGTGATAATGTGCAAAGCTGAATATTAGACGAAGACAAACATCAACAACAAAGAACAACAACACCAAGGGATGAGTCAAACTGCTAAGTACCAACAAGATGTTAAGCTGAATGTACATCTTAGAAGTCCATTAGATGTGATCAAGTTCCAATGTTGAATGCCATACGATCACAAGGAGCTGCTAAGTACCAGAAGATAAACAAACTAAATGTCAACTTAGCAGCTCAACAAGAATAACAAACAACCATCCAAACATCCAGGGCCTGAGGGGTCCTTGTCATTGTGACTAAACCAAAGTCAAGTCTGTTGGGCTTGTTGAGTACCAGAGGGTACAAGAGATTATAAGTCTGCTGGGCTTAGTCTACAGTTTCCATGTCTGCTGAGCTTGAAGAGTTCTTAGTGAACTAGAGTTTTCAAGTCTGCTGGGCTTGACAAGTTCTTAGTAAACTAGAGTTCCAAGGCTGCTGGTCTTGAAGGAATCTTAATGATTCAAAGTTGATCAAATCCTTAGTGGAATCCTTGTAAGACCCCAACTTTTATGAATAAAGATGAATTTTTTATAAATATCATTTTTGAATATTAAGGAGTGAATTTGATATAATATTATAGTTGTGGGTAATATTTATAAATTTTGCAAAGTACGCAAGTTGTTATATTATATTCGATTGGTCAGGGAATATTCATTTTAGCAGAAAATATTCGTACGACGGTATAATCATTGGTGGACCCCACAATGAAATTATTACTGGAATGAGAAAATGAGAGAAATATCTTTTTATAAAAATAACGGCGGAAGTTTTACCGTTAACTGTTGAAATACCAGGTGTTAAAAGAACAGTAATACGCGTGGTTGCATAGTAGCACACGGTATTGATTATTGATGCTTACGTAAGAAGTCACTTAGTTTCGTTCAATTATTGCTACAGTAATTGCTGCATAGTATCTCACGTTATTTGATTCAATTATTGTCGATATTTTATATATTATTAAATCAATAATTGTGACGATACAATTATTCATATTATTATTTAAAATATTGACGATGTCTAGAAAGTTCTGTCGAGGAGAGGTTTGGTCACCTAATTACGCGCCAATAGGGAGAAATCCTTATTGGAAAGCCCCCTCTTTCCTGGAAATGATCTGGTTGTTAAATATCGCGAATAATAATAATGATGAATAAATGTTGTTAAAAATATTGAGAGAATTTTTATGAGGTATTTGACGTGAATTTTGTTTATTTTATGGACCTCCATTTACCCATTTTTTAAAATAATCGGTAGAAAGTTATTCATTATTATATATATATATATATATATATATATATATATATATAATAAGTGGTAGGGACCACGAGTAATATATATAATGTGGTGGGGCCCACGTGTTGTTGAATTTAGGGGGGGAGAAACTGATTATTTGGTCACGGTGAGTACTAAATTTATATATATATATATATATATATATATATATATATATATATTAATAAGTTTTATTTTTTTATGAAAAATAGAATATATTATATTTTATTATGCATAGTGCTTGCATAGTAAATCAGAAAATAAAATTTTTCTTCAGCCGACGCCCGTGAGTTGGGCGACTATGCGTCCGTGATTTCTAAAAATTCAAATAGTATCCTTTTCATTCTCCTATAAATAGGATGCTTAGTTAGAATTAAAAATCACACCAGAATCAGAGAATTCTTCTTCTATAATATTGAGCGTATTTCTTTCGAGTTTTAGAAAGTTTTGAACGTAGAAAACAGTGAAAGTTTTCTTTAAGAATATTCCCGCTATACCAGTTGGAATACTCTTTTTTTCAAGGTAAGGGATATTTTTTTTCAGTATTTATATGAAATAATATTTTCTTCCATACTCTATAGTATGTAAGTAATATTATTTCGTTTCAGATTTCGAATTCTACACTAATTTTGTTAAAATTTTGGCTTCTATAATCCATGAAATTAGTAGAATATCCTTGATATTTACGCTTCATCCAGTATCTTTTCATGAAAATATTATTCTGAGCATTCTTGAGAAGTTTTAACTTTTTCATGCTGGAGTACTATTCACGGGTTACTATCCCCGAAGTACTATTCACGGGGTACTATTAATTGGGGTACTATTCACTTGGGGCACTATTAATGACAAAAACTGATTTCTTTTCGGTCTAAATTATTGTTGATACAATATTATTCTTGAATTTTACTCCACAAAGCAGTATCATGTTGACAATTTAGACATTATTGAATTATGGATAAATTAAATTGTCAGAGTCTTTAATATTTATCCTTTGCTTTCATTTAATTGAATTCCTATATCATTATCATCATACTCATTTTTATATTATGATGAAAGTCATTTGTGGCCCGTAGTGCATAGATGGACTTGGTATGATTATGACTAGGGATTATTCGGTACAATCATGACCGTAATATTATAAATAATATGATAAAAGTCCTCATTGGCCCGTAGTGCATTGATGGACATTGGTTGGCATAATCATGACCATTGATACAAATACGACTATCCTTGGCCCGTAGTACATGGATAATTCGTGGTCGTGATACGAATGAATATCCTTGGCCGTAGTGTAAGGATGATTCGATGATGTGGATTATTTATTAAGCTGAGTCTCAGCAATAAAATTGATGATTTAAATCATAGAAGATAGTAGATATCATGCTTTACTTGACTCTTCTAATGGATTGCTTATTCCGCTGCAATTAAACTTGATGTCTATTGTATTTTATCAGTTTAACACTGTTGAAAGCTAACGATAAATTATTCTGCATTATCTTAGTCATAATATTTCTTACTAGGTTAGTGGAGCTCACCCTTTGATTTCATTGTTCTCTTCAGAAAATGAGAATATAGTTGGGACTAGTCGGGGAACGGAGTGACGGTCCAGATATTTGTATTAATAGTCCTCACTATTTTGTGAAATATTATGAAAATAAATTTAATAATATTAAATTTGAGTTTAGATATTGTCTAGAAGACAATATTCGTGTTGAAACTTCTAGCTTATATTTTATCGTACTTTGCACGACAGTTGTATAATTAAGTTGTATTTGAATTATGTACCATGTATTTGGCGACTCAGAATGGGTGATGTATATCTATTTTAGGGGCATCACAGTTGGTATCAGAGCTTAGGGATATGATCTTTGGCTAAGATGTGAGACAAGAACTAGGGGGAGAGACGAAAAAATCCTTTGCTAGTATGACCTACCTAAGCTTATTTGTTATTTAATTGGTCGGTCAGAATATAGAGATAAAATGTGGTATGTCAATTAACCCTAATTTTGTGGCAGTATTTGAAAATGACATCTAAAAATGTTGATATCAGCAATGAAGCACATGAGACCGTTGAGTCACCAACGATCAATACCCAGGATAATGTGCAACAGGAAGACAATAATCCTCAGGTAAACAACAACACCGATCAAATGATGAACGATGGAATGTTCAGAGGTTTTATGCAATTCATACAACATCAGGCGAGAGCGGCTCCTGTTCAAAATACAGGTGAAAACACTGAAAACTCTCGGATGGTCACCGCTAAGCAGTTCATGGAGCTAGGACCACCGGAGTTTTTGGGAGAGCCAAAACCACTTAAGGCGGAGACGTGGATAAAGTCGATCACCAAGATATTTGATGTCTTGGGATGCTCCAAGGAGAAAAAAGTTCCCTTTGTCACCTTCATGTTGCGAGCAGAGGCAGATTACTGGTGGAAATGTGTAAAGCGTACTCAACCTGCCGCACTGAAAATGTCTTGGGAGAAGTTTCAAGAACTGTTCAACGATAAGTACTTTCCCGAAAGTATTTGTCACATGAAGGAGTTAGAGTTCATCAAGCTGGAGCAAAACAATATGACCGTGTCACAGTACGAAGCTAATTTTGCCGAGTTGTCCCGATTTGCGTCCCACTTAGTTGATAATGAGGAGAGAATGACGCGGATGTGACGCCCCCAAAATAGGTATACATCACCTATTCTGAGTCGCCAAATATATGGTACAGAATACAAATATAAACTTAAATATACAACATGAGCTGTGAGTTTTAATACAAATATTATCTTCTAGACAGTATTCAAACTCAAAATAAGTCCTCATTTATTATCACACTATTTTACATAATAGTAAGGACTACTAATGCAAACATCGGAATCGTCACTCCGTTCCCTGACTAGTCCCAGATATATTCTCATTTCCTGAAGAGAACAATGAAAGCAAAGGGTGAGCTCAACTAGCCCATTAAAAAATATTATGACTAAGATAATGCAGAATAAATTATCGTTAGCCTTCAACAATATTAAACTGATAAGAATATAATAAACATCAAGTTTAACTACAGTGGAACAAGCAATCCATTAGAAGAGTCAAGTAGAGCATGATATCTACTATCTTCTATGATTTAAAAAGTTTATCATTAATTTTATTGTTGAGACTCAGCTTAATAATTAATCCAGATCATCGAATCATTCCTGCACTATGGCCAAGGATATTCATTAGTATCACGACCACGAATTATCCATGCACTACGGGCCAAGAATATTTATATTTTCATTAATGGTCATGATTATGCCAACAACTGTCCATCAATACACTACGGGCCAATGATGACTTTTACCACATCATTTGTAATATTACGGTCATGATTATACCGAATAATCCCTAGTCATAATTATACAAATCAATAGTACATCTATGCACGTAAGACACAGATGACTTTTATCACAATATAAGTATGAGAATGATGAGAATGATATAAGAATTCAATTGAAAGAAAGCAAATGATAAATTTTTAAATATTTATAATTTAATTTATCCAGAATTCAATAATGTCCAAATTGTCAACATGATACTGCTTTGTGGAGTAAAATTCAAGAATAATATTGTATCAAAAATAATTTAGACCGAAAAGAAATCAAATTTTGTCATGAATAGTACTCCAGGTGAATAGTACCCGAGTGAATAGAAACCCATGAATAGTAACCCGTAAATAGTAACTCGGTATGAAAATTATCCTGAATCCTCGGGTGAATAATATTCTTCCTCGGGTGAAAATATTGATATTTAATAAGAAAGTTCAGATATATATTCCAATAAAACGATACTGGATGAAGCGCAAAACTCAAGGATATTCCACTAATTTCAGGAATTATAGAAGCAATACCTATCACGGTAAGTTTAGATGAAAATAAATAATATACAAAACTACAAATAAATTTTCACTGTCATGCGGTAGTCCGCGTATACAGATCATTTCTACAATTTAATAACAATTGAATACGAAGGGTTATTCACCAGGAATGCAGTAGTCCGCGTAGACAGGTTATTCCCACAGAATAATAATGAATGGAATAACAAAAGATTTCACCAGGCATGCGGTAGTCCGCGTAGACAGGTTATTCTCACAGAAAAATAAAGAATGGAATAACAAAAGATTTTACCATGCATGCGGCAGTCCGCGTAGACAGGTTATTCCAACAGAATAATAAAGAATGGAATAACAAAAAGATTTCACCATGCATGCGGTAGTCCGCATAGACAGGTTATTCCAACAGAATAATAAAGAATGGAATAACAACACTTACGAGTATTGAAAGAAAATAACTCTCTTCATGAATATGAAAGAAATAAAACCCCTTACGAATACAACAAATAATATCCCTTACGAATATTGAACGAAGATAATATTTCTTACGAATACGAAAAATAATATCGTAAGTGAATATGAAATAAATAACACCCCTTACCTTAGTAGAAGATTGAATACTAAAGTAGGGTAGTAGCAGAATACTCTTCTTCTTGCTCTCTATAGTTTCTCTCTCTAGAGTTTCAGTGAATTCGTAAAAAATAATGAAGGAATGAGCTTCTATTTATAGGAAAAAAGACTGAATAGTAACTAATTCATGAATGGCCAAGATTAATTTACTTTTAAACGGACGGTTCATATTGATTTACTATTAAAACTTAAAGCAACGGTCCATACTGATTTACTATTAAAACTTTAAACCAGCGATCCATATTTATTTACTATTATAACTTCAACCAACGGTCTGAAAAATTAGCACATCTCCTCATGGAATAATAAGTCAAGCTTATAATAAACACCTCATAACAAACCCCTCTATTTATATCAAAAATTGAATAAATAATTTTCAAAAATCACTTATAAACACATTTTTAATCTATTAACAATTATTCATCATTAATATTATAATTCACAATATTTAACAACTAGATCATTCCCAGTAAAGAGGGAGCTTTCCGATAAGAATTTTTCCCTATTGACGCGCAATTAGGTGACCAAACCTCTCCTCGACAGAACTTTCTAGACATCGTCGATATTATAAATAATAATATGAATAACTTTGTCGTCTCAATTATTGATTTAGTAATATAAAATATTATGCAGATGATACTGTGACAATAATTGAATCAAATAATGTGAGATACTAAGCAACAATTACTGTAGTAATAATTGAGTATAACTGAGGGTCTTATTCCGTAAGCATCAATAATCAATACCGTTTGCAACTATGCAACCACACGTATTACTGTACTTTTACCATCTGGTATTTCAACAGTTTAACGGTAAAACTTTCGCCGTTAATTTTTATAAAAAGATATTTATGTCGTTTTTAAACTCCGATAGTTATTCCGGTTGTGGGGTCCACCAATGATGGTGTCGTCGTACGGATATTTTCCGACAAAAAAGAATATTCTCCAACACAACGAATATTTTATTTCAACTTGTTTACTTTGAAATTTTTTTGCATATCACCCTTAACTTTAACCCTTCGTCAATTTAACCATTTATTAAATAGAATAATAATTATAAGAAAATTGAATACTTTTATTTCATAAAATTCGAGGTCTTACAGCGGATGTTTCTAAGAGGTTTGAAACCCGAGATACGTCAATACTTCATTTCTCATAAACTTTGCTTGTATTCAGATGTTGTTAACAGGGCTCAATTATTGGAGCGCGATAATGAGTCAACCCAACTAAGAGAGAGCAACCGACAAAATGATAATACTAGTGGTAGCAGTCATCGAAGCGGTGACAACAAACGTAGAGGGAATCAATATGCCAGAAATGATAACCACTTCGATAGTAATCATGGCCAAGACAATAAGAGTGGAAATTTCAAGAAGAGGAGATTCAATAATGATAGAAAGGCGTCAGCACCAACAACCGTTGTTAAGGAAGGAGAACGACCACCGATCATATGCTTCAAATGTGGAGGGGAGGGACACATCAGTCCAAACTGTGCGCAGCAGTTCAAAACATGTTACAATTATGGAAGAGAAGGTCACCTAGCTCGATTTTGTCATGTAGGAAAGCCAAGTCCAGTTGGGATGGAGGCACCAAAGGCCGTTCCAGAAAAGTCAAAACCAGTAGTTCAAGGGAGAGCGTTTGTCGTAACCTCCCAGAAAGTAAGGAACCCGAACAAGATTATCACGGGTAAGCTATTCATAAACTCTAGCGAAGTCTATACCTTATTTGATATTGGTTCTACCCATTCTTTTATTTCTCCTACTTGCGCTCAACATTTAAATTTAACTTCAGAGAAATTAGACTTTGACTTATCTGTTGAAACTCCGTTGGGAGAAACCTTCATTACATCCACTATTTATAAGTCTTGTTTGGTTCAAATCTGTACCCTCACATTATCTGTCGATCTTATTTTATTAAAAATACTTGCATTTGACGTAATTCTAGGGATTTATTAGTTAACTACCCATCATGCAAAAATTGATTATTTTCGTAAGGTTGTTAGCTTTCATATTCCTAACCAACCTATTATGTGAATTCAAGAAACCAAACCATTAAAATCAATCACTGTCATCTCAAACCATAAAGCTATTCGTTTATTGAAAAACGAAAGTCAAGCTTTCTTAGCTCATGTCACGGATTTAAATAAAAATACGTCAGTTTTGAATGATATTTCTATTGTTAATAAATTTCCTGACGTATTCCCTGAAGAACTTCTTGGCCTACCCCCAGAGCGTGAAATTAAATTTTGTGTAGACCTTGAACCTAGTACAAAACCCATTTCCAAAGCCCCATATCGAATGGCTCCTATTGAACTTCAGGAGTTAAAAACCCAACTGCATGAGTTATTAGACATCGGTTTCATTCGTCCTAGTACGTCTCCTTGGGGTGCTCCTGTTCTATTCGTGAAGAAGAAAGATGGAAGTATGCTACTTTGTATTGATTATCGAGAGTTGAATCATGTCACCATAAAAAATAGGTACCCGTTGCCTCGCATTGATGGCCTATTTGACCAGTTACAAGGCGCCAAATTCATTTTAAAGATCGATCTTCGTTCCAGATATCTTCAGTTGAAGATTAAAACTGATGACATTCTAAAGACAGCTTTTAGAACTCGGTACGGGCATTATGAATTTCTAGTCATGTCTTTTGGATTGACTAATGCTCCTGCTGCCTTCATGGATATGATGAACTGAGTATTCAAAGAATATTTGGATCATTTTGTGGTTGTCTTTATTGATGACATCCTCATTTACTCTAAAAGTCGTGAAGATCATGAGCAACACTTTAGGCTGATACTCCAAAAATTTTGTGAAAACAAGCTTTATGTCAAGTTAAAGAAATGCGAGTTCTGACTTGAGGAAGTAGCATTTCTTGGGCACGTGATATCAAATCATGGAATATTTACTGACCCGGCAAAGATTGAAATAATTCAAAGCTGGGAGCAACCTAAGTCAGTGACCGAAGTACGTAGCTTTCTCGGCTTAGCTGATTATTATTGAAGATTCGTAGAAGAGTTTTCTCGAATAGCTACTCCATTAACTCAGCTGACTCGAAAAGATACAAAATTCGGTTGGAGCAAGGAATGTGAGAAGAATTTTCAAGAACTCATGAGGGGACTCATTTCAGCACCTGTTCTGACAATACCATCTGGTTCGGAGGGATTTGTCATCTACAACGATGCTTCAGGCAAAGGGTTAGGATGTGTTCTCATACAACATGGGAAAGTCATAGCCTATGCCTCACGATAACTCAAAGAATATGAGAGAAATTATCCTACTCATGATCTAGAATTGGCAGCTGTCGTTTTTGCACTAAAGATTTGGAGGCATTACCTGTATGGGGAGAAAGTGGAGATTTATATGGATCATAAAAGCCTCAAATATTTCTTTACTCAAAAGGAATTCAACATGCGGAAATGACGTTGGCTCAAGTTGTTGAAAGATTTTGATCATACCATTCAATACCATCCTGGAAAAGCGAACGTGGTAACTGACGTATTGAGTAGATCATATGCGAGTACGAGTGCGATATTGTCAACACAAAGGCCTATTTTGTATGACTTGTAAAGGATGGAGATAGAGTTAAAGACTCCAGGGACCCACTTTATGATGGCAAATATACGAGTAGAAACGAATTTAATCGATAAAGTTAAAGCTGCTCAACTTACAGACCTAGAGCTAATGCGTATGAAGAAGAAAGTATAAGAAGGTGCTATCCCGGAAGCAAGAATCGATGAAGAAGGAATACTACGAGTCAACTCTAGACTATGTGTTCCTAACGACCCTGATCTATAGTATAAAATTATGATGGAGGCGCACAACACACCGTTTGCAATCCATCCTGGGAGTACCAAAATGTATCGTGATCTTCGACATACATTTTGGTGGAGCAATATGAAGAGAGAGATTGCGGAGTTTATCTCAAGGTGTTTAACTTGTCAATGTGTCAAGGCGAAACATCAAGTGCCAAAAGGTCCATTGCAATCACTTGAAATTCCAGGATGGAAGTGGGAGCACATTATCATAGATTTCGTTACTGGTCTTCTCAAGGTTTTTCAAGGCATAGATGCAATTTGGGTCATTGTTGATAGATGAACCAAGCCTGTTCATTTCTTACCTATACGAGAAGCTTATTCACTTGAGCGTCTTGCTCGTATGTACATAAACGAGATTATAAGACTGCATGGTATGCCAATATCCATAGTTTATGATCGAGACCCAAGATTCACTTCACGGTTTTGGGTTAGTTTACAAAAAGCTATGGGCACGGATTTACGATTCAGTTCTGCTTATCATCCTCAAACGGACGGACAGTCAGAGAGGACTATTCAAACTCTTGAGGATCAATTAAGACTCTGTGTCCTTGACTTCAAAGGAAGTTGGGACAAGTTCTTGCCATTAGTGAAATTCTCCTACAACAACAGTTATCAAGCAAGTATCGGCATGGCTCCATTCGAGGTGTTGTATGGACACAAGTGTCGTTCTCTAGTATGCTAGGACGAGGTGGATGAAGCAACGTTGTTGGGACCGAAATTGGTACGCATGACTATGGAAAAGATTCAAATGATCCGGCAACGTATAAAACCTCACAAGATAGTCAAAATAGTTATGCTGATCTTCATCGAAAAGACGTGAAATTTAATGTTGGAGAGCATGCATTGTTATGTGTGGCACCATGGAAAGGAGTTACGAGATTTAAAAAGAGAGGAATGCTTAATCCTCGATTCATTGGCCCATTTGAAATCCTTGATCGAGTAGGAACTGTGGCCTATAGACTCGCTTTACCGCCAAGTATGTCTTGTGTTCATAACGTTTTTCACATATCTATGTTATGTAAATATGTGGAAGACCCGAACCACATTAATGAGTTAGAACCAAACGAGATAGCGGAAGATTTAACGTATGAAGAGGCACCTGTTAAAATCTTGGATAAGAAGGAACATATTCTACGCTCCAAGGTTATATCTCAAGTTAAAGTTTTGTGGAGAAACCACGATGTTGAGGAAATGACCTGGGAGTTAGAATCTGGAATAAAATCAAGGTATCCTCACCTCTTCGACATATCAGGTATGTACCCTAATTTCGAGGGCAAAATTTCATAAAGAGGAGGAGATTGTAAGACCCCAACTTTTATGAATAAAGATGAATTTTCTATAAATATCATTTTTGAATATTAAGAAGTGAATTTGATATAATGTTATAATTGTGGGTAATATTTATAAATTTTGTAAAGTACGCAAGTTGTTATATTATATTTGATTGGTCGGGAAATATTCGTTTTAACATGGAATATTCGTACGACGGCACAATCATTGGTGAACCCCACAACGGAATTATTGTCGGAATGAGAAAACGACATAAATATCTTTTTATAAAAATAACGGCGGAAGTTTTATCGTTAACTGTTGAAATACCCGGTGTTAAAAGATCAGTAATACGCGTGGTTGCATAGTAGCACACGGTATTGATTATTGATACTTACGTGAGAAGTCACTCAATTTTGTTCAATTATTGCTACAGTAATTATTGCATAGTATCTCACGTTATTTGATTCAATTATTGTCGACATTTTATATATTATTAAATCAATAATTGAGACGATACAGCTATTCATATTATTATTTGTAATATTGACGATGTCTAGAAAGTTCTGTCGAGGAGAGATTTGGTCACCTAATTGCGCGCCAATAGGGAGAAATCCTTATTGGAAAATCTCCTCTTTCCTAAAAATGATCTGGTTGTTAAATATTGTGAATAATAATAATGATGAATAAATGTATGTATGATTTAATTAACTCTCTATTTTAATCTATATGTATGATTTTATTCCTCTGGATGAGAGATTCAAAAAATTGTTCTTTATGTATACAAAATGATATTTCACACCTTCATTTAAGCGGATAACTCATCAATCTTTATCCAACTGATCTTCATTTTCAAATTATAAAACTAATATTGACTTATTTTTTTAAACTTAATTTCAAACGTATTCAAATTTAAAATTGATATAAATTTATTTAATTCATGTTAGTATAATTTTAAATATTATAAAAGTACTATTAATTATAAAATTTATTATTTTCAAAATTTAAATGAATAATATTAAATTTAAATTTAAAAATATCACAATTTAACTTTTTAAAAGTTAATATTGATCTTATGTACATTTGCAGCTACAATCCATTCAATACTCACTTCATAAATTATTTAAAATTTAAAATAAAATTAAAGTTATTTTATAGTAGAATACAATTGATAAATTATACTCTCTTTTATAAATTATAAGATTAGTATTAATTTTTATAAGTTAATGACTAAAAGACAATGTGCACCCCAAACTTTACACCCTTGTTGACTTCTGTATTCCAAATCGAAAAAGGTGTCTAAGTACACCCTAAACTTCAATTAAACGTAACAGAAATCACACTTTTGTCAATTAACCAGTCAAAAATGACCGACTAAGGCTGTAATGTGAATATAGAGGGGTATTTAAGTTTTTTTCTTTTTATCTTCTCCAACATCTATTCTCTTCCCCTTCTCTCTCTCCTCTATAACCAACTTTCTCTCTGTTCTCTATTTCTCTCCTATCATTCCCTCTCACAAATCGAAAATGGCCTCCACGCTAATTCAAACCCTATTGCAGTCGCCCCCGCCACCATTCAGTCGCCTAAGAAATTCTCCTTTTACTGGAATAAGCCTATCTAATATTCACCTTCATGGTACCACCGGACCAAGAAACCCTCCTTGGAAGTGTTCTGATGTTAGTGGGGCTGCTGTTCAAGTTAGTCCATGGCCATGTTCAGAACTGACCAGCACCCATCAGACAAGTACATGCTCTGTTCCTTTTTAAGATCATGTAATTTTTCAGCTCTATGTATCCATGTAAGTAAGAAGATGACGAATTTTAATCATTGATGTCAATGACAGTTGTGGGCATGGTGAGTTTCTGATTGTTTTATCAGTTGGGAAATTACCTTTTTCTATATGATGCAAATAATTATTTGCTAAATTATCCCTTGATTGTATCAAGCAGGGAATATTATTAGGATTCGGATGCCCTTGCAACAGCACAAAGAACCTGCTATCTCTGCCAGTAAAGAACAGCTTTCTTCACCTTCTGGAATGAAAGTGCAGACAAAGAATCTGATGTCTCAGCCAGCAATGAACAAATTTGTTCTACTTCAGGAAGTAAAGATCTCCTTGGTCAGTGCAGACATGAAGTAGGTAGGAGAACCAGTCAAGATGGTATATGTTCTTCAGTAGGGACTACTAATGTTGATCAGGGGCTCTCTTTTGGTCCTGGCAAAGAATTGAGCTATTCAACCTCTGGGAGGAATGAAAGCCTTACCCTAGATGACAATCGCATCACATCTGGCTTTAGCTCTGGCAACACACCCCGTGAGAATAAAATACAGAAAATAGACTTATATACTAAAACTTTAATTCACAATCTGGAAACCTTGACCATGTGAATGCTATGCTCCAATTCCCTTGCTGCCTCTCTGCGCTCTATGGATTTCTTTCCCTTCGTCCTACAAAATTTTTCAACAAAGCTTTGATCAAAAATTAGAAGACATATCAGCAACCAAAATTGTATCTTTATTTGCCGGAATTGGATACGTTTTGAACTCAACCCCGTGAATAGTTTCATTGGTACAAATATGCAAATACTTTGCACCTGGGCATTGCTCCATCCCATCAAAAGACGGGATCTTTGTATATTTCTCAAATTTTTCGGACCAAATCAAATTGGGTTTGCAATACTTGGCAGCCTCTTTTAACGCCTTGTCTCCCCAAGATCTAGTTACGATGAAATCGGCGAAATCTTGGGGATCGCAGATGTTGAGAGGGATGGCGGCGAATTGGGTGGTCGCGCCTTCTTGGAGGAAGAGGACGGAGTAATCGGCCGGTATGTTCAGAAGGGCGCATAGATCTAATTCAGCCTTTTGGATAATGGAGAGGAAGTCTTTGCCACGGTGGCTCATTTCCATGACACTCATACCGGAGCCCCGCCATATGTAAAGTTCGGATTCGACTTTCTTAAGGACGTTTTCGAGGAGAGTGGCGGGGTCGACCGCTAAATTGAAGACGCGATCTTGGGAGGTGGTGGTGGCGGCGGCGGCGGTGGGAGTTTGGGGGTGGATTGCGGTGGAGGAGCATGTGGTGATAGAGAGGGTTCTTTTGGTGGTGGGAGTTTGGGGGTGGATTGCGGTGGGAAGACCAGATGTTAGAGAAGATAAAAAAGAAATGACTTAAATACCCCTCCAGATCCAAATTACAGCATTAGTCGGTCGTTTTTGACCGGTTAACTGACGAAAGTATGGTTTTTGTTACGTTTAATTAAAGTTTAGGGTGTACTTAGACACCTTTTTCAGTTTGGGGTACAAAAGTCAACAAATGTGTAAAGTTTGGGGTGCACATTGTCTTTTAGTCTAAGTTAATTTGATGTATTCTCAAACTTAATAATTTTGCTAAGAATTGTAAAAATAATAAATTTTATAAGTAGTAATACTGTTTTTCTAAATAAGTTACAATATGTATTGATTAAATTTATATTAATTTTAAATTTAAAAATATTACATACTTACTTCAAAAAAGATTAATAAATTAATAAAAAAGATGTAGTATATTACATCTATCATAAGCTTTAACGCATGAAACCAATATAAATGTCAAATAGTTACAACGGTCAAAATATGTTTTTACTGTTGAAACTTTCAATTTTAACTTTTAACTTTTAAATTTTATTATTTAAGAAATAAATATAAGGAACCTGTTGGGTACATAGTGAAAAAATTGAATCTCTACCTTGACCCAATAACATTACAGAGTATGAATAAAGATAAGAAAACTATTGTGAATGCTCAGTTGATAGTTTTATAACCAAAATAATATTGTTAGAATAAAATAATATTAAATATCATTAAAATAATTATAAAAATATCATTAAATACATTTTCCTTAATATTTTGTATAATTGTTAAATTTAGCATAAATCTCAATATTACCCCTTCTAAAATTTATTAAAAAGATAGACAAATTAACATTTAATGTTAAGAAGTTTAGTCATTAATCCTACTTTTATATCTACAAATGATAAATAAAAATAAACACATTTATCTCTAAAAAAGATAAAAGAAAGAACAGAGTAAGAACTTGGAAGTGCCTATGGCACACACTTGGAAATAAAATTTTCATGAATTATTCTTCCAGTATTAAACATTAAAATCAAATTGTGTTATTGGGAAAAATTATGTCAAGCCAACTTTAATACGAGTAAAAATTAAGAACTCATTTTCCAATGAAAGAACAATAATAAATTAATAATGCATCAAAAATGAAGCAGATGAGCTTTACTGCTTTAGAGTTTGCTAGAGCACTAGTTGAAATTTGAAAAACTGTATTTCCAAATTTCAAGTCTCAGTCATTATACATGTAAAGTAAGCAACATCAATATATAGTAGTACTAAAATTGGAAGGCTTAACAACAGAGATTCTACTAAACTAGCAGACTACATCTGCTGGATAGAACACCAAATCTTCAGGGTTCAAAGACAGGTCCAACCTCTTGCCCTACTCAATTGTTTAGGTCTTTAGGTGAAAACACTCCCTACTTCCTCCTGCACAAATACAAATTCACATGCAATTGCTATTAATTCTGCATAGTAGTATAAAACTCGTGCACAAACACTTGCATTTAAGCACCTAGGTCGCCTAAATAATCAACCCTGACAAATATGCTTATATCATGTGACAAATCATGAGATAACTGATGTATGAGACTATATATTAGAAACACAAGGATATTCGGAACAACTATGAGAAAGGGGAGAGCAAAAACAAAAACACTTGCATCTAAGAACCTACACACCTAAATAATCAACCTTGACAAATATGGTTCTTTCATGTGACAAATCATGAGATAATTGATATAAGACAATATATATAACAAACACAAGGATATTTGGAACGGCTACAAAAAAGGAGAGAGCAATAAAACAAACCTGCTACTCTTAGCTGTTGGCACAATCAATCCTCTTTTCTCTAGGCTCTTAAAATGATCTCTTGCAAGTGTGCAACATCCCTTCAAGAAAGAAGGAGATACAACTTATCTTCACTGAGATAAAAATGTAAAACCTAGGTTGGAAACCTGACTATCATAAGACTATAAAAAGCAAACCTTCAGCTTACGGAGGGAACCAGTGATTTCTTCCGTTAACAAGACTTGAAGTGGGGCAGGCTCAAATCTGAAAAAGAAGGATACGAGTTATCTATGTTATGTTTGATGCTATTATAGAAGTTCACAGCTTCAACAGAATAAATTGCATGCAACTGGAAGTAATTTCACTTCCCAGGGGAAAAAATAGAATCTTCGATTTTTACTCGAAGTAATACGGAATTATCGAAATAACAATTCTACTATTTGAAATGACATTTATATTCTAGATATTTGGGAAGTGATTGGGGATGCCCAAGGAAATCTCATTTTAAATCCCACGTAGACTTCAAACTAAAATCAATAATAAGCAAATAGAGTTGCATTCATTTTGTAACTATCATAGAAGCGCCTTTCCATTAATAACCATTCACAACAATTAGCAATAAAATCTCATTAAAGGAATAAAGTAGGCTAAAGAAATTTAAATTCTTATATTTTTGCTAAGAAACTACCATACTTATGTCTCCCAAAACGAGGAGGACGTGATTTTAATCTTTCTTGCTTAGAAACAACACGTCGAAGATGTCTTTTATGCTTATCTTCGTCCTCTTTCGCAATTTCTTGGATTATATCAGGTAAACTGTAAGTAACATGAAAACGAATAATCAGTTGAAGTAAAAAAGGTAAACAGAGAATTAAGGAGAACAGAACCTAAAGAAAACAAAGTGCCTCTCCATGTAGAAATGGTGGGAGCAAACCCATCATAAATTATACCTGTCAATTTCTTTTGAGAGCTCCTCCACTTTTTTTGCTTCTGCTTTCATTTTCAACTGTTCTTTATGTCTAGCCCTCCTATTCAACTGAACTCGCGTCACCCTTTTCGTTTTAGAAGACCTGCACAAAGTTTATGTAGAAGGTATAAATCCCATGTGGCAATTATCTTTAAAAAAATGAAGTACCAATAAAGAGCATCTACAAAATCATGGTTGATCTCAAACCAATAAAGTATGCCAGGTAAAAAGAGTGCTTTCAAACTCGCCAATAACTAATGAAATTAACACACCTCTTCTCAACATCCATATCACCATTTTCATCAAGATTTTCATTTGAATCATCAGCATCACTACCATTGTCGGCATCAAGGAAATAAATCTGAATAGTTGTTTGTTCAGTAAAGTTGCTCAAGACATATGACATCAAATTAAGACCACTTTTTGACATGTAGCAGATTCATGGAACAAATATACTAACATCTTCTTCATTAACAGCTTCTCCAGGAACAGTTAACGGTACAGGTTGAGGCCCCAGCTCATTTTGATATATTTTCTGCATCTCATCTGCGACTGCACGAGCTAGAGAATCCTGCGATTGACACCATATAAAAGCTACAAAAAGTTCCATTTACACGCAGCAAGAGCTATCTAACCAACTTCAAATATTAATATCCAAAAACTAACCTGGTGACTATCAGAGGAGGGATTGAATGAGCATCCAGAAGGCTCAACTTCTACAGCAGGAATAATCGAAGGCTTGGACATCTGCCAGAAACTGTCAGTGATAAATCCATGGTGGACAACAACTGAAGTAGACACATTATCTTTGAAATACAATGATACTATTTTTACATTAAAGAAGAAATCAATGCTTTTGCCATCCATTTTTGCACAAGAGTAACCATGTAACATCTATGTATTGACAACAGGGGAAAAGAACTGCAGCTAAAGAAGAGGTAACAATATACTTAAATAGTTGCTTTACCTTTTTGGATTTGACTTTTTGTTCACCTGCAGGAATGTAAAAGAAAGTATCAGCTAAAACAATATCACAGCATAGAAACCATAATCAACATCAAAATTTCAATGAAAAAAGAATAAGACCTTTGTCATCCCACAAGTCAACCATGCTGCCACCATCCTGAAAGATATCAGCAAAGGGATTATATACCATAATCCATATCCCATAACTGACCAATTTATATAGTAGAAAATAATGCCAACATGTAACTCACCTTGGCAGCATCTTGAGTAGCGTCTTTTGCTATCTGAACCTCTTTAAGTTTCTTCTTAGATTTTTTCAGAGTTGAAGATGGTACGGGTTGAACAAAGGAGTTTCTTTGAAGTATGCTATCACAACGGAGTACTTTCTCTCTGTGTTTGTCAATCTTCCGCTTAACAGAAAGATCTGAAGGCAAAAATCTAAAGTATAAGTCAACCATTCAATTTGTTTTAAAAGAAGGAAACTAGAATAAAAGTAAACCGAGAGAAAGCAGAGGGATGCTTGGCATATCACTGATCACATAAGAAAGAGAATAATACCAATTGTTTTGAATGGTCATTATTAGACTCCTTCATGATAGATAAATGCCAAATTTTAAAAGTAACATCTATACTGAATTTGAGTGCTAGACTGCTAGTAAATATAAATTTTTCCAAAACAAGAAGAGAACCACAATCACCACCACACACCACTTCCACAAAATTGTTCAAATACTGGATGTTGGGTTGTTTGTTTTTACTTTAATTTTTACTTTCTACACTAAAGTTTGCTCAACCTGAAGATATAAATGTTTCCAAAACATGACAAGAGCCCACCAAAAATTCCACAAAATTGTTCACAAACCCAAATTTGGTTTGTTTGTTTTTTGGGCTAATGACAAAATTGTCCCCCCAAGTTTGGACGAAAATCAATTTGATACTTAAAATTTGGAAATCGTCAATCAATACCAAGTATTTTAAAACAACAATTGTGTTCCCTTTTAGCCGGTCCGACCAATTTTTCACCGGAATACGGTTGGACTACTTTTTCAATACTTTGACCTTGTCAATACATTTTTGAACTTGTATTTAATCTATATTTTTCTAAATATATTATTATTCATTTTGTTCATTTTCCCTTTTAACATTTAAAATTCAAAAAAAAACTCCTAAAATTATTTATACAATCAATTGCAAACTAACCGTTTATTTGAAAAGTCAATAACAAATAAATCATGAATTAAATATATATTTATGAAATCTATAATTACAAAACTAAAAAAAAGTTCAATAACAAAATAAAAGGAAAACATATTAAGTAACAAACTATATTTTGTAAACCTCTCTTTACAAAAGAAAGTTAAATTTGTTTTAAATAAAGAATTTTGGTTTATTATATTTAATTAAGTTAATTTGATAATATACAACATGTATACAGATTGTATATGTATTTTAAAAGTAAAATACTTTAACTGTAGTCAATTAGTACTCATTTCACCAAAAGATGACATGTGGCAATTTCAGGCCAAAAAATGGCCACACTGGTCAGAAGGGAACACAATTGTTGTTTTAAAATATTAGGTATTAATTGAAGATTTTCAAACCTTAGTATCAAATTGATTTTCGGCCAAATTTGGGGAGAACGGTTTTGTCATTAGCCCCTTTTTTTTACTTTAATTTTTTTATTTTTTCACTTTTACTAAGCTCAACATGAACAATTCTATCAATTACAATAGCTAAAGGGGTAAACCGAAATGCATTTGTAAACTATAAAATTGCACACATCATATCTAACACATAGCAACACTGAAGCAATCTTCATAATAAATAATTTAATTCAGCAGTTCTTACTGGGTTTTTCTTTTCCAAAACAAACAGGCCAAAAAAAAGGGAAAAGATAACTGTTTTGTACCTCGGGATTTATCGACGTAAAAGAGAGAATCACTAGGAACAGTAGTAAGGGAACCGCCGGAGAGAGCATCTTTGGTTGATTTCTCAAAGTAATCTTCAATGTCTTCCGTGCTTATGTTTGCTCTCCATGCCTTCTTCCCCTTCCTTGAGGTTTTCGCTCTCTTCCCCATCTCTCCCCCTTCGCTTTTAATTCTACTGAGAAGAAGAAATTGTCGAACACCAGAAGCAGGGCGAGATATTAGAAAGAGGGAGTATAAAGAAAACTGTTTGTCCCCTCAAATGAGAAAGGGAACTCAGAGACGATTACCCTAACCTAGCACGTGAGAGCCACACGTGTGCCTCACGACTCGAGTTAAAATAATCGGGCCGACTAGAGGGATTGGATTGGGCGCGGTTCCAGTCTATACCAAAACCAAAAGTAAGAAGCCCCGTAGTTAGTATGTTAGTCTTGGGCTGGGCTGGGCTGGTCACACTTTGGTGTAGTCCGTTGATAGTGTATGCGGCACACACATATCCCTTGTGAATATATTTTTTATATAATAAAATTTTAAAAGTTTTTAATTACGAGTCTTAGGGTACAATAACTTATTTTAAAATAACTTAGAAGTGTCTGGCAATGATTTATAAAGAAAAGTGTTTGACATCATTTTTATTTATAATTTAAAATTTAAATTAACATAAGTTGTGAAGGTGTTTGACTAAAATAATTTATAAGTTAAAATAAGTTCAAAAGATAGTTAAAATGAGGGCAAAATAATTTTTACATTTGGTTAAACTTATTTATTTTAAAATGATTTGAAAGTCATTTTTTGAGAAGTAAGAAATTATTACTTTTCAAATATAACTTATAAATTATTTTATAAGTTAAAAAATAAGTCACAAATAAACACTTGAATAGTAAAAATCTACTTATAAGTTAATTTGATCAACTTATAAGTACCAGGCGATCGGGCTCTTAAAACAAGAAATTAGTTAGTAGATAAGCCAAAGTTGAAAAAAGAAAGAAAGGATAAAGTCAAAATAAATTTCTATTTTGAAATGTTTAAATTAATTCTAAAATGTCAAAATAAGTTACATACTTTTTATTTATTTTTGATTAATTTATGAAAATTTAAAAATATAATATAATATTTTAAAAGTTTAATTTAAATAATTATAATATTTATTATAAATTAACTAAACAATACTATTTAATTATTATATTTTTATTAAAATATAAAAAAATCGAATTAGTTTTGAATTTTAAGATTTCGGAAACATACTTTTATATTGTGTAGGGAAAATAATTAAAATCTCTCCAAATTTCATGTTTATGAGTTTTTTTAGGAATAAATGAAAGGGATTTGAAGGTAAAATTGATTTAATTTTTAGCTCAAATTTTCCTCTCAAAAGTGAGAAGATTTAGAGACATAGAAAATTTATATATTTTACATTATCAAAAATAACCTTATAAAATAAATAATATGACAATTTTGCACTTACTGTTATAAATCTCAATTACGTTATGAAACTCTCATTTTTCTCTCTCTACACTGGTGAAATTTTTTTATCTTTACACTTTGTCGAGTTCAGCGCTTACTCACCGAGTTCTTCTGCGATTTTCGTCGCCATTGTGGTTCTCTTGTCCGCCGTCAAATTTTTCGATCTGCTTCTTTGTGTTGAAGTCTCTGGTAAAATCCCCAAATCACGTGCACAATGATAAACTTAAATTGTTAAACATGATTTTTGTAAGACCCCGAATTTTATGAAATAAAAGTATTTAATTTTTCATATAAATATTATTCTAAATAGTAAGGTGATAATTTAATAAATAATATAGTTATGAGTGATATGTGCAAATTTTACAAAGTAAATAAGTTGTCATAAAATATTCGTTGTGTCGAAAAATATTCGATTGGTCGGGGAATATATTCTTTTTTATTGGAAAATATTCGTACAACGGTGCAATCATTGGAGGACCCTACAACGGAATAATTGTCGGATATAGAAAATGACAAAAATAATATTTTTATAAAAATAACGACAAGACTTTTACGGTTAAGCTGTTGAAATACCCAGTGATAGAAGTACAGTAATACACGTTGTTGCACAGTAGCATACGGTATTGCACAGTATTTCTGATTGTTGATGCTTACGTAAGAAGTCACTCAGTATTTCATTCACTAATTGCCACAGTAGTTGCTGCATAGTATCTTGTGACGTCTCCAAAATAGGTATACATCATCCATCTTGAGTCTCCAAATACATGGTACAAAAGTCAAATACAATATAATAATACAACTGTTACGTAGAATACGACAAGACATAACTGAGAGTTTTAATAAGAATATTATCATCTAGACAATATTCACACTCAATGGAGTCCTCATTACATTTATTGTCACACTATTTAACAGAATAGTGAGAACTACTAATACTATCATCTGGACCGTCACTCCGTTCCCCGACAAGTCCCGGCTACGTTCTCATTTCCTGAAGAGAACAGTGAAAGAAAGGGTGAGCTCAACTAGCCCAGTAAGAAATATTATGACTAAGATAATGCAGAATAATTTATCGTTAGCCTTCAACAGTGTTAAACTGATAAGATATAACAAACATCAAGTTTAACTGCAGCGGAACAAGCAATCCATTAGAAGAATCAAGTAGAGAATAAAATCTACTATCTTCTATGATTTAAAAGGTTTTTTATTATTTTTATCGCTGAGACTCAACTTAATAAATAATCCACTTCATCTCTGCACTGCGGCCAAGGATATTCATGTATTCATCAGTGGTCATTGTGACAACCCCAAAATAGATTCATTCCATCCAACCTATTCTGAGTCGCCAAATACATGGTACAGAAAACAACTACAACTTTATTACAACAATTGTCGTGCAAAATACAACAACACATATGCTGTGAGTTTGGATACAAATATATACCAAATGTGACTCATGTTCCAACCGTGGACAGCACCTCACAATAACACCTTACATAAAGGTATAGTCAAAAACTGTTTTAGAAATTAGAATCTTTGGGAAGTGCTCAAGAAAACCTTCGTACATGGGAGGCCACGCATCTAGGTTATGATAGATATCATATGACCACAGAATTATCCTTGGTTGACCCAATAGACCCCAAAGAAAAACGAGAAGATTACTATCATATTCTTCCCAATGGTGAGTCTTCTCTTGACTTATCATTATCTCCACTGTCTCTAATTGAGAATTATACTTCAAACAAACACCAAGATTATATAGGTAGTGCCCATAGATATACTCAGCAAGTGGATGAGCACAACCCTGTCTTATGATGACACGGGGTTGTATGTCATTAGACATCTTGTATAATAGTGACAAAACACCCTTCCAACGTTGGGTTCGCCTCACCCTATTTTCTTCACCAAATATAACTACTAAATGATGACCACCGTTCTATTCCCTTGTTACCCCCGCTCGACCTAGCTACACTCTTATTACCTGAAAGGAATTGTGAAGCAAAAGGGTGAGCACAACTAGCTCAGTAAAGAATATCATGACTAAAGATAATTCAATTATCAATAGCCTTCATCAACAATAAATCAGAGATTTAGAACATATGGTAAATGATAAAAATTTCAACCATAGTTGCAGCGGAACGAGCAATCCATTAGAAGAGTCAAATAGACCATAAAGTCCATTATCTCTTCCATGTTAAAAATCCACCAACAATGTTTTATCCATGTAACATCACTCAATAGTTCCTTTCCACAATCATATGAATAACTCATAATCATAATTGTGACTCTAAATTTTTCTTCGCACCCAGGACGAAGAATATTTTCATCACCTGTCTTTACCTGAAACATCAAAGATCATGGTTATACCAAATCACAATTCCTGTTCATAATCATGCTAATAAATCCATCTTCGCACTACGGCCAAAGATATTCATCAATAAACCATCTTTGCACTACGGCCAAAGATATTCAACAACAGTTCATCTTCGCACTACATGCCAAAGATATTCATCAATAATTCATATTTGCACTACATGCCAAATATATTAATATCTCAAAGAATTATAATCATTTTAGAATTTATATAAACAATAATTATAACCATGTTGATCAATTCACCTTTGCACTTAAGCTTAAGATATTCAATTATAAATTCAATGGTCATGATCATACCAGTCACAATTCAACTTTGCACTACAGGCCAAAGAGAACCCTAGTCATGATCATACCAATAATCTACCCATCTTTACACTCCAGTGAAAGAGAATTTTAGCATCAAGGTTATAAAAATGTTATATATGATAATAAAAATAATATGATCAAAACATCTAGATTTAATCTCAAGAGTAATATTCATAAATCAACTATAATTTAGTTAGAAAAAGAAACCAATTTTGTCTTGAATAGTACCCATGAATAGTAACTCGTGAATAGTAACTCATGAATAGTAACCCTGACATGAAAAAGGTAAAAATTCCACAATAATATACATACCAATATTTCGGTATAATGATATTGAAAGAATAATATTCTTAAGCTTATAAACAATTTATTTAAATTGTTTACACTTTACTAATTAATGCGTTTAATCATCATAAAATGCCAACTCTTAAGATTTCATCATCAATAACCAAAACCCTCATCAAAAATCTGCATATACCTCATATATAGGATTCTCAAGCCATAAAATCCTATTTTCCAATTTTCTTACTTCACATAACATATTTAATTCATTTTCTCATAACTAGACCATTTTCATGAAAAATACCAAATCCGTTCCAAAAATATTTTTTTTTCTGAGATTTAGCATAATATAGTCCCATAGTTAACATATATTTTTCTCAGAATTTTTAAAAGTCATTTACTATTTTTCATATGGCCAAAATAGCCGAATATTTAGACATTTATCAAAAATTATACTTTTGTCTAAAAAATCTGAAATTTACAGAGTATACTTCTATCATATACATGTACCCCCAATAAAAATTTCATCAATTTTGGAGTTAACCACAAGGAATTATAAGCTGTTACTTCTAAAATAGTCTTTTCTCATAAAATTCATAACTCTCAATCTATACATCCAAAAATCACCATTTTTGGACACAATCAAGAAAACTAATCAAAATATCATTTCAAATTTTTCCAGAATTTTTGAAGATCAGAAAAATTACGAAACTGAAAATCATAACAACCCTTAAAATCCCTTACTATCCCTTACTATCCCTTACTATCCCCTACCTCAAAAGAGCAGTACTTCTGACTGGATATCGGATATGATGCTGAAGGAAACTTGCACTGATGAATAGCAACTCACCAAGTATCTAAAATCTCACAAAATATGTTTCATAATATAGAGAGAGAAAGAGAGAAAGCTTATATTTCTGGTGTGATTTTCAATTCTAACTTAGCCCTCTATTTATAGGAAAATTTTGGTAGGTTTGACCTGCAACCTGATGGCTTTACCTGCTACTATTCTCACCCACCACATTTGAAATATAATTCAGCACATTTCTTCACCAACCACAAGTGGGGCCCACCAATTTTAGAATTTTTCACCAAAAATGATTTATAACCTGATTTTTAAATCAGCCACCTCTTAAAATTCATAACAAATCATACGTTCATTTTAAACGGTTCAAAATTTGTGAACATATACTCAACTTATATATGTATAACATATCCAAAAATTACCACGATCCAACGGTCGGATTAAAAATTATAACCCCCGCAAAATATCTCAAAAACCCTGATTTTTAATACCTCCATTCCGACAAAAATACGGATAAAAATCTCAACATTAACTCATTCATTTTTAACCACAAAAATATATCCCTCGTTTATATCCACATAAAATAAATATTTTCTTATCATATGAATCAATAATTAATTATTCACAAATAATATTACAGAATCACATTTATGACAACCAGGCTGTTCCCAGGAAAGAGGGGGCTTTCCAATAAGAATTTCTTCTTACTGGCGCGCAATTAGATGACCAAACCTCTCCTTAGACAGAACTTTCTAGACATTGACAATAATGTTATCTAATAATATTATTCAAATAATATAAATTATTGATCTGATAAAGGAAAATACTGTGCAGCAACAATTATTGAAACAACAATAATATAAAATATCAACGCAACAATTATTGAATCAATAAAATAAAATATTGAACAGTAATTACTGTAACAATTATTGAGTAGTGCCTTCTTACGTAAGAATCAATAATTTCAAAAATACTATGCAATACCGTGTGCTACTGTGCAATAACGCGTATTACTGTATTTTAACCACCGGGTATTCCAACAGTGTTAACGGTAACAACTATGCCGTTATTTATAAAAACTCAAATTTGTCGTTTCTTCACCCGATAGTTATTCGTTATGGGGCCCACAAATAGCTGCGTCGTCGTACGAATATTCCCCGACAGAAAGAATATTCCACGACCAAACGATTATTCCCCGACAAAATAAATATTTTATAACCTCTTGCGTATTTTTGAAAAAAAAATTCATATATCACCCTTTTATCAATTTAACCATTTACTGAATAGAAAAATTGAATACTTTTATTTCATAAAATTTGGGGTCTTACAGTCATGATCATGCCAACAACTGTCCATCAATGCACTACGGCCAATGAGGACTTTTACCACATCATTTGTGTAAGACCCCAATTTTTATAAATAAAGATGAATTTTCTATAAATATCATTTTTGAATATTATGGAGTTAATTTGATATAATGTTATAGTTGTGGGTAATATTTATAAATTTTGCAAAGTAAGCAAGTTGTTATAAAATATTCGTTTGGTCGGAGAATATTCTTTTTGTCGGGGAATATTCGTACGACGGCACAATCATTGGTGGACCCCACAACGGAATTATTGTCGGATTGAGAAAACGACAAAAATATTTTATTAAAAATAACGGCTGAAGTGTTACCGTTAAAACCGTTAAAACTGTTGAACTACTCGGTAGTAAAAGTACAGTAATACGCGTGGTTGCATAGTAGCACACGGTATTGATTATTGATGCTTACGTGAGAAGTCACTCAGCTATACTCAATTATTGCTATAGTAATTGCTGCATCATATCTCTTAAATTATTGTCATAGTATCGTCTGTATAATATGTTATATTATTAAATCAATAATTGAGACGTTGTGGTAAGTTTGGTTATTTTATGGGGGGCCATATGTCATCATCTAAGAGTCTCTTCGTCAATAGTAATTACCGTCGTCAATAGTAATTACCGTCGTCAATAGTAATTACCGTCGTCAATAGTAATTATCGTCGTCAATAGTATTTACCTTGGTCAATAGTAATTACCTTCGTCAATAGTATTTACCTTGGTCAATAGTATTTACCTTGGTCAATAGTAATTACCTTCGTCAATAGTATTTACCTTGGTCAATAGTAATTACTTTCGTCAATAGTAGTTGTCCCTTCAATATTACCAAGAGTCATTTGACCCTTCGTTAAGACCAAGAGTCATTTGACCCTTCGTTAAGACCAAGAGCCACCCTCAGTTTTTCTATAAATAGAGGCCTAGGGCTTCATTATTTTTCACGAATTCATTCAAGCTATAGAGAGAGAAAGTATAGAGAGAATAAGAGAGAGAGAATAAAAGTATTCTGCTACATCACTTTTCCAATATTCAGTTCTTTTAAGGTAGGGAATATTATTTCTTTTATATTCATGAAGAGAACTTCTGTTATTCCATTTGTTATTATTCTGTTGGAATAACCAGTATACGCGGTCTACCCTATACTTGGTGACATTCTTCTATTATTCTGTTGGAACATCCTGTCTGTGTGTTTTACACCGGACCTGGTTCCGTTTATTATTCTGTTGGAACATCCTGTCTGTGTGTTTTACACCGGACCTGGTTCCGTTTTATTATTATTCTGTTGGAATATCCTGTCTGTGTGTTTTACACCGGACCTGGTTCCATTATTTATTATTCTGTCGGAATATCCTGTCTGTGCGTTTACGCCGGACCTGGTTCCATTATTTATTATTCTATTGGAATAACCTGTCTGTGCGGTCTATCGCATGCATGGTGATTTCTTTTGTTATTCCATTCTTTATTGTACTCAGTTGGTTAAGTTTTGACTTCTATACTCCATGAAATTTGTGGAATATCCTTGATAGTTGCGTTTCATCCAGTATCTTTTCAAGAAAATATTCTTCTAAGCATTCTTGAATTTTACTCCACAATGCAGTATCATGTTGACAATTTGGACGTTGTTAATTCCTGGATAAATTAATTCTTGAACTTGTTTTATTGAATTCTTATATCATTGTCATCATCCTCATGTTTATAAAATGTTGAAAGTCATCTGTGGCATGTAGTGCATAGATGGACTTGGTATGATTATGACCAGGGATTATTCGGTATAATCATGACCGTAATGTTACAAATGATGTGGTAAAAGTCCTCATTGGCCCGTAGTGCATTGATGGACAGTTGTTGGCATGATCATGACCATTAATGAATATACGAATATCCTTGGCCGTAGTGCAGGGGTGATTCGATGATGTGGATTATTTTATTAAGCTGAGTCTCAGCGATCACAGTGTTGAAAAACCTTTTAAATCATAAAAGATAGTAGAGTTTATTTTCTACTTGACTCTTTTAATGGATTGCTTGTTCCGCTACAGTTAAACTTGATGTCTATTATATTTTATCAGTTTAACATTGTTGAAGGCTAATGATAATTTATTCTGCATTATCTTAGTCATAATATTTCTTACTGGGCTAGTTGAGCTCACCCTTTCTTTCACTGTTCTCTTCAGGAAATGAGAACGTAGCTGGGGCAAGTCGGGGAACGGAGTGATGGTCCGAATGATAGTATTAGTTAGTAGTCCTCACTATTCTATGTAATGGTGTGTTAATAAATGTAATGAGGACTCCTTTTGAGTATGAATACTCTCTAGAAGATAATATTTGTATTCAAACTCACAGTTTATGTTTTGTCGTATTGTACACGACAGTTGTATTAATCAGTTGTATTTGTATTCTGTACTATGTATCTGACGACCCAAGATGGGTGATGTATACCTAATTTTGGGGGCGTCACAGTTGGTATCAGAGCTTAGGGATATGATCCCTGGCTAAGATGTGAGAATAGAACTAGGAGGGGAGAGACGGGGAATTCCTTCGCTAGTATGACATACCTAAGTTTATTTGCATGGTATTTAATTGGTCGGTCATAATATAAGGATAATATATGACATATCAATTAATTTTTATTTTGTGGCAGTATCTGAAAATGGCATCTGAGAATGTTGAGAATAGCAATGGAGCACAGACGACTGTTGATTCACCACATATCAATAATCAGGATAATGTGCATCAGGAAGGTGTCAATCCTCATGCAAACAACAACACTGACCAAATGATGAATGATCAAATGTTCAGAGGCTTTATGCAATTCATGCAACAACAGGTGAAAGCGGCTCCTGTCCACAACGTAGGTGGAAATACTGGAAACTCTCTGGCGGTCACCGCTAAACAGTTTAAGGAGCTGGGACCACCGGAGTTTAAGGGAGAACCCAAACCACTTGTAGCTGAAACATGGATAAAGCAGATCACCAAGATATTTGATGTCTTGGGTTGCTCCGAGGAGCAAAAGGTTCCCTTTGCCGCCTTTATGTTGCGAGGAGAGGCAGATTACTGGTGGGAATCGATAAAGCGTACTCAACCTGCCGCACTGAAGATGTCCTGGGAGAAGTTCCAAGAGCTGTTTAACGACAAATACTTTCCCGAGAGTATTCGTCACATGAAGGAGGTGGAGTTCATCAAATTGGAGCAGAATAATATGACCGTGTCGCAGTACGAGGCAAAATTTGCGGAGTTATCCCGGTTTGCGTCCCACCTGGTGGATAATGAAGAAAGAATGACGCGGATGTTTTTAAGAGGTTTGAAGCCGGAGATACGTCAACATCTTGTTTCTCATAAACTGTGTTTGTATTCAGATGTTGTAAATAGGGCTCAGTTGGTGGAGCGCGATAACGAGACAACGCAACCAAAAGAGAGCAGCCGGCAAAATGATAATACCAGTGAGAGCAGTCATCGAAGCGGTGACAACAAGCGTGGAGGGAATCAACAGGCCAGAAATGGTAACCACTTCGGTGGTAATCAGGGCCAAAACAATAAGAATGGACATTTCAAGAAGAGGAGATTCAACAATGATGGAAAGACGTCAGCACCAGCACCTGTCGTTAAGGAAGGAGAACGACCACCTATCATATGTTTCAAATGCGGAGGGGAGGGGCACATCAGTCCAAACTGCGCGATGCCGTCCAAAGCATGTTATAATTGTGGAAGAGAAGGTCATTTAGCCCGATTTTGTCGTTTACCGAAGACAAATTCAGCTAGGATGGAGGCACCAAAAGCCGTCCCAGAAAAGTCAAAACCGGTTGTGCAAGGGAGAGCGTTTGTTGTGAACTCCCAGAGAGCAAGGAACCCGAATGAGGTCATCACGGGTAAGCTTATCATAAACTCTAAAGAAGTTTATACTTTATTTGATACCGGTTCAACCCATTCTTTTATTTCTCCTACTTGCGCTCATCGATTAAATTTGATTCCGGAGAAATTAGACTTTGACTTATCTGTGGAAACTCCGTTGGGAGAAACCTTCATTACCTCCACTGTTTATAAGTCTTGTTTGGTTCAAGTTGGTACCCACACATTACCTATCGATCTGATTTCATTAAAAATACTTGCATTTGACGTGATTCTAGGGATTGATTGGTTAACTACTCATTATGCAAAAATTGATTGTTTTCGTAAGGTTGTTAGCTTTCATATTCCTAATCGACCTATTATGCGAATTCAAGCAACCAAACCATTAAAATCAATCGCTGTCATCTCAAGCCATAAAGCTATTCGTTTATTGAAAAACGGATGTCAAGCTTTCTTAGCTCATGTCACAGATCTAAACAAAAATACGTCAGTTTTGAATGATATTTCTATTGTTAATAAATTCCCTGACGTATTCCCTGAAGAACTTCCTGGCCTACCCCCAGAGCGTGAAATTGAATTTTGTATCGACCTTGAACCCGGTACAAAACCCATTTCCAAAGCCCCATATCGAATGGCTCCTATTGAACTTCAGGAGTTAAAGATCCAACTGCAGGAATTGTTAGACATTGGCTTTATTCGTCCTAGTACTTCTCCTTGGGGTGCTCCTGTTCTATTCGTGAAGAAGAAAGATGGAAGTATGCGACTTTGTATTGATTATCGGGAGTTGAATCATGTCACCATCAAAAATAGGTACCCATTGCCACGTATTGATGACCTGTTTGACCAGTTGCAAGGAGCACAATTCTTTTCAAAGATCGATCTTCGTTCTGGATATCATCAGCTGAAGGTTAGAACTGAGGATATTCCAAAGACGGCTTTTAGAACTCGGTACGGGCATTATGAATTCCTAGTCATGTCTTTTGGATTGACTAATGCTCCTGCTGCCTTCATGGATATGATGAACCGGGTATTCAAGGAATATTTGGATCACTTTGTGGTCGTCTTTATTGATGACATCCTTATTTATTCCAAAAGCCGTGAAGATCATGAGCAACACTTGAGGCTGGTACTCCAAAAGCTTCGTGAATACAAGCTTTATGCCAAGTTGAAGAAATGCGAGTTCTGGCTGGAAGAGGTAGCATTCCTTGGGCACGTAGTATCAAGTCGTGGAATATCGGTTGACCCGGCAAAGATTGAAGCTATTCAAAGCTGGGAGCAACCTAAATCAGTGACCGAGGTACGTAGCTTTCTTGGTTTAGCTGGTTATTATCGGAGATTCGTGGAAGGATTTTCTCGAATCGCTACTCCATTAACTCAGCTGACTCGGAAAGATACAAAGTTTGGTTGGAGCGAAGAATGTGAGCAGAGTTTTCAAGAACTCAAGAGGAGACTCATTTCAGCACCTGTTCTAACAATACCATCTGGCTCGGAGGGATTTGTCATCTACAGTGATGCTTCGAGCAAAGGGTTGGGATGCGTTCTCATGCAACATGGAAAAGTCATAGCCTATGCATCAAGACAACTCAAGGAATA
The DNA here is from genome assembly GCA_016801055.1 of Panax notoginseng. Lineage (NCBI taxonomy): Eukaryota > Viridiplantae > Streptophyta > Magnoliopsida > Apiales > Araliaceae > Panax > Panax notoginseng. Next base: position 204,337,518 of record CM029015.1, on the reverse strand, counting down.
TGAGAGGAATTATCCTACTCATGATCTAGAGTTGGCAGCTGTTGTCTTTGCACTTAAAATTTGGAGGCATTACTTGTATGGGGAGAAAGTGGAGATCTTTACGGATCATAAAAGCCTCAAATATTTCTTCACTCAAAAGGAACTCAACATGCGACAACGACGTTGGCTTGAACTGTTGAAAGATTATGATCATACCATTCAATACCATCCTGGAAAAGCGAACGTGGTAGCTGACGCATTGAGTAGAAGATCATATGCGGGTACAAGTGCAATATTAACAACGCAAAGGCCCATTTTGTGTGACTTGCAAAGGATGGAGATAGAGTTGAAGACTCCAGGGACCCATGTGATGATGGCGAATATACGAGTAGAACCGACTTTAATCGATAAAGTTAAAGCTGCTCAAGCTACAGACCTGGAGCTGATGCGTATGAGGAAGAAAGTGCAAGAAGGTTCTATGCCGGAAGCAAGAATCGATGAAGAAGGAATACTTCGAGTCAACTCCAGACTTTGTGTTCCTAACAACCCTGATTTAAAGTATGAAATCATGATGGAGGCGCACAACACACCGTTTGCAATCCATCCTGGAAGTACCAAAATGTATCATGATCTTCGTCATACATTTTGGTGGAGCAATATGAAGAGAGAGATAGCGTTGTTTATCTCAAGGTGTCTAACTTGTCAACGAGTCAAAGCGGAGCATCAAGTACCAAAAGGTCCATTGCAACCACTTGAAATTCCAGAATGGAAGTGGGAGCACATTACCATGGATTTCGTTACCGGTCTTCCTAGGGTTTCTCAAGGTATTGATGCGATTTGGGTCATTGTTGATAGATTGACCAAGTCTGCTCATTTCTTACCGATACGAGAAACTTATACACTTGAACGTCTTGCTCGTATGTACATAAACGAGATTGTAAGACTGCATGGTATGCCAGTATCCATAGTTTCTGATCGAGACCCAAGATTCACTTCACGATTTTGGGTTAGTTTACAAAAAGCTATGGGCACGGAGTTACGATTTAGTTCAGCATATCATCCTCAGACGGACGGACAATCAGAGAGGACTATTCAAACTCTTGAAGATCTATTAAGACTCTGTGTCTTTGACTTCAAGGGAAGTTGGGACAAGTTCTTACCATTGGTGGAGTTTTCCTACAACAACAGTTATCAAGCAAGTATTGGCATGGCTCCATTCGAAGCATTGTATGGAAGAAAATGTCGTTCTCCAGTATGCTGGGATGAGGTGGGCGAAGCAACGTTGTTGGGACCGGAGTTGGTACGTATGACTACAGAAAAGATTCAAACGATCCGACAACGTATAAAAACCTCACAAGATCGACAAAAGAGTTATGCTGATCTTCATCGAAAGGACGTGGAATTTGATGTAGGAGATCATGTGTTCTTACGTGTTGCTCCATGGAAAGGAGTTACGAGATTTGGAAAGAGAGGAAAGCTAAATCCTCGATTCATCGGTCCATTTTTAATCCTCGATCGAGTAGGAACTGTGGCTTATAGACTCGCTTTACCGCCAAGTATGTCTCGTGTTCATAACGTTTTCCACATATCCATGTTACGCAAATATGTGGAAGACCCGAACCACATTATTGAGTTAGAACCGGACGAAATAGCGGAGGATTTGACGTATGAAGAAGTTCCTGTTCAAATCTTGGATAAGAAGGAACATATTCTACGCTCCAAGGTTATACCTCAAGTCAAAGTTTTGTGGAGAAACCACGATGTTGAGGAAATGACTTGGGAGTTAGAATCAGAAATGAAATCAAGGTATCCTTACCTCTTCGACATACCAGGTACGTACCCTAATTTCGAGGGCGAAATTTCATAAGAAGGGGAGGTTGTAAGACCCCAATTTTTATAAATAAAGATGAATTTTCTATAAATATCATTTTTGAATATTATGGAGTTAATTTGATATAATGTTATAGTTGTGGGTAATATTTATAAATTTTGCAAAGTAAGCAAGTTGTTATAAAATATTCGTTTGGTCGGAGAATATTTTTTTTGTCGGGGAATATTCGTACGACGGCACAATCATTGGTGGACCCCACAACGGAATTATTGTCGGATTGAGAAAATGACAAAAATATTTTATTAAAAATAACGGTTGAAGTGTTACCGTTAAAACCGTTAAAACTGTTGAACTACTCGGTAGTAAAAGTACAGTAATACGCGTGGTTGCATAGTAGCACACGGTATTGATTATTGATGCTTACGTGAGAAGTCACTCAGCTATACTCAATTATTGCTACAGTAATTGCTGCATCATATCTCTTAAATTATTGTCATAGTATCATCTGTATAATATGTTATATTATTAAATCAATAATTGAGACGTTGTGGTAAGTTTGGTTATTTTATGGGGGGCCATATGTCATCATCTAAGAGTCTCTTCGTCAATAGTAATTACCGTCGTCAATAGTAATTACCGTCGTCAATAGTAATTACCGTCGTCAATAGTATTTACCTTGGTCAATAGTAATTACCTTCGTCAATAGTATTTACCTTGGTCAATAGTATTTACCTTGGTCAATAGTAATTACCTTCGTCAATAGTATTTACCTTGGTCAATAGTAATTACTTTCGTCAATAGTAGTTGTCCCTTCAATATTACCAAGAGTCATTTGACCCTTCGTTAAGACCAAGAGTCATTTGACCCTTCGTTAAGACCAAGAGCCACCCTCAGTTTTTCTATAAATAGAGGCCTAGGGCTTCATTATTTTTCACGAATTCATTCAAGCTATAGAGAGAGAAAGTATAGAGAGAATAAGAGAGAGAGAATAAAAGTATTCTGCTACATCACTTTTCCAATATCCAGTTCTTTTAAGGTAGGGAATATTATTTCTTTTATATTCATGAAGAGAACTTCTGTTATTCCATTTGTTATTATTCTGTTGGAATAACCAGTATACGCGGTCTACCCTATACTTGGTGACATTCTTCTATTATTCTGTTGGAACATCCTGTCTGTGTGTTTTACACCGGACCTGGTTCCGTTTATTATTCTGTTGGAACATCCTGTCTGTGTGTTTTACACCGGACCTGGTTCCGTTTTATTATTATTCTGTTGGAATATCCTGTCTGTGTGTTTTACACCGGACCTGGTTCCATTATTTATTATTCTGTCGGAATATCCTGTCTGTGCGTTTACGCCGGACCTGGTTCCATTATTTATTATTCTATTGGAATAACCTGTCTGTGCGGTCTATCGCATGCATGGTGATTTCTTTTGTTATTCCATTCTTTATTGTACTCAGTTGGTTAAGTTTTGACTTCTATACTCCATGAAATTTGTGGAATATCCTTGATAGTTGCGTTTCATCCAGTATCTTTTCAAGAAAATATTCTTCTAAGCATTCTTGAATTTTACTCCACAATGCAGTATCATGTTGACAATTTGGACGTTGTTAATTCCTGGATAAATTAATTCTTGAACTTGTTTTATTGAATTCTTATATCATTGTCATCATCCTCATGTTTATAAAATGTTGAAAGTCATCTGTGGCCTGTAGTGCATAGATGGACTTGGTATGATTATGACCAGGGATTATTCGGTATAATCATGACCGTAATGTTACAAATGATGTGGTAAAAGTCCTCATTGGCCCGTAGTGCATTGATGGACAGTTGTTGGCATGATCATGACCATTAATGAATATACGAATATCCTTGGCCGTAGTGCAGGGGTGATTCGATGATGTGGATTATTTTATTAAGCTGAGTCTCAGCGATCACAGTGTTGAAAAACCTTTTAAATCATAAAAGATAGTAGAGTTTATTTTCTACTTGACTCTTTTAATGGATTGCTTGTTCCGCTACAGTTAAACTTGATGTCTATTATATTTTATCAGTTTAACATTGTTGAAGGCTAATGATAATTTATTCTGCATTATCTTAGTCATAATATTTCTTACTGGGCTAGTTGAGCTCACCCTTTCTTTCACTGTTCTCTTCAGGAAATGAGAACGTAGCTGGGGCAAGTCGGGGAACGGAGTGATGGTCCGAATGATAGTATTAGTTAGTAGTCCTCACTATTCTATGTAATGGTGTGTTAATAAATGTAATGAGGACTCCTTTTGAGTATGAATACTCTCTAGAAGATAATATTTGTATTCAAACTCACAGTTTATGTTTTGTCGTATTGTACACGACAGTTGTATTAATCAGTTGTATTTGTATTCTGTACTATGTATCTGACGACCCAAGATGGGTGATGTATACCTAATTTTGGGGGTGTCACAATTTGTAACATTACGGTCATGATTATACTGAATAATCTCTGGTCATAACCATACCAAGTCCATCTATGCATTACAGGCCACAGATAACTTTTAACATAATATAAACATGAGAATGATGACAATGATATAAGAATTCAATAAAACAAGTTCAAGAATTAATTTATCCAGGAACCAATAACGTCCAAATTGTTAACATGATACGGCTTTGTGGGGTAAAACTCAAAAATGATCGGAAGAATATTTTCATGAAAAAATACTAGATGAAACGCAAATATCAAGGATATTCCACTAATTTTATGGAATATAAAAGCCAAAACTTAAACCATCTGAGTACAATAAAGAATGGAATAACAAAAGAAATTACCAGGCATGCGATAGACCGCATAAACAGGTTATTCCCACAGAATAATAAATAACGGAACCAGGTCATGCGTAAACGCACAGACAGGATATTCCAACAGAATAATAAATAATGGAACCAAGTCATGCGTAAAGCACAGACAGGATGTTCCAACAGAATGATAAATAATGGAACCAGGTCATGCATAAAGCACAGACAGGATGTTCTAAAGCACAGACAGGATGTTCTAACAGCATGATAAATAATGGAACCAGGTCATGCGTAAAGCACAGACAGGATGTTCCAACAGAATGATAAATAATGGAATAATAGAAGAATTTCACCAAGTATAGGGTAGTCCGCGTATACATGTTATTCCAACAGAATAATAAAGAATGGAATAACAAAAGTTCTCTTCATGAATACAAAAGAAATAATACCCCTTACCTTAGAAGAAACTGGATATAGGATTAGTGAAGTAGTAGAATACTTTTCTTCTTTCTCTCTATAGTTTCTCTCTCTAGAGTTTCAGTGAATTCGTAAGAAATATTGAAGGAGTGAGCTTCTATTTATAGGAGAATGGACTGAATAGTAACTAATTCATGAACGGTCCAGATTGATTTACTTTTAAACGGACGGTCCATATTGATTTACTATGCAGTATTAATAAAATATAATATATTCTATTTATAATCTAATAAAACGAATAACTTTATAAAAGTATTCTGTTTTATACAAAAAGATTTTACTATGCAAATACTATGCATAATAAAATATAATATATTCTATTTATAGTCTAATAAAATAAATAACTTTATAAAGTATTCTGTTTTATATAAAAAGATTTTACAATGCAAAATACTATGCATAATAGAATATAATATATTCTATTTATAGTCTAATAAAACAGATAACTTTATAAAAGTATTCTGTTTTATATAAAAAGCTTTTCTGTTTTATTACATAATAATACTAATAAAACAAAATTTATCACCATTATTATAATTCACCATATTAATCGACCAGGTCGTTCCCAGAAAAGAGGAGACTTTTCAATAAAGATATCTCCCTATTGGCGCGCAATTAGGTGACCAAACCTCTCCTTGACTGAACTTCTAGACATCGTTTATATTGTAAATAATAATATTAATAACTTTATCATCTCAATTATTGATTTAATAATATATAAAATATTGACAATAACTAAATCAAATAACGTGAGATACTATGCAGCAATTACTGTAGCAATAATTGAACAAAACTGAGTGACTTCTCACGTAAGTATCAATAATTAATACCGTGTGTTACTATGCAACCACGCGTATTACTATACTTTTACCACCGGGTGTTTCAACAGTTAACGGTAAAACTTCTGCCGTTATTTTCATAAAGTATTTTTGTCGTTTTCTCAATCCGACAATAATTCTGTTGTGGGGTCCACCAATAATTGTGCCGTTGTACGAATATTCCTGTTAAAACGAATATTCCCCGACCAATCGAATATTATATAACAACTTGCGTACTTTGCAAAATTTATAAATATTACCCATAACTATAAAATTATATCAAATTCATTCCATAATATTTAAAAATGATATTTATAAAAAATTCATCTTTATTCATAAAAGTTGGAGTCTTACAACCTCCCCTTCTTATGAAATTTCGCCCTCGAAATTAGGGTACATACCTGATATGTCGAAGAGGTAAGGATACCTTGATTTCATTTCAGATTCTAACTCCCATGTCATTTCCTCAACATTGTGATTCCTCCACAAAATTTTGACTTGAGGTATAACCTTAGAGCGTAGAACATGATCCTTCTTATCCAAGATTTTAACAGGAACCTCTTCATACGTTAAATCTTTCGCTATTTTGTCCGATTCTAACTCAATAATGTGGTGCGGGTCTTTCACATATTTACATAACATAGATATGTGAAAAATGTTATGAATACGAGACATACTTGGCGATAAAGCGAGTCTATAGGCCACAGTTCCTACTCGATCGAGAATTAAAAATGGGTCAATGAATCAAGGATTGAGCTTTTCTCTCTTTCTAAATCTCGTAACTCCTTTCCATGGAGCAACCCGTAACAACACATGATCTCCAATATCGAATTCCACGTCCTTTCGATGAAGATCAACATAACTCTTTTGTTGATCTTGTGAGGTTTTTATACTTTGTCAAATCATTTGAATCTTTTTTGTAGTCATACGTACCAACTCCGGTCCCAACAACGTTGCTTCACCCACCTCATCCCAGCATACTGAAAAACGACACTTTCTTCCATACAACGCTTCAAATGGAGTCATGCCAATACTTGCTTGATAACTGTTGTTGTATAAAAACTCCACCAATGGTAAGAACTAATCCCAACTTCCCTTGAAGTCAAGGACACAGAGTCTTAATAAATCTTCAAGAGTTTGAATAGTCCTCTCCCACTACCCATCCGTCTGAGGATGATATGCCGAGCTAAATCGTAATTTTGTGCCCATAGCTTTCTGCAAACTAACCCAAAATCGTGAAGTGAATCTTGGGTCTCTATCAGAAACTATGGATACTGGCATACCATGCAGTCTTACAACCTCATTTATGTACATACGAGCAAGACGTTCAAGTGTATAAGTTTCTCGTATAGGTAAGAAATGAGCCTACTTGGTCAATCTATCAACAATGACCCAAATCGCATCTATGCCTTGAGAAACCTTGGAAAGTCCGAAAACGAAATCCATGGTAATGTGCTCCCACTTCCATTCTGGAATTTCAAGTGGTTGCAATGGACCTTTTGGTACTTGATGCTCTGCTTTGACTCGTTGACAAGTTAGACACCTTGAGATAAACCCCGCGATCTCTCTCTTCATATTGCTCCACCAAAATGTATGTCGAAGATCATGATACATTTTGGTACTCCCAAGATGGATTTCAAACGGTGTGTTGTGCGCCTCCATCATGATTTTATACTTTAAATCAGGGTCGTTAGGAACACAAAGTCTGGAGTTGACTCGAAGTATTCCTTCCTCATCGATTCTTGCTTCCGGCATAACACCTTCTTGCACTTTCTTCCTCATACGCATCAGTTCTAGGTCTGTAACTTAAGCAACTTTAACTTTATCGATTAAAGTCGGTTCTACTCGTATATTCGCCATCATCACATGGGCCCCCGGAGTATTTAACTCTATCTCCATAATTTGCAAGTCACACAAAATGGGCCTTTGCGTTGACAATATCGCACTCGTACTCGCATATGATCTTCTACTCAATGCGTCAGCTACCACGTTCGCTTTTACAGGATGGTATTGGAGGGTATGATCATAATCTTTTAACAGTTCAAGCCAACGTCGTTGCCGCATGTTAAGTTCCTTTTGGGTGAAGAAATATTCCAGGCTTTTATGATCCGTAAAGATGTCCACTTTCTCCCCATACAGGTAATGCCTCCAAATTTTAAGTGTGAAGACAACAGCTGCCAACTCTAGATCATGAGTAGGATAATTCCTCTCATATTCTTTGAGCTGTCGAGAGGCATAGGCTATGACTTTCCCATGTTGCATGAGAACACATCCTAACCCTTTGCCTGAAGCATCACTATAGATGACAAATCCCTCCGAGCCAGATGGTATGGTCAGAACAAGTGCTAAAATGAGTTTTCTCTTGAGTTCTTGAAAACTCTTCTCACATTCCTTACTCCAACCGAATTTTGTATCTTTTCGAGTCAGTTGAGTTAATGGAGTAGCGATTCGAGAAAATCCTTCCACGAATCTCCAATAATAACCAGCTAATCTGAGAAAGCTACGTACTTCGGTCACTGATTTAGGTTGCTCCCAGCTTTGAATAGCTTCAATCTTTGCCGGGTCAACAGATATTCCATGACTTGATACTACGTGCCCAAGGAATGCTACTTCCTCAAGCCAAAACTCGCATTTCTTCAACTTGGCATAAAGCTTATTTTTACGAAGCTTTTGGAGTATCAGCCTCAAGTGTTGCTCATGATCTTCATGGCTTTTGGAATATATGAGGATGTCATCAATAAAGACGACCACAAAGTGATCCAAATATTCCTTGAATACTCGGTTCATCATATCCATAAAGGCAGCATCAGTATTAGTCAATCCAAAAGACATGACTAAGAATTCATAATGCCCGTACCGAGTTCTGAAGGCAGTCTTTGGAATATCCTCAGTTCTAACCTTCAGCTGATGATATCCAGAACGAAGATCGATCTTTGAAAATAATTGTGCTCCTTGCAACTGGTCAAACAGGTCATCAATGCGAGGCAACGAGTACTTATTTTTTATGGTGACATGATTCAACTCCCGATAATCAATACAAAGTCGCATACTTCCATCTTTCTTCTTCACGAATAGAATAGGAGCACCCCAAGGAGAAGTACTAGGTCGAATGAAACTGATGTCTAACAATTCCTGCAATTGGGTCTTTAACTCCTGAAGTTCAATAGGAGCCATCCGATATGGGGCTTTAGAAATGGGTTTTGTACCAGGTTCAAGGTCGATACAAAATTCAATTTCACGCTCTGGGGGCAGGCCAGAAAGTTCTTCAGGGAATACGTCCGAAAATTTATTAACAATAGAAATATCATTCAAAACTGACGTATTTTTGTTTAAATCTGTGACATGAGCTAAGAAAACTTGACATCCATTTTTCAATAAACGAACAGCTTTATGGCTTGAGATGGTCGTGATTGATTTTAATGGTTTGGTCGCTTGAATTCGCATAATAGGTTGATTAGAAATATGAAAGCTAACAACATTACGAAAATAATCAATTTTAGCATGATGAGTAGTTAACCAATCAATCCCTAGAATCACATTAAATGCAAGTATTTTTAATGAAATAAGATCGACAGGTAATGTGAGGGTACCGATTTGAACTAAACAAGACTTATAAACAGTGGATGTAATGAAGGTTTCTCCCAACGGAGTTTCCACAGATAAGTCAAAGTCTAATTTCTCCGGAGTCAAATTTAGTCGTTGAGCGCAAGTAGGAGAAATAAAAAAATGGATAGAACCAGTATCAAATAAGGTATAAACTTCGCTAGTGTTTATGATAAGCTTACCTGTGATGACCTCGTTCGGGTTCCTTACTTTCTGGGAGGTCACAACAAACGCTCTCCCTTGAACTACTGGTTTTGACTTGTCTGGGACGGTATTTTGTGTCACCGTTCCAACTGGACTTGCCTTCGGTGCACGATAAAATCAGGCTAGGTGACCTTCTCTTTCATAATTATAACACACTTTGGATGGCATCGCGCAGTTTAGACTGATATGTCCCTCCCCTCCGCATTTGAAGCATATGATAGGTGGTCGTTCTCCTTCCTTAACAACGGGTGTTGGTGCTGACGTCTTTTCATCATTGTTGAATCTCCTCTTCTTGAAATGTCCACTTTTATTGCCTTGGCCATGATTACCACCAAAGTGGTTACCATTTCTGGCATGTTGATTCCCTCCACATTTGTTGTCACCACTTCGATGACTGTTATCACTGGTATTTTCATTCTGCCGGCTGCTTTCTCTTGGTTGCGTTGACTCATTATCGCGCTCCAATAACTGAGCCCTTTTTACAACATCTGAATACAAACACAGTTTATGAGAAATAAGATATTGACGTATCTCTAATTTTAAACCTCTTAAAAATATCCACGTCATTCTCTCCTCATTATCAACCAAGTGGGACGCAAACCGGGAAAACTCGGCAAACTTAGCTTCGTACTGCGACACGGTCATATTATTCTGCTCCAACTTGATGAACTCTACCTCCTTCATGTGACGAATACTTTCGAGAAAGTACTTGTCATTGAACAGTTCTTGAAACTTCTCCCAAGACATCTTCAATGCGGTAGGTTGAGTACGCTTTACCGATTCCCACCAGTAATCTGCCTCTCCTCGCAACATAAAGATGGCAAAGAGAACCTTTTGCTCCTCAGCGCATCCCAAGACATCAAATATCTTAGTGATCTGCTTGATCCACGTTTTCGCCTTAAATGATTTTGGCTCTCCAATAAACTCCGGTGGTCCCAACTCCTTGAACTGCTTAGCGGTGATCGCCCGAGAGTTTCCAGTATTTTCACCTACATTTTGGACAGGAGCCGCTCTCGCCTAATGTTGCATGAATTGCATAAAGCCTCTGAACATTCCATCATTCATTATTTGGTCAGTGTTGTTGTTTGCATGAGGATTGTCGCTTTCCTGATGCATATTATCCTGATTATTGATATGTAGAACCTCAACGGTCTCCTGTGCTCCACTGCTATTCTCAACATTCTAGGATGTCATTTTCAGATACTACCACAAAACAAAGGTTAATTGACATGTAACATAATATCCCTATACTCTGATCGACCAATTAAATACCAAATAAACTTAGATAAGTCATACTAGCGAAGGAATTTCCCGTCTCTCTCCTCCTAGTTCTAGTCTCACATCTTAGCCAAGGATCATATCCCTAAGCTTTGATACCAACTGTGACGCCCCCAAAATAGGTATACATCACCCATCTTGAGTAGCCAAATACATGGTACAAAAGTTAAATACAACATAATAATATAACTGTTATGTAGAATACGACAAGACATAACTGAGAGTTTTAATAAAAATATTGTCATCTAGACAATATCTGTAACGACCCCAAAATAGGTCCATTCCATCCAACCCATTCTGAGTCGCCAAATACATGGTACAGAAAACAACTACAACTATATTACAACAATTGTCGTATAAAATACAACAACACATATGCTGTGAGTTTGGATACAAATATATACCAAATGTGACACATGTCCCAACCGTGGACAGTACCTCACAGTGGCACCTTACATAAAGGTATAGTAAAAGACTGTTTTAGAAATTAGAATATTTGGGAAGTGCTCAAGGAAACCTTCGTACATGGGAGGTCATGCGTCTAGGTTATGATAGATATCATATGGCCACAGAATTATCCTTGGTTGACCCAATAGACCCCAAAGAAAAACGAGAAGATTACTATCATATTCTTCCCAATGGTGAGACTTCTCTTGACTTATCATTATCTCCACTGTCTCTAATTGAAAATTATACTTCAAACAAACACCAAGATTATATAGGTAGTGCTCGTAAATATACTCAGCAAGTGGATGAGCACAATCCTGTCTTATGATGACACGAGGTTGTATGTCATTAGACATCTTGTATGATAATGGCAAAACACCCTTCCAACGTTGGGTTCGCTTCACCCTAGATGATTCACCAAATATAACTACTAAATGATGACCACCGTTCTATTCTCCTGTTACCCCCGCTCGACCCAGCTACACTCTTATTACCTGAAAGGAATTGTGAAACAAAAGGGTGAGCACAACTAGCCCAGTAAAGAATATCATGACTAAAGATAAGTAATTTATCAATAGCCTTTAATAGTAATAAATCAGAGATTTAGAACATATGGTAGATGATAAAAATTTCAACCATAGTTGCAGCGAAACGAGCAATCCATTAGAAGAGTCAAATAGACTATAAAGTCTATTATCTTCTCCATGTTAAAAATCCACCAATAATATTTTATCCCTGTAACATCAATCAATAATTCTGGTCCACAATCATGTGAATAACTCATAATCATAATTGTAGTTCTAAATTCCTCTTCTCATCCAGGACGAAAAATATTTTCATCACCTGTCTTTACCTGAAAAATCAAAGATCATGGTTATACCAAATAACAGTTCCTGTTCATAATCATGCTAATAACTTCATCTTTGCACTACGACCAAAGATATTTATTTGTATCACCAGTTGGTCATGTTCATCTCAACACCTGTTCATCTTTGTACTACTGGCCAAAGATATTCAACAACATGTCATCTTTGCACTACTGGCCAAAGATATTCGACCACAGGTCATCTTTGCACTTGGGCCAAAGATATTCATCACCAGTTCATCTTTGCACTATAGGCCAAATATATTAATATCTCAAAGAAATATATAATCATTTCATAATTTATATAAATAATAATTATAACCATGTTGATCATTTCACCTTTGCACTTAAGCTAAAGATATTCAATTATAAATTCAATGGTCATGATCATACCAGTCAACAATTCAACTTTGCACTACTGGCCAAAGAGAACTCATAGTCATGATCATACCAATAATTTACCCATCTTTACACTCAAGCGAAAGAGAATTTTAACATCAAGGTTATAAAAATGTTATATATGATAATAAAAACAATATGATCAAAACATGGATTTAATTTTAAGAGCAATATTCATAAATCAACTATAATTTGGTCAGAAAAAGAAACTAATTTTTGTCGTGAATAGTACCTGTAAGACCCCAACTTATTAATGAATAAAATCAAATTTTCTCTAAATATTATTATGAATAATAAGGGGTTAATTTGATATAATATTTTGGTTATGGGTGAAATGTGTAAATTTTGCAAAATAAGCAAGTGGTTATAAAATATTCATTTTGTCGGAGAATATTTGTAAGACCCCAACTTATTAATGAATAAAATCAAATTTTCTCTAAATATTATTGTGAATAATAAGGGGCTAATTTGATATAATACTTTAGTTATGGGTGAAATGTGCAAATTTTACAAAATAAGCAAGTGGTTATAAAATATTCATTTTGTCGGGGGAATATTCGTTTGGTCGTGGAATATTCTTGCTGTCGGGGAATATTCGTACGACGGCGCAGCCTTGTGTGGGCCCCATAACGGAAAGCGATTGGATGAAAAAACGACAAGTATAAGTTATTTATAAATAACGGCGTAGTTGTTACCGTTAATACTGTTGGAATACCCGGTGGTTAAAATACAGTAGCACACGGTATTGCACCAATTATTGATTCTTACGTAAGAAGGCACTACTCAATAATTGTTACAGTAGTTATTGTTCAATATTTTATTTTATTGATTCAATAATTGTTGCGTTGATATTTTATATTATTGTTGTTTCAATAATTGTTGCTGCACAGTATTTTCCATTATCAGATCAATAATTCATATTATTTGAATAATATTATTAGATAACATTATTGGCAATGTCTAGAAAGTTCTGTCTAAGGAGAGGTTTGGTCATCTAATTGCGCGCCAGTAAGGAGAAATCCTTATTGGAAAGCCCCCTCTTTCCTGGGAACGGCCTGGTTGTCATAAATGTGATTCTGTAATATTATTTGTGAATAATTAATTATTGATTCATATGATAAGGAAATATTTATTTTATGTGGATATAAATGAGGGATATATTTTTGTGGTTAAAAATGAAGGAGTTAATGTTGAGGTTTTTATCAGTATTTTTGTCGGAATGGAGGTATTAAAAAAAATCAGGGTTTTTGAGAAATATTGCGGGTGTTATAATTTTTAATCCGACCGTTGGATCGTGGTAATTTTTGGATATGTTATACATATATAAGTTGAGTATATGTCCACAAATTTTGAACCGTTAAAAATGAACGTATGATTTATTATGAATTTTACGAGATGACTGGTTCAGAAATTGTTGAATTTTCGGAGTTTATCATTTTGATGGAAAATTCTAGAATTGGTGGGCCCCACTTGTGGTTGGTGAAGAAATGTGCTGAATTATATTTCAAATGTGGTGGGTGGGAATAGTAGCAGGTAAAGCCATCAGGTTGCAGGTCAAACCTACTAAAATTTTCCTATAAATAGAGGGCTAAGTTAGAATTGAAAATCACACCAGAAACAAGTTTTCTCTCTTTCTCTCTCTAGATTATTGAGTGTATTTTGTGAGTATTTAGATACTTTGAGAGTTTCTATTCATCAGAGCAAGTTTCTTTCAGCCTTATACCGGTATTCCGACCAGAAGTACTGATATTTTGAGGTAAGGGATATTATTTTCTTCTTAATGATATTATTTTCTTCAATATCATTATGCTGAAATATTGATATGAGTTTTTATCAAATTTGGAACTTTTTGTGTCGGGGTTACTATTCACGTATACGGCACTATTCACGTATACGGCACTATTCACGAATACGGCACTATTCACCGAAAAATAAAATTTTTCCTTTTTGTCCAAGATGTCTATTATGGTTACTATCTTTGATTGTATCCATGTTTTGATCTTTATTTTTGAATTCTGCTTCACAATTGATTATTATGAAGTATTATTGATCTTGGATAAACTGTTATACGAATCCCTACTATTTGTCCTTCTGTCTCATTGGATTCGTTCTCTTTAAGATATTTTTCATCATCCTCAGTCCTAAATGATGATATTAATGAATATCTTTGGCCTGTAGTGCAAAGATGTATGATTACTTGATGAATATCTTTGGCCTGTAGTGCAAAGATGAACAGGTGTTGAGATGAACATGACTGACAGGTGATACAAATGAATATCTTTGGCCTGTAGTGCAAAGATGAATATTTGGATAAAGATGATTATTAATTGATGTTACAGGGATAAAATATTGATGATGGACTTTTAAATCTTAGAAGATAGTAGAATTCTTTCTCTACTTGACTCTTCTAATGGTTTGCTGTTTCCGCTGCAGTTGTTGATCTAAAACTTGTTGTCGATTATATTCTATCAGATTTTTCCCTGTTGAAGACTAACGATAATTTGTTTGTATATTATCTTAGTCATAATATTCTTTACTGGGCTAGTTGAGCTCACCCTTTTCCTTTTTGTTCCATTTTTCTTCTCAGGAGGTGAGAACATAGCAGGATCTAGTCGGGGTATGGAGTGATGGTTCTAGAAAGATGTTTTAGCAGTCCTCACTATTTCTGTAAAATAGTGTTTGAATAATTGTAATGAGGATTTATTTGAGTGTGGATATTGTCTAGAAGACAATATTTGTATTTAAACTCACAGTATGTGTTGTCGTATTTTGCACGACAATTGTATTATTGAAGTTGTAGTTTGCTTTCTGTACCATGTATTTGGCGACTCAGAATGGGTGTTGTATACCTATTTTGGGGGCGTCACAGTTGGTATCAGAGCTTAGGGATATGATCCCTGGCTGAGATGTGAGACAAGAACTAGGAGGGGAGAGACGGGGAATTCCTTCGCTAGTATGACCTGACTAAGTTTATTTGGTGTTTATTTGGTCGGTCAGAGTATAGGGATAATATATGACATGACTATTAACCCTTGTTTTATGGCAGTATTTAAGAATGGCAGCTGAGAACGTTAATAATGGAGTAAATCAGACCGTGGAGACACCTTTGATCACCACCCAGGGGAACGTGCAACAGGAAGGCAATATTCCTCCTGTAAACAACGTTACCGAGCAAACGATGAATGATGGAATGTTTAGGAGCTTTTTGCAGTTCATGCAAAATCAGACGAGGGAGACTCGTGTGCAGAATACGGGTGGAAATGATAACGCGCGGTTTGTCACAGCTAAGCAGTTCAAAGAATTGGGACCACCAGAATTTAAGGGAAAGCCGGATCCGATCATGGCGGAAACGTGGGTCAAGCAAATTACCAAGATATTCGATGTCTTGGGATGCACGGAGGAACAGAAGGTTCCATTCGCCACCTTTATGTTCCGCGGTGAGGCAGACTACTGGTGGGAGTCTGTGAAGCGTACCCAGCCTGACGCACTCAACATGTCCTGGGAAACATTTCAAAAACTGTTCAATGACAAGTACTTTCCTGAAAGTATTCGTCATATGAAGGAGGTAGAGTTTATCAGACTGGAACAAAACAACATGACGGTGTCCCAGTACGAGGCGAAGTTTGCAGAGTTATCCAGGTTTGCACCTCATTTGGTCGAAAATGAGGAACGAATGACAAGGATGTTTCTGAGAGGTCTAAAACCCGAGATTCGACAATATCTTATCTCTCATAAATTTTCTTTATATTCAGATGTTGTAAACAGGGCTCAATTATTAGAGCGAGATAATGAGTATGTGCAACCGAGGGACCACAACCAGGGTCATACCGGTGGCGGCAGTCATCGAAGCAATGAAAACCAGCAGGGAGGAAAATATTCGGACAAAAGCGGTAACCACTCTGGTGGTAATCGTGGTCGTGATAATAGAAGGAGCGAGTCGGGAGGAGATTTCAAGAAGAGAAGGTACAACAATGATAACGTGAAGACGTCAGCACAAACATCAACTGTTTCTAGGGGAGGAGAACGACCACCGGTCGTATGTTACAAATGTGGGAAAGAGGGACATATCAGCCCAAACTGCCCACAACAATCCAAGGTATGTTATAACTGTGGAAAGGAGGGTCATATAGCTCGAGAGTGTTCTGTAGCAAAACCAAGTTCAGCGGGGATGGTGACTCCAAAAGCTGTCCCGGATAAGTCGAAATCAGCGGTTCCTGGAAGGGCGTTTGTCGTTACTGGCCAAAACGCGAGAAACCCGAACGAGGTGATCACGGGTAAGCTAATCTTGAATTCTTGCGAAGTTTATACTTTACTAGATACCGGTTCTACCCATTCTTTTATCTCTCCTGCTTGTGCTCAACGTTTAAACTTGACTCCGGAGAAATTGGACTTTAACTTATCTGTTGAAACTCCGTTGGGTGAAACCTTCGTTACATCTACAGTTTATAAATCTTGCATGATCCAAGTTGGCACTATCACATTACCTGTTGATCTTATCTCTTTAAAGATACTTGCTTTTGATGTGATTTTAGGAATTGATTGGTTAACCACTCATCATGCTAAAATTGATTGTTTTCGTAAGGTTGTTAGTTTTCATATTCCTAACCAACCTGTCATACGAATTCAAACTACTAAACCACTAAAATCAGTCACTGTCATATCAAGCCACAAAGCTATTCGTTTATTGAAAAACGGATGTCAAGCTTTCTTAGCCCATGTTATGGATTTGAACAAAGACAAGTCAGATTTGAATAATATTTCTATTGTTAGAGAATTTCCGATGTATTTCCTGAAGAACTTCCTGGTCTACCCCCAGAACGTGAAGTTGAATTCTTTATTGACCTTGAACCCGGTACAAAGCCCATTTCTAAAACTCCATATCGAATGGCTCCTATTGAACTTCAGGAGTTAAAAGTCCAACTACAGGAGTTGTTGGACATCGGTTTTATTCGTCCTAGTACGTCTCCTTGGGGTGCTCCTGTTTTATTCGTAAAGAAGAAAGACGGGAGTATGCGACTTTGTATTGACTATCGAGAATTGAATCATGTCACTATCAAGAATAGGTATCCGCTACCTCGCATTGATGACCTGTTTGACCAGTTACAAGGAGCACAATTCTTTTCAAAGATCGATCTTCGTTCTGGATATCATCAGCTGAAGATTAAAACTGAGGATATTCCAAAGACTGCCTTCAGAACTCGGTACGGGCATTATGAATTCTTAGTAATGTCTTTTGGATTGACTAATGCTCCTGCTGCCTTCATGGATATGATGAACCGTGTATTCAAAGAATATTTGGATCAGTTCGTTGTTGTCTTTATTGATGACATCCTCATCTATTCCAAAAGCCGTGAAGATCATGAGCGCCATTTGAAGCTGGTACTGCAAAGGCTTCGTGAAAACAAGCTATATGCCAAACTGAAGAAATGCGAGTTCTGGCTTGAGGAAGTAGCATTCCTTGGGCACGTGGTGTCAAAACATGGAGTATCTGTCGACCCGGCGAAGATTGAAGCCATACAAAGTTGGGAGCAACCGAAGTCGGTAACCGAAGTACGTAGCTTTCTGGGCTTAGCTGGTTATTATCGGAGATTTGTGGAAGGATTTTCTCGAATCGCTACTCCGTTAACTCAGCTGACTCGGAAAGATACAAAATTCGTATGGAGTGAGGAATGCGAGAAGAGTTTCCAAGAACTCAAGAGGAGACTCATTTCGGCACCTGTTCTGACAATACCATCTGGTTCGGATGGATTTGTTATCTACAGCGATGCTTCAGGCAAAGGGTTAGGATGTGTTCTCATGCAACATGGGAAAGTCATAGCCTATGCCTCACGACAACTCAAAGAATATGAGAGGAATTATCCTACTCATGATTTGGAGTTGGCAGCAGTCGTTTTTGCGTTGAAGATCTGGAGACACTACCTGTATGGGGAGAAAGTGGAGATCTATACAGATCATAAAAGCCTCAAATATTTCTTCACCCAAAAGGAACTCAACATGCGGCAGCGACGTTGGCTCGAGCTGTTGAAAGATTACGATCATACCATCCAATATCATCCTGGAAAAGCAAACGTAGTAGCTGACGCATTGAGTAGAAGATCATATGCGGGTACGAGTGCAATGTTGTTAACACAAAGGCCCATTTTGTATGACTTGCAAAGGATGGAGATAGAGATGAAGGCTCCAAGTACCCACATGATGATATCAAATATACGAGTAGAACCGACTTTAATCGATAAAGTTAAAGCTGCTCAAGCTACGGACATAGAGCTGATGCGTATGAAGAAGAAAGTGCAAGAAGGTGCTATTCCAGAAGCAAGAATCGATGAAGAAGGAATACTTCGAGTCAACTCCAGACTTTGTGTTCCTAACGATTTTGACTTGAAGCATAGAATAATGATGGAGGCACACAACACACCGTTTGCAATCCATCCTGGGAGTACCAAAATGTATCACGATCTTCGACATACATTTTGGTGGAGCAATATGAAAAGAGAGATCGCGGAGTTTATCTCGAGTGTTTAACTTGTCAACGTGTAAAAGCGGAGCATCAAGTACCAAAGGGTCCATTGCAACCACTTGAGATCCCGAAATGGAAGTGGGAACACATTACTATGGATTTTGTTACGGGTCTTCCCAAGGTTTCTCAAGGCATAGATGCGATTTGGGTTATTGTTGATAGATTAACCAAGTCCGCTCATTTCTTGCCGATACGTGAGACTTATTCCCTTGAACGTCTTGCTAGTATGTACGTGAACGAGATTGTGAGATTGCATGGCATGCCAGTATCCATAGTTTCGGATCGTGACCCAAGATTCACTTCACGATTTTGGGTTAGCTTGCAGAAAGCTATGGGCACGGATTTACGATTCAGTTCAGCATACCATCCTCAAACGGACGGACAATCAGAGAGGACTATTCAAACTCTTGAAGATCTATTAAGACTTTGTGTCCTAGATCTCAAAGGGAGTTGGGATAAGTACCTACCATTGGTGGAATTCTCCTACAACAACAGTTATCAGGCGAGCATAGGTGTGGCTCCATTCGAGGCGTTGTATGGAAGAAAATGTCGTTCTCCAGTATGCTGGGACGAGGTGGGTGAAGCAACATTGTTGGGACCAGAGTTGGTACGCATTACTACAGAGAAGATCCAAACGATTCGACAACGTATACAAACGGCACAGGATCGACAAAAGAGTTATGCGGATCTTCATCGGAAGGACGTGGAATTTAATATTGGGGATCATGTATTGTTACGTGTTGCACCATGGAAGGGAGTTACAAGATTTGGGAAGAGAGGAAAGCTCAATCCAAGATTTGTTGGTCCATTTGAGATTCTTGAGCGAATAGGAAATGTGGCATATAGACTCGCATTACCTCCAAGCATGTCTCGTGTTCATAATGTTTTTCACATATCTATGCTTCGTAAATATGTTAAAGACCCGAACCACATTATTGAGTTAGAACCAGACGAGATAGCTGAAGATTTAACGTACGAGGAGGTACCTGTTAAGATCTTGGATAGGAAAGAGCATGTCCTACGCACGAAGGTTATACCACAAGTTAAGGTTTTGTGGAGAAACCATGCTATTGAAGAAATGACCTGGGAGTTGGAATCAGAAATGAAAGCGAGGTATCCTCACCTTTTTGAAACATCAGGTACGTACGTCAATTTCGAGGACGAAATTTCATAAGGAGGGGAGGTTGTAAGACCCCAACTTATTAATGAATAAAATCAAATTTTCTCTAAATATTATTGTGAATAATAAGGGGTTAATTTGATATAATACTTTGGTTATGGGTGAAATGTGCAAATTTTGCAAAATAAGCAAGTGGTTATAAAATATTCATTTTGTCGGGGAATATTCGTTTGGTCGTGGAATATTCTTGCTGTCGGGGAATATTCGTACGACGGCGCAGCCTTGTGTGGGCCCCATAACGGAAAGCGATTGGATGAAGAAAACGACAAGTATAAGTTGTTTATAAATAACGGCGTAGTTGTTACCGTTAATACTGTTGGAATACCCGGTGGTTAAAATACAGTAGCACACGGTATTGCACCAATTATTGATTCTTACGTAAGAAGGCACTACTCAATAATTGTTACAGTAGTTATTGTTCAATATTTTATTTTATTGATTCAATAATTGTTGCGTTGATATTTTATATTATTGTTGTTTCAATAATTGTTGCTGCACAGTATTTCCATTATCAGATCAATAATTCATATTATTTGAATAATATTATTAGATAACATTATTGGCAATGTCTAGAAAGTTCTGTCTAAGGAGAGGTTTGGTCATCTAATTGCGCGCCAGTAAGGAGAAATCCTTATTGGAAAGCCCCCTCTTTCCTGGGAACGGCCTGGTTGTCATAAATGTGATTCTGTAATATTATTTGTGAATAATTAATTATTGATTCATATGATAAGGAAATATTTATTTTATGTGGATATAAATGAGGGATATATTTTTGTGGTTAAAAATGAAGGAGTTAATGTTGAGGTTTTTATCAGTATTTTTATCGGAATGGAGGTATTAAAAATCAAATCAGGGTTTTTGAGATATATTGCGGGTGTTATAATTTTTAATCCGACCGTTGGATCGTGGTAATTTTTGGATATGTTATACATATATAAGTTGAGTATATGTCCACAAATTTTGAACCGTTAAAAATGAACGTATGATTTATTATGAATTTTACGAGATGACTGGTTCAGAAATTGTTGAATTTTCGGAGTTTATCATTTTGATGGAAAATTCTAGAATTGGTGGGCCCCACTTGTGGTTGGTGAAGAAATGTGCTGAATTATATTTCAAATGTGGTGGGTGGGAATAGTAGCAGGTAAAGCCATCAGGTTGCAGGTCAAACCTACTAAAATTTTCCTATAAATAGAGGGCTAAGTTAGAATTGAAAATCACACCAGAAACAAGTTTTCTCTCTTTCTCTCTCTAGATTATTGAGTGTATTTTGTGAGTATTTAGATACTTTGAGAGTTTCTATTCATCAGAGCAAGTTTCTTTCAGCCTTATACCGGTATTCCGACCAGAAGTACTGATATTTTGAGGTAAGGGATATTATTTTCTTCTTAATGATATTATTTTCTTCAATATCATTATGCTGAAATATTGATATGAGTTTTTATCAAATTTGGAACTTTTTGTGTCGGGGTTACTATTCACGTATACGGCACTATTCACGTATACGGCACTATTCACGAATACGGCACTATTCACCGAAAAATAAAATTTTCCCTTTTTGTCCAAGATGTCTATTATGGTTACTATCTTTGATTGTATCCATGTTTTGATCTTTATTTTTGAATTCTGCTTCACAATTGATTATTATGAAGTATTATTGATCTTGGATAAACTGTTATACGAATCCCTACTATTTGTCCTTCTGTCTCATTGGATTCGTTCTCTTTAAGATATTTTTCATCATCCTCAGTCCTAAATGATGATATTAATGAATATCTTTGGCCTGTAGTGCAAAGATGTATGATTACTTGATGAATATCTTTGGCCTGTAGTGCAAAGATGAACAGGTGTTGAGATGAACATGACTGACAGGTGATACAAATGAATATCTTTGGCCTGTAGTGCAAAGATGAATATTTGGATAAAGATGATTATTAATTGATGTTACAGGGATAAAATATTGATGATGGACTTTTAAATCTTAGAAGATAGTAGAATTCTTTCTCTACTTGACTCTTCTAATGGTTTGCTGTTTCCGCTGCAGTTGTTGATCTAAAACTTGTTGTCGATTATATTCTATCAGATTTTTCCCTGTTGAAGACTAACGATAATTTGTTGTATATTATCTTAGTCATAATATTCTTTACTGGGCTAGTTGAGCTCACCCTTTTCCTTTTTGTTCCATTTTTCTTCTCAGGAGGTGAGAACATAGCAGGATCTAGTCGGGGTATGGAGTGATGGTTCTAGAAAGATGTTTTAGCAGTCCTCACTATTTCTGTAAAATAGTGTTTGAATAATTGTAATGAGGATTTATTTGAGTGTGGATATTGTCTAGAAGACAATATTTGTATTTAAACTCACAGTATGTGTTGTCGTATTTTGCACGACAATTGTATTATTGAAGTTGTAGTTTGCTTTCTGTACCATGTATTTGGCGACTCAGAATGGGTGTTGTATACCTATTTTGGGGGCGTCACC
>CM029015.1:204177159-204314562 GCA_016801055.1 Panax notoginseng | reverse complement strand
AATATTACAGAATCACATTTATGACAACCAGGTCGTTCCCAGGAAAAGAGGGGGTTTCCAATAAGAATTTTTTTCCTTACTGGCGCGCAATTAGGTGACCAAACCTCTCCTTAGAAAGAACTTTCTATACATTGCCAATAATGTTATCTAATAATATTATTCAAATAATATGAATTATTGATCTGATAATGGGAAATACTATGCAGTGACAATTGTTAAACAACAATAATATAAAATTTTAACGTAACAATTATTAAATCAATAAAATAAAATATTGAACAGTAATTACTGTAACAATTATTGAGTAGTGTCTTCTTACGTAAGAATCAATAATTTTTAAAAATACTGTGCAATACCGTGTGCTACTGTGCAATAACGCGTATTACTGTATTTTAACCACCGGATATTCCAACAGTGTTAACAGTAACAACTACGGCCGTTATTTGTAAAAACTAAGATTTATCATTTTCTTCATCCGACAGTTATTCTGTTATGGAGCCCACAAATGGTTGCTGTCGTACGAATATTTCCCGACAGAAAGAATATTCCACGACCAAATGAATATTCCCCGACAACAATGAATATTTTATAACCACTTGCGTATTTTTTAAAAAAAAATTCATATATCACCCTTAACTTTAACTTTTTATCAATTTAACCATTTACTGAATTGTAATTATAAGAAAAATTGAATACTTTTATTTCATAAAATTCTGGGTCTTACAATATCCACACTCAATGGAGTCTTCATTACATTTATTGTCACACTATTTAACAGAATAGTGAGGACTACTAATACTATCATCTGGACCATCACTCTGTTCCTCGACTAGTCCCGGCTACGTTCTCATTTCCTGAAGAGAATAGTGAAAAAAAGGGTGAGCTCAACTAGCCCAGTAAGAAATATTATGACTAAGATAATGCAGAACAATTTATCGTTAGCCTTCAACAGTGTTAAACTGATAAGATATAACAAACATCAAGTTTAACTGCAACAGAACAAATAATTCATTAGAAAAGTCAAGTAGAGAATAAAATCTACTATCTTCTATGATTTAAAAGGTTTTTCATTATTTTTATCGTTGAGACTCAGCTTAATAAATAATCAACATCATCCCTGCACTACGGCCAAGGATATTTATGTATTCATCAGTGGTCATGATCATGCCAACAACTGTCCATCAATGCACTACGACCAATGAGGACTTTTACCAAATCATTTGTAACATTACGGTCATGATTATACCGAATAATCCCTAGTCATAATTATACCAAGTCCATCTATGCATTACAGGCCACAGACGACTTTCAACATAATATAAATATGAATGATTACAATGATATAAGAATTCAATAAAACAAGTTTAAGAATTAATTTATCCAGAAACCAATAACGTCCAAATTGTCAACATGATACGGCTTTGTGGGGTAAAACTCAAAAATGCTCGGAAGAATATTTCCATGAAAAGATACTGGATGAAGCACAAATATCAAGAATATTCCACTAATTTCATGGAGTATAAAATCCAAAACTTAAATCATCTGAGTACAATAAAGAATGGAATAACAAAAGATATCACCAGGCATGCGATAGACCGCACAGACAGGTTATTCCTACAAAATAATAAATAACGGAACCAGGTCATGCGTAAACGCACATACAGGATATTACAACAGAATAATAAATAATGGAACCAGGTCATGCGTAAAGCACAGACATGATGTTCCAACAGCATGATAAATAATGGAACCAGATCATGCGTAAAGCACAGACAGGATGTTCCAACAGAATGATAAATAATAGAATAATAGAAGAAGTTTCCAAGTATAGGTAGTCGCGTATACAGGTTATTCTAACAGAATAATAAAGAATGGAATAACAGAAGTTCTCTTCATGAATACAAAAGAAATAATACCCCTTACCTTAGAAGAAACTGGATATAGGATTAGTAAAGTAGTAGAATACTTTTCTTCTTCTCTCTATAGTTTTTCTCTCTAGAGTTTCAGTGAATTCGTAAGAAATAATGAAGGAATGAGCTTCTATTTATAGGAGAATGGACTGAATAGTAACTAAATTCATGAACGGTCTAGATTGATTTACTTTTAAACGGACGGTCCATATTGATTTACTATGTAGTATTAATAAAATATAATATATTCTATTTATAATCTAATAAAACGAATAACTTTATAAAAGTATTATGTTTTATATAAAAAAATTTTACTATGCAAACACTATGCAGGCACTATACAAATACTATGCATAATAAAATATAATATATTCTATTTATAGTCTCATAAAACAAATAACTTTATAAAAGTATTCTGTTTTATATAAAAAGATTTTACTATACAAAATACTATGCATAATAGAATATAATATATTCTATTTATAGTCTAATAAAATAGATAACTTTATAAAAGTATTCTGTTTTATATAAAAAGCTTTTCTGTTTTATTACATAATAATATTAATAAAATTAAAATTTATCACAATTATTATAATTCACCATATTAATCGACCGGGTCGTTCCCAGGAAAGAGAGGCTTTCCAATAAGGATTTCTCCCTATTGGCGCGTAATTAGGTGACCAAACCTCTTATTGACAGAACTTCTAGACATCGTTAATATTATAAATATTAATATTAATAACTTTATCATCTCAATTATTGATTTAATAATATATAAAATATTGACAATAATTGAATCAAATAACGTGAGATATTATGCAGCAATTACTGTAGCAATAATTGAACAAAACTGAGTGACTTCTCACGTAAGCATCAATAATCTATACCGTATGCTACTATGCAACCCACACATATTACTGTACTTTTAGCACCAGGTGTTTCAACAGTTAACGGTAAAACTTCCGCCATTATTTTTATAAAGTATTTTTGTCGTTTTCTCAATCCGACAATAATTCCATTGTGGAGTACACCAATGATTGTGCCGTTGTACTAATATTCCTGTTAAAACGAATATTCCCCGACCAATCGAATATTATATAACAACTTGCGTACTTTGTAAAATTTATAAATATTACCCACAACTATAACATTATATCAAATTCATTCTATTATATTCAAAAATGATATTTATAAAAAATTCATCTTTATTCATAAAAGTTGGGGTCTTACATATCTCATATTATTGATTCAATTATTGTCACAGTATCATCTATACAATACTTTATATTATTAAATCAATAATTAACACTGTGACACCCCCAAAACAGGTATACATCACCTATCTTGGGTCGTCAGATACATGGTATAAAATTTAAATACAACTTAATTATACAACAGTCGTCTAAAATACGACAAAACATAATCTAAGAGTTTTAATAAGAATATTGTCATCTAGACAATATCCACACTCAATGGAGTCCTCATTACATTTAATGTCACACTATTTAACAGAATAGTGAGGACTACTAATGCTATCATTTGGACCGTCATCTCGTTCCGTTCCCGACTAGTCCCAGCTATATTCTCATTTCCTAAAGAGAATAGTGAAAGAAAGGGTGAGCTCAACTAACCCAGTAAGAAATATTATGACTAAGATAATGCAGAATAAATTATCATTAGCCTTCAACAGTATAACAACTGATAGAATATAATAGACAACAAGTTTTAGATCAACAACTGCAACGGAATAAGCAATATATTAGAAGAGTCAAGCAGCGCATAAAATCTACTATTTTTTATGATTTAAAAAGTTTTTCATCAACTTTATCGCTGAGACTCGGCTTAATAAATAAAATCAAATCATCTCTGCACCACGGCCAAGGATATTCATGTAATCATCAATGGTCATGATTATACCAAATAATCCTTGGTCATAATCATACCAACAACTGTCCATCAATGATCTACAGGCCAATGAGACTTTTACCACATCATTCGTTATATTACGATCATGATTATACCGAATAATTCCTGGCCATAATCATACCAAGTCCATCTATGCACGTAAGACAAAGATGACTTTCAACACAATATAAGAATGAGGATGATGACAATGACATAATAATTCAATAAAACAAGTTCACGGATAAATTTTAAAGATTTATAATTTAATTTATCCAGAATTTAATAACGTTCAAATTGTCAACATGATACTGCTTTGTAGAGTAAAATTTAAGAATAATATTCATGTACCAAAAATAATTTGGACATAAAAGAAATATATTTTTTGGGTAAATAGTACCCCGTAAATAGTACTTCGGAAATAGTACCTCATGAATAGTACCCCAACATAAAAAGTACCCCAAATACCCGAGTGAATAATATTAAGGTAAATAGTAATTTGGGTGAATAGTAACCTGTGAATAGTAACACGTGAATAGTACTCTGACACGAAAAGTGTTCCGAATATCCGAGTGAATAATACTAGAGTGAATAGTAATCGGGTGAATAGTAACTATTGAATAGTAACTCGTAAATAAAATACCAAATAAAATGATATTTCATGAAGAGTACAAAAAAAATGATATCTCATACGAGTATAATAGAATGTACGAAACTGCAAATAGATTTTTAGCTGCCATGCGGTAATCCATGTAGACAGATCATTTTCACAATTTAATAAATAATGAATACAAAAGGTAATTCACCATGCATGCGGTAATCCACATAGACAGGTTATTCTATAGAATAATAAAGAATAAAATAACAGAAGAATTCACCAGGCATGCGATAGAGCGCACAGACAAGTTATTCCAACAGAATAATAAATAATGGAACCAGGTTATGCGTAATACGCACAGACAGGATATTCCAACAGAATAATAAAGAATGGAACCAGGTCATGCGTAATCCGCACAGACAAGATATTCCAACAGAATAATATAGAATGGAATAACAAAAGAATTTCACCATGTATGCGGTACTTCGCATAGACAGGTTATTCCAACATAATAATAAAGAATGGAATAACAGAAGAATTTCACCATGTATGCGGTACTTCGCATAGACAGGTTATTCCAACATAATAATAAAGAATGGAATAACAGAAACTCTCTTCATGAATACGAAAGAATAATACCCCTTACCTTAGAAGAAAACTGGATACTGGAATACTGAGGTAGCAGACTTCTCTTCTTCTTTCTCTCTATAATTTCTCTCTATAATAATTACTCTATAGCTTTAGTGAATTGGTGAGAATGAAGGAAGAATGAGCTTCTATTTATAGGAAAATATAGTTTCGATAATTGCACGTTTTGGGGTTCAAAATATTACAGTATAATACCCTCCTCTTTTTCTTCATTTTTAATTTAGTCCTGCAAGTATTATCAAATTTGCACTACCTCCCCTAATAGTAAATCATGTGAGTCAATAGTAAATCATGTGACTCAATAGTTATAAACATGTGAAAAAATTAATTATAGTATAGTACCTTCAACTATACCTCAATTTCTAATTTAGTCATGCAAGTATTATCAATCTTGCACTAATTCCCCTATTACTAAATCATGTGAATCAATAGTATACACATGTGAACACATAGTTATAAGCATGTGAATTAATAGCAATTAATTGCTCATTTATCCGGTGAATTACCCGATTGGTCAATATAACCTCCAGACATCAATTATTATCAAAATAAATATCGATTTTCACTAACACTAATAATCCCAACACAATAGAACTATCAATTTCATCTCTAATCAATACGAACTTATTCATCATTAATATTATAATTCATAATATTTAACAAACAGATCAATCCCAGGAAAGAGGGGGCTTTTCGATAAGGATTTCTCCTTATTGGCACGCAATTAGGTGACCAAACCTCTCCTTGATAGAACTTCTAGACATTGTCAATATTGTAAATAATAATATGAATAACTTTGCCGTCTCAATTATTGATTTAATAATATATCATATTATACAGCTGATACTATGAAAATAATTGAATCAATAATATGAGACATATGATGCAGCAATTACTGTAGCAATAATTAAGTATAACTGAGTGACTTATCACGTAAGCATCAATAATCAATATCGTGTGCTACTATGCAACCACGTGTATTACTGTACTTTTACTACTGAGTAGTTTAACAGTTTTAACGGTAACACTCGCCGTTATTTTTAATAAAAGATAATTCTGTCGTTTTCTAACTACGATAATACTTCGTTGTGGGTCCACCAATGATTGTGTCGTCGTACGAATATTTTTCGATAAAAAGAATATTCCCCGACCAAATGAATATTATATAACAACTTACATACTTTGCAAAATTTATAAGTACTACCCACAACTATAACACTATCTCAAATCCACACCATGATATTCAAGAAAATATTTCGAGATAATTAAATCTTTATTCATAAAATTTGGGGTCTTACAATCTCCTCTCCTTATGAAATTTCGCCCTCGAAATTTATGTACGTATCTGGTATGCCGAATAGGTGAGGATACCTTGACTTCACTTCAAATTCTAACTCTTGAGGTATAACTTTTAAATGTCGAATATAATCCTTCTTATCCAAGATTTTAACACGTATCTCCTCATACTTTAAATCTTTTGCTATCTCGTCTAGTTCTAATTCAATAATGTGATTCAGGTCGTCTACATATTTACGTAACATCGATACGTGAAAAACGTTATGAACACATGATATACTTGGCGGTAAACGAGTCTATAGGCCACAGTTCCTACTCGATCGAGGATTTCAAATAGACCAATAAAATTAAGGGTTGAGATTTTTTCTCTTCATTGAGTCTTGCTTCTAGAATAACGCCCTCTTAAACCTTCTTCTCACATTCATCAGCTCCGGGTGTGTAGCTTGAGCGGCCTTTAACTTTATCGATTAAAGTCGATTCTACTCGTATAGTTGATATCATCACGTGGGTCCCTAGAGTCTTTAACTCTATCTTCATTATTTGTAAGTTATACGAAATGGGTTTTTGTGTTAACAACATCGCACTCGTAAACGCATACGATCTTCTATTCAACGCGTCAGCTACCACGTTCGCTCTTCCACGATGATATTGAATGGTATAGTCGTAATCTTCAACAGCTCGAGCCAACGTCCTTGGTGCATGATACGTTCGTTTTGGTTGAAGAAATATTTAAGGGTTTTAGAAATGGGTTTTGTACTGGGGTCAATACAAAATTCGATTTCACCCTCTAGGGGTAGGCTAGGAAGTCTTCAAGAATACGCCAGGAAATTTATTAACAATAGAAATATCATTCAAAACTGTGACTCTCATCCCAAGACTTGGATAGCACATGTAATGAAGGTTTCTCCTAACAGAGTTTCAACCGATAAGTCAAAGTCTAACTTCTCCGGAGTCAACTTTAAACATTGAGCATAAGCAAGAGAGATAATAGAATGGGTAGAACCGATATCTAATAAGGTATAGATTTCGCAAGAATTTATAATTAACTAACCCGTGCTAACTTCGTTCAGGTTACTCACTTTTTGAGAAGTCACGAAAAACGTTCTTCCTGAAACCACCGACTTTGTTTTGTCCGTATCCGCCTTTGGTGCCACCGTCCCAGCTGGACTTGACTTTGGTGCACAACAAAATCGAGCTAAATGACCTTCTCTTCTTAAAATTTTCACTTCTATTATCTTGGCCATGATTACCACCGAAGTGGTTGCCATTCTTGGCATGATAATTTCTCCCGCAATGGTTATCATTGTTTCGATGGCCGTTGCCACCGGTATGATTATTATCGTGTTGTTGGTCGTTACCTTTTGCTTGAGCTGAATCAACGCTCTCATGTGCTTCATTGCTTATCTCATCATTTTCAGATGTCATTCTCAAATACTGTCACAAAACAAGGGTTAATTGACATATCACATATTATTCCTATACTCTAACCGACCAATCAAATACCAAATAAACTTAGGCAGGTCATACTAGCAAAGGAATTTTCCGTCTCTCCTCTCCTAGTTCTTGTCTCACATCTCAGCCAGGGATCATATCCCTAAGCTTTGATACCAACTGTGACGCCCCCAAAATAGGTATACATCACCCATCTTAGGTTGTCAGATACATGGTACAAAATTTAAATACAACTTAATTATATAATAGTCGTGTAAAATAAAATAAAACATAATCTAAGAGTTTTAATAAGAATATTATCATCTAGACAATATCCACACTCAATGGAGTCCTCATTACATTTATTATCACACTATTTAACAGAATAGTGAGGACTACTAATGCTATCATCTGGACTGTCACTCCGTTCCCCGACTAGTCCCAACTATATTCTCATTTCCTGAAGAGAACAGTGAAAGAAAGGGTGAGCTCAACTAGCCCGGTAAGAAATATTATGACTAAGATAATGCAGAATAAATTATCCTTAGCCTTCAATAGTATAACAACTGATAGAATATAATAGACAACAAGTTTTATATCAACAACTGTAGCGGAATAAGCAATCCATTATAAGAGTCAAGCAGCGCATAAAATCTACTATCTTCTATGATTTAAAAAGTTTTTCATCAACTTTATCGCTAAGACTCAGCTTAATAAATAAAATCGAATCATCCCTGCACCACGACCAAGGATATTCATGTAATCATCAATGGTCATGATTATACCGAATAATCCCTGGTCATAATCGTACCAACAACTGTCCATCAATGAACTACAGGCCAATGAGGACTTTTACCACATCATTCGTTACATTACAGTGATGATTATACCGAATAATTCCTGGTCATAATCATACCAAGTCCATCTATGCACGTAAGCCAAAGATGACTTTCATCACAATATAAACATGAGGATGATGACAATGACATAATAATTCAATAAAACAAGTTCAAGAATAAATTTTAAAGATTTATAATTTAATTTATCCAGAATTTAATAACGTTCAAATTGTCAACATGATATTGCTTTGTAGAGTAAAATTCAAGAATAATATTCATGTACCAAAAATAATTTGGACAGAAAATAAATATATTTTTCGGGTAAATAGTACCCCGTGAATAGTATTCCGTGAATAGTACTTCGGGAATAGTACCTCGACATGAAAAGTATCCCAAATACTCGAGTGAATAATATTCGGGTGAATAGTAATTTGGGTGAATAGTAACTCGTGAATAGTACTCCGACACGAAAAGTGTCTCGAATACCCGAGTGAATAATACTAGAGTGAATAGTAATCGGGTGAATAGTAACTATTGAATAGTAACTCGTAAATAAAATACCAAATAAAATGATATTTCATGAAGAGTACAAAAAAATGATATCTCATACGAGTATAATAGAATGTACGAAACTGCAAATGAATTTTCATCTGCCATGTGGTAATCCACGTAGACAGATCATTTCCACAATTTAATAAAGAATGAATACGAAAGGTCATTCACCATGCATGCGGTAATCCACATAGACAGGTTATTCTAACATAATAATAAAGAATGAAATAACAGAAGAATTTACCAGGCATGCGATAGACCGCACAAACAAGTTATTTCAACAGAATAATAAATAATGGAACCAGGTCATGCGTAATACGCACAGACATGATATTTCAACAGAATAATAAAGAATGGAACCAGGTCATGCATAATATGCACAGACAGGATATTCCAACAGAATAATATAGAATGGAATAACAGAAGAATTTTACCATGTATGCGGTACTTCGCATAGACATGTTATTCCAACATAATAATAAAGAATGAAATAATAGAAGAATTTCACCATGTATGCGGTACTTCGCATAGACAGGTTATTCTAACATAATAATAAAGAATGGAATAACATAAGCTCTCTTCATGAATACGAAAGAATAATGCCCCTTACCTTAGAAGAAAACTGGTTACTGGAATAGAAAGGTAGCATACTTCTCTTCTTCTTTCTCTCTATAATTTCTCTCTATAATAATTACTCTATAGCTTTAGTGAATTGGTGAGAATGAAGGAAGAATGAGCTTCTATTTACAGGAAAATATAGTTTCGATAATTGCACGTTTTAGGGCTCGAAATATTACAGTATAATACCTTCCTATTTTTCTTCATTTTTAATTTAGTCCTGCAAGTATTATCAAACTTGCACCACCTCCCTTAATAGTAAATCATGTGAATCTATAGTAAATCATGTGACTCAATAGTTCTAAACATGTGAAAAAATTAATTATAGTATAGTACATTCAATTAACTATACCTCCATTTCTAATTTAGTCATGCAAGTATTATTAATCTTGCACCAATTCCCCTAATAGTAAATCATATGAATCAATAGTACACACATGTGAACACATAGTTATAAGCATGTGAATTAATAGCAATTAATTGCTCATTTATCCGGTGAATTACCCGATTGGTCAATATAACCTCCAGACATCAATTATTATCGAAATAAATGTCGATTTCTACTAACACTAATAATCCAACACAATGGAACTATCAATTTCATCTTTAATCAACACGAACTTATTCATCATTAATATTATAATTCACAATATTTAACAACCAGATCATTCCCATGAAAGAGGGGGCTTTTCGAAAAGGATTTCTCTTTATTGGCGCGTAATTAGGTGACCAAACCTCTCATTGACAGAACTTTTAGACATTGTCAATATTGCAAACAATAATATGAATAACTTTGCCGTCTCAATTATTGATTTAATAATATATCATATTATGCAGATGATAATGTGACAATAATTGAATCAATAATATGAGAGATATAATGCAGCAATTACTGTAGCAATAATTGAGTATAACTGAGTGACTTATCACGTAAGCATCAATAATCAATACCGTGTGCTACTATGCAACCACGCGTATTACTGTACTTTTACGACTGAGTAGTTCAACAGTTTTAACGGTAACACTCGCCGTTATTTTTAATAAAAGATAATTATGTCGTTTTCTAACTACGATAATACTTCCGTTGTGGGGTCCACCAATGATTGTGCCATCGTACGAATATTCTCTGACAACAAGAATATTTTCCGACCAAACGAATATTATATAACAACTTGCATACTTTGTAAAATTTATAAATACTACCCACAACTATAACACTATCTCAAATCCACACCATAATATTCAAAAAAATATTTCGAGAAAATTAAATCTTTATTCATAAAATTTGGGATCTTAAACACGACACAGTTGCTCATATTATTATTAGCATTATTGACAATGTCTAAAAAATTCTGTCGAAAAAATGAGTTAGGTTATTTAATTGGGCGCCAGTAAGGAGAAATCCTTATCGGAAAGCCTCCTCTTTTCTGAAAACGATCTGATTGTCAATATTGTGAGTTATAATATTAATGGTGAATAATTATTGAAAATATTAAAGATTTTGTTGATTAAAGATAAGTGAATTACAAAAGTTAAGGGGGGATAATGCGAACTTAGAAAACTTTAGGGGTATCAAACTGTAATAAGTCAACCAATCTATGTGAACTTGAATAAACCAATTAGAGAAAAGATGATGTAAGCATGATGTAAGTATGATATCACCCCTAAAAAGATGACGTCATCATGATGATGTCGCCTGGTGGAAGATGATTGAGGGACCAAGGTGCAATTAATGAGGTACTAAAGTGTAATTAACCTAGGTACCAAACTATAATAAACATATCCCCTAACGTGCAATTATCGAAACTATATTTTTCTATAAATAGAGAGCTAAGTTCATTCGTTCTTCACTAATTTACAAAACCAATTTATAATCAAGAGTTAGAAAGAGAGAGTTTTTATGAGTATACTTTGAGTGTAGTGCAAGATTTTCTCAAGATAATCTCTACTATTCCAGTCATAACTGCTCTCCTATTAAGGTAATAAAAATGTAGCTAGGTCGAGTGGGAATAACAAGATAATAAAGCGATGGTCTGTGACTGTTGATGTTTCTCAATATATTATAAAACAGCATGACAATATATGATTGTATTGAGGACTTAAAATGTATGTGTCGTATTTTATATGTTATTTAATAGTTAATTTTGGTGAACAACAATATGGTGATGAGAACCCGATTTTAGAAGCGTAAAAAATGTACCCCATTAGAATGAGGAGGATATAATTGTACTGTGAGCTTAAAGGGTGTGTTACCACAATCATACATGACGTCTAACCACATACAAATTCATGTTATCATAATATATGGTTGTGCGTATCCACTTGCTGACTATATCGATGAACATTATCTATATAATCCTGAATTATGATTGGAATATAATCCTCAACTTGAAACAATAGAGATAATTATATGGCAAGAAGATACACACCATTGAAATTAATATGATAATAATCTTCTCGTTCTTCTTTGAGGTCTATTGGGTCAACCAAGGTAAATTCTCGAGTTCTGTGATATCTATTATAACTTAGATACATGGTCCCATGTATGAAAGCTTCTTGAGCATTTTTAAAATATTTTAATTCCTAAAACAGTTATCGATTGTACTTTTATGTGTTGTCGTATTTTGCACGACAATTTAATAGTTGTAAATATGAATATTTGTATTTGAATTTAGTAGTATATATTTAACGACTCAAAATGAGTTGTGTGGACTTATTTTGGTAGTGTCACAATTTTGGTCTATGATTAATTGTTAATGTTATTTAATTTCATCTATATCTTTTGAAAAACAAACTTTATGCTTGTTTGTTTCTTGAGGTGTAATCGATGAAGTTATTACTATTATTATTTTTAGATGTGTATTATTTTAATTTCTTGTTGAATTGGATTTTTGTGTTTATTCAAATTAAGTATGTTTTTTTAACAAAAATAAATATAGTATAAGTCAAATTACAAACATATTTTTTTTAACAAAAATAAATATAGTACAAGTAAATCAATATATATATATATATATATATATATATATATATATATATATATATATATATATACACACACACACACAATGGATCCTGTCCGGACTCCCGGACAGGTCCTAAAATACGGACCCAAATTTTTTATTTTATTTTTGCTTTTTTTTAAAACAACTAAAAAAAAATATTTAATATTTTATGGAACTGAAATTTTTTCATAATACAATGTTTTGGACGTGTTTTGAATACCTATACCAAAAAGTGGTGGTACAGTCTGCACAGACAGTACCACCATGTTTTGTTATATGTACCCAAATCACACCCAAAATACTGTATTATGAAAAAATTCCAATTCCATAATTATTATTTTTTTTAGTTGTTTCAAAAAAAAAAAGCAAAATAAAAATAAAAAATAAAGGTCCGAATTTTATAGAGTCCGGGATCCCGGCCTGGATCCGGACTATATATATATATAACAAAGCAAAAAAAAAAAAACTAAACAAAATAATTCTAATAGATAGACGTTATTAAATTATATCATTTCTTATATTTATATATAAGGATAATATAATAATAATATAAATTAAAAATAAGAATTCCATCCATTTTTTTCATACTTCTAAACTCACAAACAATAAAAAAATTAATTAAAATTCCATTCCATCCCACCCCTTTTAGTAAACTCAAAAACATGACAAACTGAAAACTATAATCCCTTCCGATCCCGTTCCGTTCCGTTCCGTTCGTTTCCATTCCTCTAAACTGACAAACGCAGAGTTATTTGTACCGAGATTGCAAAACATTCACAACTTCCTTTCTGGTTTTATCCTTTTATCTGCTTCTCCTGGCTTCTTAGTCTCCTCCATTACTCGCACCAAACCACTTCTCTCCCGGGATTCGCTGGAGAAAGAAAGAACACAAGAAAATAGAGCAGGTAATTCCTCGATTTTCTTTTGCCTGTGTGCTTTATTTCTTTTTCAATTCATGAGAATCCATTGCCGTCAAATCGTGAAGAACACATAAATTTCTTTAACTTTTGTTCTGTTAAATTTAGTGTCTTTATTTCATGTTATATTCAATCTATAGATGGAATACATTGTTATGAATTTATGATGTAATGTGCACTTCTTTCTTTAACTTTGATATGCAAACCAGGTTTTTTATGAAATTCGTAAGTGATTATTAATTTTACTTGATTTTTCATTTTAATTTTTTGTAGCATGCTTTAATATGTCTTGATTTGATAGTTCTTGATGATTTCTGTTGGTGTGCATCATACAAACTCAATTATTCGAGGAATTATGAAGGGAGTAACTTGTTCAAGCCTTAAATGTTAGTAATGTTGTTAGGAATAATTCGTGTGGAAATATTCGTAAGGTTGTGAAGGAATATGTGGAATAAGCCTAATGTATAGAGTTCATTAGTATTCTGGATTATTCTTTTAGATTATTATTATGGAAAAAAATGGTGCTTTACCCTAAAAATGAACAGGATTTATGGCAGATGGGTCCACTTTGCAGCGTAACTGAACGATTCAGCCTACCAAGGTTGATAATACTGATTTTTGTATGCTAGCGACCACTTTGTATGCTAAAGGTTGAGACCGTATCCAGAAATCTGCGTATGTGGGGAGCAACGGTCAGTAATGAAATTTTAAGGTTACCAAATGTTGTATCTCAGGTATTTTACTTTTACATAAAGCCCTTTCTAATTTATGCCCCTTATTATCCTGTAAGACTGAAAGCCATGGTACATATTTTTAATAGAGGCAATGGCTACAAATCTCTCTTTCAAACTCAGATTTCTTGAACCTGCTCCTCAGTGGAAATTGCAAACCCCAATTTTGTGTACAAAAGTATGAGTTTCTCTATCTCGTGTATGGTTTTTTTCCACCTGAGAACTATTTTCTTAGCTTAATTGATGCAGTGGCTTCACTTGCAGTTCTTCTTGCAGGCTAGAACAGTAGCTTTACCTCTGACCACTCGAAAGTTTAATGGAGGCATCCAAAGGAAAATGTCGGAATCTACAACTAGTTATGAAACTTGCCAACCGAGTCAAATCCAAGAACTGGTTGATCTCCTACACGATTGTGCAGAAAATAGGTCAGTTAGAGATTCAGAAGCAGTTCATGGTTATCTGTTAAAATGTAACCTCCTGGATGAGAACTTATTACTATTACTTAATCATGTAGCCTACGCTTATTCAAAATGCTCAGATTTTAGCGCAGCTCAACTAGTGTTTAATAAAATGTCTCAGAGAAATGCTTTCTCTTGGACAGTAATGATTGTAGGATCGACAGAGAATGGGTACTTAAGTGATGGGATCAAGTACTTCTGTGAGATGCAGGAAGATGGAATATTTCCAGATGGATTTACATATTCTGCAATTATCCGCTGTGCATTTGTTTAGAATGTGTTGGTTGGGGTCGAGCGGTGCATGCTCAGATTGTGAAAAGAGGTTTTGCATCTCATATTTTTGTTAGCACATCACTTCTTAATATGTATGCAAAATTGGGAGAGATTGAGGATTCATGTCAGGTATTCAACAATATGGCAGAACACAATGAAGTCTCTTGGGCTGCACTGATATCTGGATTCACAGCAAATAGTCTTTATCTAGAAGCGTTCAATCATTTTGTTACTATGAAGAGGGAAGGATTTACTCCAAACATATACACCCTCATTAGTGTTTTGAAAGCAATTGGGATCTTAGGCGATGCTGGAAAGGGAAGGCAAGTACATGAGTATGTATCTGAATTGGATATTGTAACTAATGTTCGTGTGGGAACTGCACTTATTGATATGTATTCAAAATTTGGGGCTCTGTGTGATGCAAGGTCTGTTTTTGATAACTTCATCAACTCCGGAG
This sequence comes from Panax notoginseng, assembly GCA_016801055.1. Classification (NCBI taxonomy): domain Eukaryota; kingdom Viridiplantae; phylum Streptophyta; class Magnoliopsida; order Apiales; family Araliaceae; genus Panax; species Panax notoginseng. Next base: position 204,298,924 of record CM029015.1, on the reverse strand, counting down.
TGAACATGCCATGGAATGCAATGATTTCTGGCTATGGACAGTGTAGGTGTAGCCAAGAAGCGTTGGAGCTCTATGTTAAAATGTGTCAAAATGATATAAAATCCGACGTCTATACTTATTGTAGTGTATTTAACGCAATTTCTGATTCAAGGTGTTTGTGGTTTGGGAGACAGGTTCATGGGAGGGTTTTGAAATCCGGGGTTCACTTGAAGGTCTTAAGTGTTGACAATGCAATTGCAGATGCATATTCCAAATGTGGGTCTATCGAAGATGTAAGGAAGGTCTTCGACAGAATGGAAGAGAAAGATATAGTGTCTTGGACAACCCTGGTGGGTGCTTACTCTCAATGCTCTGAATGGAAGGAAGCACTAGCCATCTTTTCTCAGATGAGAGAAGAAGGCTTTACACCCAATCAGTATACCTTTTCTATTGTTCTTGTTGCGTGTGCTAGTCTTTGTTTTCTTGAATATGGTCAACATGTACATGGACTTCTCCACAAAGTTGGCCTGTATACAGACAGTTGTATAGACAGTGCTTTGATTGATATGTACGGTAAGTGTGGAAATATAAGTGAAGCAGGGAAGGTTTTTGAGAGCATCTCTAATCCTGATGTTGTTACATGGACTGCCATGATATGGGGTCATGCACAACACGGTTCTGGAGCTTATGCCCTTCAACTCTTCAGAAGGATGGAACAGATGGGTATCGAAGCCAATGCTGTAACCTTATTATGCGTTCTCTTTGCTTGTAGTCATGGAGGTATGGTAGAGGAAGGCCTGCACTATTTTAAGTCAATGGAGGGAACATATGGTTTGGTGCCAGAAATGGAGCATTACGCTTGTATTGTTGATCTTTTAGGTCGCGTGGGTCGCCTTAATGATGCATTAGAGTTTATCAGGGAAATGCCTGTTGAACCAAATGAAATGGTCTGGCAGAGTCTGCTGGGAGCATGCAGAATCTATGGCAATGTTGAGCTGGGGGAGATAGCAGCAAAGAAGATACTTTATATTCAATCAGATTGTTCATCTACCTATGTCCTTTTATCTAACACATATATGGAGACAGGTAGTTCCCAAGATGGACTTAATTTGAGGAATGTGATGAAAGAGCGAGGTGTTAAGAAGGAGCCAGGATATAGTTGGATATCTGTCAAAGACAGAGTCCATAAATTTTATGCAAGAGATAAGCAACATCCACAAAAGGATGGCATATATGTCCAGTTAGAAGTGTTAAGAAAGAACATAAAGGCCATGGGTTATGTTCCGGATTTGAGATATGCATTGCAAGCTGAGGATTGAAAGAGATTTATAAAGTAAAATCTGTGGAAGCAGATACGTTGATCAAATTGTACTTTTCAAGGATCATTTGATCATCTTCTATATAAATTTAGTAGGTCAGAAGTTTGCAAGTCGATATATCACAGAGATGTGCTTTATCTTATGTCTTTATGTGCTACAGTTTATTGAGAACTTCAATCTCTTCAAATGCAGGATTAACTTAGAATTGACCGGACAAACTCATTGTTCCCCTAATGAGGAGCTCTGCAATGGCATTTGTGCCCCATGCACATCCCATTTCAAAGCCACCACCTGTCATAATTGAGAGCAGGCAAATACCTAAAAGCAGGGAGCCAAGAGTATTTGCAAGAGCGACGTTATGGGTTGAGAATGACTTGTGTGGCTACTGGACAGCTTGGAAGTTGCAGATGCACTTATGCTGTTAAGGCTCTGGAACAGGTACCTAGAATAGATGTACTAATGAACAAAAATACATTGCTCTCAATTATGAGCAAGAAGTATGAGACTCGTCATGAGAACCATCAGTGTTGGTTTTTCTAATTCATGATTTTCTAAAGAAGAGGAAATTTATCAGGAATTGTATGTCATTTATCTTTCAGCAAGTATATACTATATACTAGTACAAAATTCTGCAACTTTCTTCTTTTCTTTTATTTGCTTGTGGCTATGAAAGTTTGTTTGGAATTACGCTCTCCTAATAAGATAGAGAAATTCCCCGCCCTCCCGCCAGTTAGAGTTGATATATTTCTTATGGATGACAAGAAAAAAAGGAAAGAGTCAAATGTGTGGAAATGACTGTTTGCAAAATAAGGCGCAGAGATTAGAAAAAATTTCCAAACACAAAGATATGATTGATTGGAACTATATTATCTCGACTCTTCTGTACATTAGCTTATGCAAGTTTGTTTAATGAAGGTTTAAACTTTATTTTGTTTCTTGAATGATGACTAAACAACAGGTTCTCAATTGGACAATTTTGTGTTTGACGTCTACATGCCTTTTCTGGAACTCCCAATCGATTCAGGTTTGCCTATTCAGTATGTATGTCTTTTATGTTGCTATCAGGGACTGGCTTGGCTTATTTATTGGTGTCAACTGAACTATTCCTTGAAAACATTATGCAGGTCCCTTAGGTTGTCAAATCCCAATTTTGAATTCTCAATGGCTATCCTTAAACACTAGAATATTTTCTTAACAATTTCATCATTTGAAGGAAAAACTTTCTAACCTTGTGTACCAATAAAAATTTAGTTAAAAAACTCTCCCAAAGAAGCCAAAGTTAAGAGGGAAACATAAGTAGAGATGAAGCCTCATACGCCTTGAGATTCTGATATTCTCCCGAAGTTGTAACATAAACCAAGATCAGTATAACTCAGCATGTATTCACCCGAAAGATAACCACAAATCCACATTCTTCACTTGCTCATTTCCCACAATCAACCATTACTTCCCTAAACTATCAACCCTGCCTCCAGTTCTACTAATGATTACGTCTGTTTTTGAGCTTAATATTAAATGGTTTGTTGTGCATTATGATTTGACTAAATAGTGTTGATGCAACAAATGCAATTTTTAGCTTTATGATATTTAGTATGAAACATGTTAGTAAGATATTAAAGGGATTTTGCGTATTAGGTACATGTCTTGCACATCGGAACCAACTGACTTGGAGATCAACCCTATGACTACTTCACTAGGATCCTCCACATTGGAACATTGTCTGCTGCTGCTCCAGAAAAGCTTATTGTTCATATTAAACTTTAAAGACTAGTAAACACTGTCCAAACAGGGCCTAAATTTAGAGCTTGGCTGGATTAGAGGATCATTTGAGATGCACTCTATTAAAAAAGAAGTAAAGTTTGAACTTTAAGACTCGTTTCTTTAGTTGAATGAGTTTGAGAAACCCAAAGTTCGGTTTGATTTGATTCGATTCATTTATGCCACTAGCATGTATCCCAAGTCTCTCAAGTACTTTGGTGATTGAAGTTCCCTTAGTAAGTCCCTACAAAAAGAAAAGAAAAGAAAAAAAACAAGGTTCTGCACTTTTTTCCCCCTTCTTACCTGAAAGAGGTGTTACTCCATCCATTCCAAAATTATAGATACACATTTTTAGTCTTTTTATATTTTTATTTTAAGATTATAATGTGACGTGATATTTCTACCTTATTATTACTCTTTTAATACAATTCATACTATATTGGATTGGAGGGAATATGTTGAAGAGTTGGTCTTGGCATGTATATATACGTTGTTTTTAGTTGTGAATTTTGCTGGTCTTAATTTTAATTTTGTGACGTGATATGTAAAGATAGAAGGGACAAAGAACAGTAGTACTCATCGTCATGTACATATTTACTCCGTCTATATTTTCTGCTGATCTAACTCATCCAAATCTACACCGTACATGTTGACTAGCTATAAACCGATCCCGTGAACTAAATGTTGCAATCAACTTGTCACAACTCAAAAAGTGGGGCAGAAGGAGGTACATATACCCGGAATTTGGGAAAACTGCCACCATTTTTGAATGGTGCAAATTAAGTTTCTTTTTCAAGGAAATTTTAAGTATTTATGCTACGTTTGGTTTGGTTTGGATTGAAGGAGAATGGAATTGGCGAATGAATGGAACAGAGAGTGTAATGATTCATTCCGTTCTAACTGGAATGAGTCATTTCATACCCTTTTTCAAGGAATAAAGACATTTCAATGGATAATTTTTTTTCATTCCATAGGAATAAGTCATTTCATTCTCACCTTCATTTTTACAATCTAAACATATTATATTAGGGTAAATATCATTCGGCATGGTTAGGAATTCAATTCTACTTAATATCAATAAACGGAATTTTATGCAATACTATTCGATTGTGTGGTCAGAATTCAATGCAAGTCCACACATGTCTTATTTGGATCTAATCTATAATAGATGGTGAATATGATAGCTTATATAGCAACCAGATCTTGCATCATTCATATTGAAATCTGGTGACCACAGTTTTTTAAAATACACGAAGTCATATGCAATACAGTGTTACGATGACCGCTACACAATGTTATAGTAAGTTATCACGAAATAATCAAGTCTTCTATGACAACACATTATTGCAATAGCAGAGTACATTTTTAATTTTTAATTTTTAATTTCTAAGGAGGATCTGACACGACTTGAGCTAAAACTCGGTGATTGATGCTAGGTTTGCATCGAAGGAATGTAATAGCAAATTAAAGGAATGGAATAGGGGAGAAAATGGAATGGAGAGTGGATTAATGATTCGTTCTATTTCGACTGGAATGAGTCATTCCATACTCTTCTTAAGGAATAAAATTCATAAATTTGAGAGAAATAAGAATGGTTCATTCCAATAGAACAATTAAATATATATTTTTTTCATTTTATAGGAACGAGTCATTCCATTCACATCCTCATTCCTCCAATCCAAACGTAGCAATATGAGAAACTTAATTAATTTATGACCCTAGAACCTTAAATACCGGCTAGGAGGGGCTGTCTAAACTATATAGCAGGAATGAACATTATATGGAAGGCAAGAGACAAGGTTGGAGCAGGGTATGTACATGTAAATGGAGTGAATTGTTTTTTTGTAATGATTAATGGGCACACATGTGAACAGGGTGGGTACCTTGATTTGTCTGTGAGGAATGGAGACAATGTTACTTGTTAACAACAAACAATTGCCTTGTTAATTATATAAACATCTCGTGATAGAGTCACTGGACATGCATGGATTTGGAGGCACGTAAATTCTTGCAACGTTAAAGATGCATTGACAGCATGGTTAGGAGGACTTGGGCCAGGTTAATTTTTTCTATGAGTTGGCAGCCCAAACAGGGTTAATTCTTGTACTGCATGCCATTTATTGCACCAACTGGGACATATTTTTGTTGCTTGTGCTGAACTTAAGCATATAATCTTTCCATGGTATACGTACAATAAAATAATTATATACCAAACCTAACACAATCGAAGTACAAAGGATTAACAGTACATATTACACATCAACCAACTCCCCTCTCCAAATAATCAGGGATATGGAAAGAAGAGATGGAAATCAGGTTAATTTGTGTGTTCATGCATGCATGTATGTGAGACGGCGACGAACCCTCGTACTGAATGATTAGGAGGAATGAATGTGAGAGTTGGTATAGGGGCAATATTGAATAATTTTGAGGATAGATTTATGTGATATAATGTTGTTATTGACGACTGTAATTAACTTTGATTCAAACGTGATTGTAAAGTTAACCAAAAGGTGATTGAGTCGGTTTTTAGAACCCTTGACGACATCAACAACATATAACTCTTGACGAGATCATCTACAAAATTCATGGACTTAATTCGGCTATATGTGATGCATGTCGTCTCAAGGTTGTTTGTTACTCTTTTTGTTTCTCAAAAACTGACTTAGTTTGATTTTTTTGATCAAATCGATCAATTTGGAATTAAGAAATAAACATATTTATTTATATTTCTCCATCTATAAATGTTGATTACCAAATTAGTCAATTTGAGCAAAAAAACCAAACAAAGCTAGTTTTTACATGATAAATGGAGTAATATTTAAGCCAGTGGGGGACCCAAGCAGGGCGCACCTGCCCCACTGAAATTTCAATAGGGTCAACTTAAAAAAAAATTATTTGAGCGGCGTTAAATGAAATTGTTATGCTTAGAAAAAGTAAAAAATATTACAAAACTTAAACAAACTACTTCCGGTTCTCACTACTCCACTACTTCACAAAATAAATTTAAAAATAATTCCACTATCTCAAAACAAGACCAACAATCCTATTATCCCGGTTAAAACAAGGAATATTGACGGTACTTTTATAAATTAGGCCTTTTTACTTCTTAAAGCAACACTTTAACCCAACAATGAAGAGAACTCTATCAAATAAAAGTTCTTCATCTATTTTATTTTTACTTTTTTTTTAAATTTTTGTAATTTATTTTGTAATGTTACTTGTTAGTGGTTTAATTGAGAAACAAGAACATAATAAATTAAAAGGGGAAACATAAATTTTAAAAAAAATGAAAAACAAAAAGGAGTAAAAAGAGATCCAAATAAACTTATAATCTGTATAGTATACTGTTTAATGTTGATACTGTTTTGATTTTTATATTTGTTGTTTTCATTTGGTTATACATTAGTTATTAATAATATACAACGGTGAATATTATTCCAGTTTTTGAGCAAAACCCAACCCCAATAAAACTTATATAATGGTACATTGATATTTCTACAACTATTAAAAATGATGTTATCATGCAACAATTTCAAGTAATAAAATCTCGAAAAATGTTATTAATTTTATTAATTTTTATTTTTAAAGATTTTTTTTCTTCCAAATTTGACCCCACTGCCGGATCCGCCCTTGATTTAAGCAATGTATTGTGTTAGAGGCCTTTATATTAATTTATGGTAAAAGATCGCAGGTTGGAATATTCACCTCCTCAGAAGTATGAACATTTAAGAATTAACCAAGAACCAAGCGAATGAGGTAAGTTTTACCTAGATTCCCTCTACCTCCCCCTAACCCCTTCCCCAAGTTCCCCGGTAATAAAATAGGTTCTAAAAAAATAAAGATGTATATATAGGGGGGTTATTGATGAGTATTAATTCCTGCATGCGATAGATATGGTAAATAAAGTTTATCAGTTTGAATTCCTGATATAGATATGGTAAATAAGGGTAGGATGGCTCGTGTAGAAAGAGAGAGAAGACAAAAGGTGACGGCTGTTTTGAGACAGACAGAGAGAGACAGGTGGAACTCCAAATCCCCCGTGAGGAGTGTTTGGAGGCATCCAAAAAATACAACTAAACCTCCATTTTGATGTTTCCTTCTCCCACTTTCGTTAAATATATATATAAAATTAACACCTCCATATATATATATATTTATTTATTTACATCTTAAATAAATAAATATCTTCCTGTATACTTGCGTATTCATAATTATAATTCTTATATTTCACCATTCGCATCCAAACCAAATTCACGAGCTTATGATTCCTCTCCATTCCCACAGTTCAGAAACCCCCGTCTAAAAAAATAGTTATTTTTTACAAAATTTATAAATATTAATTTAAAAATATATTTGTACGTGTTCCGTGTTTACTCTATAATTATATGTTGTTACATTTTCTCTCCGATTCAATTTAATAAACAAAATATTTGGAACATACAAATTTTGTTGTTCAGAAAGTGAGGCAGTCTTCAAAGTTTTTTTTGGTGCAAAGGAGAGGTCGCAGAGTTATATGTACATATACATATATATAAATATATATAGAGAGAGAGAGAAAGAAAAGAGGATAGAGATAGTAGGGTGAGGAAGAGAAAAGAGAGAAAGAAAGTGAGGCAGTCTTCAGAGGTCGCAGAGTTATCTATATATATAGATAGATAGATAGATAGATAGATAGATAGATAGATAGAAAAGAGGATAGATATAATAGGGAAAGGGAGAGAAAAGAGAGAGAAAGAGAGAGGGAAAAAATGGTCTCTAGGGAGCACAAGAAAGCTGCTGCCGCACTGCATGAGAAGCTGCAACTTCTTCGTTCCATTACAAACTCTCATGCAGTAATTCATATATATTTCATTAATTTCTTAATTATATACGTATCTATACTTCAGCTTTCCTTTTGCATAGTATTCAAAGACATAGTTATAATAAGTAGAAATGTATATATTCTAAACCTGATGAGCAACAAACAAACATTATATATTATCTCTTCTCCCTCTGATCTCTTCATATCTTGTTGGAATAAATTGTACTAATTTTGTGTATATATGATCTGCAGCTAAGCGAAACCTCAATTATAGTGGACGCATCAAGGTATATAGAGAAGCTAAAACAAAAAGTAGAGAGAGTACTGAGTCAAGATATTAATACAACCGGACAAAATTCAAGTCATGACCCGATCAATTCATGGCCTGCGGTAATTTTAATTTTATTCATGTAATATTTGTGAAATGAAACATTTTTTTACCCCTAGCTAGCCTATTTTCTTGATTCAACACTAATTATGCATTGATTGCATATATATGTAGGTTGCAGTAGAAACCCTAGAAAAAGGTTTTCTAGTGAATATACATTCTGAAAAGAATTGTCCCGGTTTGCTTGTCACCATTTTGGGAGCTTTTGAAGAGCTGGGGCTTATTGTGATGGAAGCTAGGGTTTCTTGTACGGACAGTTTTCGATTGGAAGCCCTTGGTGGAGAAGTAAGATAGTACTAAAGATTCAACTCTTTGCATTATATATAACATACTTGCATATATATATATATATATATATATATATATATATATATATATATATATATATATACGGTCCGGATTAAGTGCATACCCCTTATCTTACTCATCCGTGTTCACCCCTCTTTAGGCGACGGTTTTGGTCATACAACCGTCGTCTATACTTTTAGTGACGCTATACGCTGTCCGTCGCTAAAAGTATAGACGACGGTTGTATGACCAAAACCGTCGCCTAAAGGGGGTGAGCACGGGTGAGTAAGATAAGTGGTATGCACTTGATCCTTGCTCTCTCTCTCTATATATATATATCTTATATACTAACATGAAAAAAATATTCCAAAGGTTTATAAATGATTCTATATTAATTGTCCATATAGTTTAAGATATGATTTGGTTTGGGTAAAGTTGTCAAATGAGTTACATTTGTGTAAAGCTGGAGAATTAAAATTATATGTACAATTCTATATATATATAAAGTCCATCGAAATGCAAATGAAATTCGTTTTTATCCAACAAATTGACGAGTAGTTGGAACACAACTTCACCAAAACTTGATCCATCTAAGACTAAGTGCATATAGTATGCAAGTTTTTTACTTTGATGCATATGTGGATAAGAATGTAGATATAGAGAATTAATAATGTGTAGTATATATAATTAGGAGTATTTATAAATACTTCTTAACTTTTGCAGGATGAAGAAAGTGGAGAAAACATCAATGCGCAAGTAGTGCAACAAGCAGTTTCACATGCCATCAGAAATTGGAAAGAAAACAATGACCAAGATTGAAGTGACTATTACATATCTTTTCATTTCTCTTAACTCATTATATGGAAGCTACTTAAGTTGGTTATGTTTGGAGAGAGAGTAATTACAAGTTAGTAGTTTTGAGAATAAGTTGGTAGGATCGATTTGATCAAAGATTCGGATCACAGGGACGAAGCAACCCTAGTGAGCTTGAGGACCTTCTTTTTCAATGTATAGTGCAAAGCATTTGCATAATTTTTGTTATCATGATGGCTTTAATTTATAGTAAAGGTATATTGATCGATCCTCATGATGTCAAAGAGCCTTTTGAGTACCGCTTCTGCCATACATATGGAATTATTTCTTAATTTATCATATTAGTTTTGTTTTTTCATATTGTTTTTTTTTGCTAAATATGTTTTAGTATAAAAGGAACCAAATATACAATGTGACGCCCCCAAAATTAGGTATACATCACCCATCTTGAGTCGTCAGATACATAGTACAGAATACAAATACAACTTAATAATACAACTGTCGTGTACAATACGACAAAACATAAACTGTGAGTTTGAATACAAATATTATCTTCTAGAGAGTATTCATACTCAAAAGGAGTCCTCATTACATTTATTAACACACCATTATATAGAATAGTGGGGACTACTAACTAATACTATTCTTCGGACCATCACTCCGTTCCCCGACTTGCCCCAGCTACGTTCTCATTTCCTGAAGAGAACAGTGAAAGAAAGGGTGAGCTCAACTAGCCCAGTAAGAAATATTATGACTAAGATAATGCAGAATAAATTATCATTAGCCTTCAACAATGTTAAACTGATAAAATATAATAGACATCAAGTTTAACTGTAGCGGAACAAGCAATCCATTAAAAGAGTCAAGTAGAAAATAAACGCTACTATCTTTTATGATTGAAAAAGTTTTTCAACACTGTGATCGCTGGGACTCAGCTTAATAAAATAATCCACATCATCGAATCACCCCTGCACTACGGCCAAGGATATTCGTATATTCATTAATGGTCATGATCATGCCAACAACTGTCCATCAATGCACTACGGGCCAATGAGGACTTTTACCACATCATTTGTAACATTACGGTCATGATTATACCGAATAATCCCTGGTCATAATCATACCAAGTCCATCTATGTACTACAGGCCACAGATGACTTTCAACATTTTATAAACATGAGAATGATGACAATGATATAATAATTCAATAAAACAAGTTCAAGAATTAACAACGTCCAAATTGTCAACATGATACTGCTTTGTGGAGTAAAATTCAAGAATACTTAGAAGAATATTTTCATGAAAAGATACTGGATGAAACGCAATTATCAAGGATATTCCACAAATTTCATGGAGTATAGAAGTCAAAACTTAACCAACTGAGTATAATAAAGAATGGAGTAACAAAAGAAATAACCATGCATGCGATAGACCGCACAGACAGGTTATTCCAACAGAATAATAAATAATGGAACCAGGTCCGGCGTAAACGCACAGACAGGATATTCCAACAGAATAATAAATAATGGAACCAGGTCCGGCGTAAACGCACAGACAGGATATTCCAACAGAATAATAATAAAACGGAACCAGGTCCGGTGTAAAACACACAGACAGGATGTTCCAACAGAATAATAAACGGAACCAGGTCCGGTGTAAAACACACAGACAGGATGTTCCAACAGAATAATAGAAGAATGTCACCAAGTATAGGGTAGACCGCGTATACTGGTTATTCCAACAGAATAATAACGAATGGAATAACAGAAGTTCTCTTCATGAATATAAAAGAAATAATATTTCCTACCTTAAAAGAACTGGATATTGGAAAATGATGTAGCAGAATACTTTTATTCTCTCTCTCTCTCTTATTCTCTCTATACTTTCTCTCTCTATAGCTTGAATGAATTCGTAAGAAAATAATGAATAAATGAGCTTCTATTTATAGGAAAATGAAATGCATAGTAACTAATCCATGAACGGTCGAGATTGATTTACTTTAATCTGACGGTCCATATTTAAAGCAAAATCTTTTAAATAAAATATAATATATATATTATATATATATTACATGCGAAGAAAAAATATCACGGGTGAAAATCCCCGTGAACCCACATCATTTGTTTCTGCTAAAATTTCAAACCTTATACAATAATAATACATATAACACTCCATTATATGTTTTCCTCCCCCACCAACTTCAATCATCATATAATATATAATATATATATATATATATATTATATACTACTCCACCAATCCCACATTCCACCCAATATACGGGTGGAATTCCTCCCACCTAAAACAATCCTTTCATTCCCCCATCTTTATCAAATCATGTCATATATATATATATATATATATATATATATATATATATATATATATATATATATATATATATATTCCATCATCCTCCACCACAACCCACTCACCCACATTTTCAAACTTCCACCAACATGTGGTCCCCACCTGTCATCATTATATATATATAACACATTCTCTTACACACACACACACATTATATATATATATATATATATATATATATATATATATATATATATATATATATATATATAATACACTCCACCTTTTCCATCATCCTCCACTAACATTATATAATATATATATATATATAAAATATTTTATCTCCCCTTTACGTAATTTCCTCTCACCCCTATTTTCAGATTTTATACATCACATGTGGGCCCCATATGTGGTCCCCACATGTAGGCCCCACCTTTATTATATAAAATAATTTTCTACCAATTATTTTGAAAAATGGGCAAAATAGGGGGTCCATATAATGAGCAAAATTGAGTGACTTCTCACGTAAGCATCAATAATCAATACCGTGTGCTACTATGCAACCACACGTATTACTGTACTTTTACTATCGAGTAGTTCAACAGTAACAATGGTAAAACTTCCGCCGTTATTTTCATAAAGTATTTTTGTCGTTTTCTCAATCCGACAATAATTCTGTTGTGGGGTCCACCAATGATTGTACCGTCGTACGGATATTCCCCGACAAAAAGAATATTCCCCGACCAATCGAATATAATATGACAACTTACATACTTTGCAAAATTTATAAATACTACCCATAACTATTATATCAAATCCACACCATAATATAAAAAAAAAAAAAATTAATTCGAGAAAAATTAAATATTTATTCATAAAATCTGGGGTCTCACAATCTCCCCTCCTTATGAAATTTCGCCCTCGAAATTTACGTACGTACTTGGTATGCCAAACATGTGAGGATACCTTGACTTCACTTCAAATTCTAACTCTTGAGGTATAACCTTTAAGCATCGAATATGATCCTTCTTATCCAAGATGTTAACACGTATCTCCTTATACGTTAAATATTTCGCTATCTCGTCCGGTTCTAAATTAATAATGTGGTTCGGGTCGTCCACATATTTACGTAACATCGACATGTAAAAAAATGTTCTGAACACGCAACATACTTGGCGGTAAAACGAGTCTTTAGGCCACAGTTCCTATTTCATCGAGGATTTCAAATGGGCCAATTAAATCGAGAGTTGAGATTTCCTCTCTTCGTCGATTCTTGCTTCTAGAATAACGCCCTCTTGAACCTTCTTCTTCACATTTATCAGCTCTGAGTATGTAGCTTGAGCGGCTTTAACTTTATCGATTAAAGTCGATTTTAATCGTATATTCGTTATCTTCACGTGGGTTCGTATATTCGCACTTGTAACCGTATACGATCTTCTACACAACGCGTCAGCTACCACGTTCACTTTTCCACGATATTATTGAATGGTACGATCGTAATATTCAACAGCTCGAGCCAATGTCTTTGGCGCATAATACGTTCGTTTTAGTTGAAGAAATATTTGAGGGTTTAAGAAATGAGTTTTGTACTGGGGTCAATACAAAATTCAATTTTACGCTCTGGGGTAGGCTAAGAAGTCTTCAAGAATACGTCAAGAAATTTATTAACAATAGAAATATCGTTCAAAACTGCGACCCTCATCCAAGACTTGGATAACACGTCACATTGATACCTATCAACTTGCCATCGTCATTTACAACGTCTCCTACGGAAAGTCTAGCTTCGGTGCATTCCACACCAGGAAGTCAACAACGAAAGGAACGGGGATTTTTACTTATGGCTTGATACGACAATGATTGACTTTAGTGATTTGGTTACTTGAATTCGCATAATAGGTTGGTTAGGAATATGAAAGCTAACAACCTTACGAAAAGCATGATGAGCAGTTAACCAATCGTTTCCAAAAATCACATCAAAGGCAAGTATTTTTAATGAAATCAGATCGATAGGTAATGTGTGGGTACCAACTTGAACCAAACAAGACTTATAACCAGTGGAGGTAATGAAGATTTCTCCCAATTGACTTTAAACAGACATATCAAAGTCTAAGTTCTCCGGAGTTAACTTCAAACATTGAACATAACTAGGTGAAATAAAAGAGTGAGTAGAACCGGTATCGAATAAGGTACAAACTTCACAAGGGTTTATGATTAGCTTACCCGCGATAACTTCATTTGGGTTCCTCACTTGTTGGGAAGTCATGACAACCGCTCTCCCTTGAACTACCCGGCTTTGACTTGTCTGGGGTAGCATTTGATGTCATCTCTATCGTTGGAATTGACTTTAATATAGGGCATATTCCACCCTCAACTGCTTCATCGTACTCCTGCTTCATGATCTGAATCATCAATCTTCGATCCATATCGAGTTCAGATTGACCGCTCTGTACAGGGTAATTCAAAACTCGATGTTGGGTTCTCCCAATTGCTGTCCAAAAAGAGAAATGTATATCATCTATTTTAGCCTTTTTGGATCGGACATCTCTTTCTACAATATCAACACGTCGTGCGGCTTTTACCCACGCATCCTGCATTCTCACTCGTTCAGTTGTTTCTTCTTTCAGCTGATCCTTGATATTTGAATTCTCAGATTCCAACTTTAATATCTTACACTCTGCCAAAGCGTGATTTTGTTCGAGCATCACATATCGGGTAACACAATTTTGAATCGTTACATCTCTTTGCTCAACGACTGCCTGCCGTTCTTCAGCCTGCTCTTCTAACTCATGAACACGATTTTGTAATTCTAAGTTTTGATCATAGATTTCTTCTAACCAATTCTCCTCAGGTTCCTCTTCTTCCTCTTCTTCCTCACTCTCAGCTGATACCTCTGCCACTAGCTCGGGTGCAACTATTAGTTCTTCACTTACCACGTAGATATCTCTAATTTCTTCTTCGCCTGATATTACATTATCTTGGTTGGTTATTAGAGGTGTCACGGTCTCACTCACTCCATTGTTGACATTTTCAGCTGCCATTTTCAAATACTGCCACAAAACAAGGGTTAATTAACATATAACATATTATCCATCTACTTTGACCGACCAATTAAATACCAAATAAACTTAGGTAGGTCATACTAGCGAAGGAATTTCCCGTCTCTCCCCTCCTAGTTCTATTCTCACATCCTAGCCAGGGATCATATCCCTAAGCTCTGATACCAACTGTGACCCCCCCAAAATTAGGTATACATCACCCATCTTGAGTCGTCAGATACATAGTACAGAATACAAATACAACTTAATAATACAACTGTCGTGTACAATACGACAAAATATAAACTGTGAGTTTGAATACAAATATTATCTTCTAGAGAGTATTCATACTCAAAAGGAGTCCTCATTACATTTATTAACACACCATTATATAGAATAGTGAGGACTACTAACTAATACTATTCTTCGGACCATCACTCCGTTCCCCGACTTGCCCCAGCTACGTTCTCATTTCCTGAAGAGAACAGTGAAAGAAAGGGTGAGCTCAACTAGCCCAGTAAGAAATATTATGACTAAGATAATGCAGAATAAATTATCATTAGCCTTCAACAATGTTAAACTGATAAAATATAATAGACATCAAGTTTAACTGTAGCGGAACAAGCAATCCATTAAAAGAGTCAAGTAGAAAATAAACGCTACTATCTTTTATGATTGAAAAAGTTTTTCAACACTGTGATCGCTGTGACTCAGCTTAATAAAATAATCCACATCATCGAATCACCCCTGCACTACGGCCAAGGATATTCGTATATTCATTAATGGTCATGATCATGCCAACAACTGTCCATCAATGCACTACGGGCCAATGAGGACTTTTACCACATCATTTGTAACATTACGGTCATGATTATACCGAATAATCCCTGGTCATAATCATACTAAGTCCATCTATGTACTACAGTACTTTCAACATTTTATAAACATGAGAATGATGACAATGATATAATAATTCAATAAAACAAGTTCAAGAATTAACAACGTCCAAATTGTCAACATGATACTGCTTTGTGGAGTAAAATTTAAGAATACTTAGAAGAATATTTTCATGAAAAGATACTGGATGAAACGCAATTATCAAGGATATTCCACAAATTTCATGGAGTATAGAAGTCAAAACTTAACCAACTGAGTATAATAAAGAATGGAGTAACAAAAGAAATCACCATGCATGCGATAGACCGCACAGACAGGTTATTCCAACAGAATAATAAATAATGGAACCAGGTCCGGCGTAAACGCACAGACAGGATATTCCAACAGAATAATAAATAATGGAACCAGGTCCGGTGTAAACGCACAGACAGGATATTCCAACAGAATAATAATAAAACGGAACCAGGTCCGGTGTAAAACACACAGACAGGATGTTCCAACAGAATAATAAACGGAACCAGGTCCGGTGTAAAACACACAGACAGGATGTTCCAACAGAATAATAGAAGAATGTCACCAAGTATAGGGTAGACCGCGTATACTGGTTATTCTAACAGAATAATAACGAATGAAATAACAGAAGTTCTCTTCATGAATATAAAAGAAATAATATTTCCTACCTTAAAAGAACTGGATATTAGAAAAGTGATGTAGCAGAATACTTTTATTCTCTCTCTCTCTTATTCTCTCTATACTTTCTCTCTCTATAGCTTGAATGAATTCGTAAGAAAATAATGAATAAATGAGCTTCTATTTATAGGAAAATGAAATGCATAGTAACTAATCCATGAACGGTCGAGATTGATTTACTTTAATCTGACGGTCCATATTTAAAGCAAAATCTTTTAAATAAAATATAATATATATATTATATATATATTACATGCGAAGAAAAAATATCACGGGTGAAAATCCCCGTGAACCCACATCATTTGTTTCTGCTAAAATTTCAAACCTTATACAATAATAATACATATAACACTCCATTATATGTTTTCCTCCCCCACCAACTTCAATCATCATATAATATATAATATAATATATATATATATATATATTACATGATTTGATAAAGATGGGGGAATGAAAGGATTGTTTTAGGTGGGAGGAATTCCACCCGTATATTGGGTGGAATGTGGGATTGGTGGAGTAGTATATATATATATATATATATATATATATATATATATATATATATATTATATTATATATTATATGATGATTGATGTTGGTGAGGGAGGAAAACATATAATGGAGTGTTATATGTATTATTATTGTATAAGGTTTGAAATTTTAGCAGAAACAAATGATGTGGGTTCACGGGGATTTTCACCCGTGATATTTTTCTTCGCATGTAATATATATATAATATATATATATTATATTTTATTTAAAAGATTTTGCTTTAAATATGGACCGTCAGATTAAAGTAAATCAATCTCGACCGTTCATGGATTAGTTACTATGCATTTCATTTTCCTATAAATAGAAGCTCATTTATTCATTATTTTCTTACGAATTCACTGAAGCTTTAGAAAGATAAATTATAGAGAAACTATAGAAAAGTATTCTGCTACTTCCCTACTCTTATATTCAGTTTATTTTACGGTAGGAAATATTATTTCTTTTATATTCATGAAGAGAACTTCTGTTATTCCATTCGTTATTATTCTGTTGGAATAACCAGTATACGCGGTCTACCCTATACTTGGTGACATTCTTCTATTATTCTGTTGGAACATCCTGTCTGTGTGTTTTACACCGGACCTGGTTCCGTTTATTATTCTGTTGGAACATCCTGTCTGTGTGTTTTACACCGGACCTGGTTCCGTTTTATTATTATTCTGTTGGAATATCCTGTCTGTGCGTTTACGCCGGACCTGGTTCCATTATTTATTATTCTGTCGGAATATCCTGTCTGTGCGTTTACGCCGGACCTGGTTCCATTATTTATTATTCTGTCGGAATATCCTGTCTGTGCGTTTACGCCGGACCTGGTTCCATTATTTATTATTCTGTTGGAATAACCTGTCTGTGCGGTCTATCGCATGCATGGTGATTTCTTTTGTTATTCCATTCTTTATTATACTCAGTTGGTTAAGTTTTGACTTCTATACTCCATGAAATTTGTGGAATATCCTTGATAATTGCGTTTCATCCAGTATCTTTTCATGAAAATATTCTTCTAAGTATTCTTGAATTTTACTCCACAAAGCAGTATCATGTTGACAATTTGGACGTTGTTAATTCTTGGATAAATTAATTCTTGAACTTGTTTTATTGAATTATTATATCATTGTCATCATCCTCATGTTTATAAAATGTTGAAAGTCATCTGTGGCCTGTAGTGCATAGATGGACTTGGTATGATTATGACCAGGGATTATTCGGTATAATCATGACCGTAATGTTACAAATGATGTGGTAAAAGTCCTCATTGGCCCGTAGTGCATTGATGGACAGTTGTTGGCATGATCATGACCATTAATGAATATACGAATATCCTTGGCCGTAGTGCAGGGGTGATTCGATGATGTGAATTATTTTATTAAGCTGAGTCTCAGCGATCACAGTGTTGGAAAATCTTTTAAATCATAAAAGATAGTAGAGTTTATTTTCTACTTGACTCTTTTAATGGATTGCTTGTTCCGCTGCAGTTAAACTTGATGTCTATTATATTTTATCAGTTTAACATTGTTGAAGGCTAATGATAATTTATTCTGCATTATCTTAGTCATGATATTTCTTACTGGGCTAGTTGAGCTCACCCTTTCTTTCACTGTTCTCTTCAGGAAATGAGAACGTAGCTGGGGCAAGTCGGGGAACGGAGTGATGGTCCGAATGATAGTATTAGTTAGTAGTCCTCACTATTCTATGTAATGGTGTGTTAATAAATGTAATGAGGACTCCTTTTGAGTATGAATACTTTCTAGAAGATAATATTTGTATTCAAACTCACAGTTTATGTTTTGTCGTATTGTACACGACAGTTGTATTAGTAAGTTGTATTTGTATTATGTACTTTGTATCTGACGACCCAAGATGGGTGATGTATACCTAATTTTGGGGGCGTCACAGTTGGTATCAGAGCTTAGGGATATGATCCCTGGCTAAGATGTGAGAATAGAACTAGGAGGGGAGAGACGGGGAATTCCTTCGCTAGTATGACCTACCTAAATTTATTTGCATGGTATTTAATTGGTCGGTCATAATATAAGGATACTATATGACATATCAATTAACTTTTATTTTGTGGCAGTATCTAAAAATGGCATCTGAGAATGTTGAGAATAGCAATGAAGCCCAGGCGATTATTGATTCACCACATATCAATAATCAGGATAATGTTCATCAGGAAGGTGACAATCCTCATGCAAACAACAACACTGACCAGATGATGAATGATGCAATGTTTAGAGGTTTTATGCAATTCATGCAACAACAGGTGAAAGCGGCTCCTGTCCACAACGTAGGTGGAAATACTGAAAACTCTCAGGCGGTCACCGCTAAGCAGTTTAAGGAGCTGGGACCACCGGAGTTTAAGGGAGAACCCAAACCACTTGTAGCTGAAACATGGATAAAGCAGATCACCAAGATATTTGATGTCTTGGGTTGCTCCGAGGAGCAAAAGGTTCCCTTTGCCGCCTTTATGTTGCGAGGAGAGGCAGATTACTGGTGGGAATCGATAAAGCGTACTCAACCTGCCGCACTGAAGATGTCCTGGGAGAAGTTCCAAGAGCTGTTTAACGACAAATATTTTCCCGAGAGTATTCGTCACATGAAGGAGGTGGAGTTCATCAAATTGGAGCAGAATAATATGACCGTATCGCAGTACGAGGCAAAATTTGCGGAGTTATCCCGGTTTGCGTCCCACCTGGTGGATAATGAAGAAAGAATGACGCGGATGTTTTTAAGAGGTTTGAAGCCAGAGATACGTCAACATCTTGTTTCTCATAAATTGTGTTTGTATTCAGATGTTGTAAATAGGGCTCAGTTGGTGGAGCGCGATAACGAGACAACGCAGCCAAAAGAGAGCAGCCGGCAAAATGATAATACTAGTGAAAGCAGTCATTGAAGCGGTGACAACAAGCGTGGAGGGAATCAACATGCCAGAAATGGTAACCACTTCGGTGGTAATCAGGGCCAAAATAATAAGAATGGGCATTTCAAGAAGAGGAGATTCAACAATGATGGAAAGACGTCAGCACCAGCACCTGTCGTTAAGGAAGGAGAACGATCACCTATCATATGTTTCAAATGCGGAGGGGAGGGGCACATCAGTCCAAACTGCGCGATGCCGTCCAAAGCATGTTATAATTGTGGAAGAGAAGGTCATTTAGCCCGATTTTGTCGTTCACCGAAGACAAGTTCAGATAGGATGGAGGCACCAAAGACCGTCCCAGAAAAGCCAAAGCCAGTAGTTTAAGAGAGAGTATTTTTTTTTCGTGACGAGGAACCTGAATAAAATTATCACGGGTATGTTAGTCATAAACTCTTGCGAAGTCTATACCGTGTTAGATACCGGTTCTACTCACTCTTTTATTTCACCTAGTTGTGTTAAATGTTTGAAGTTAACTCCGGAGAACTTAGACTTTGATATGTCTGTTTAAACTCAGTTGGGAGAAACCTTCGTTACCTCTACTATTTATAAATCTTGTTCAAATCAACACTTTCACGTTACCTGTCGATCTTATCTCTTTGAAAATACTTGCCTTTGATGTGATTTTTTTGAAACGATTGGTTCACTACTCATCATGCTTCTCGTAAGGTTGTTAGCTTTCATATTCCTAACCAACCTGTTATGCAAATTCAAAGTAACCAAACTACTAAAGTCAATCATTGTCATATCAAGCCATAAGTAAAAATCCCCGTTCCTTTCGCTGTTGACTTCCTGGTGTGGAATGTACCGAAGTTAGACTTTTCGTAGGAGACGTTGTAAATGATGATGGCAAGTTGATAGGTATCAATGTGACGTGTTATCCAAGTCTTGGATGAGGGTCACAGTTTTGAACGATATTTCTATTGTTAATAAATTTCTTGACGTATTCTTGAAGACTTCTTAGCCTACCCCAGAGCGTAAAATTGAATTTTGTATTGACCCCAGTACAAAACCTATTTCTTAAACCCTCAAATATTTCTTCAACTAAAACGAACGTATTATGCGCCAAAGACGTTGGCTCGAGCTGTTGAAGATTACGATCGTACCATTCAATAACATCGTGGAAAAGTGAACGTGGTAGCTGACGCGTTGTGTAGAAGATCGTATACGGTTACAAGTGTGAATATTCGAACCCACGTGAAGATAACGAATATACGATTAAAATCGACTTTAATCGATAAAGTTAAAGCCGCTCAAGCTACATACTAAGAGCTGATAAATGTGAAGAAGAAGGTTCAAGAGGGAGTTATTCTAGAAGCAAGAATCGACGAAGAGAGGAAATCTCAACTCTCGATTTAATTGGCCCATTTGAATCCTCGATGAAGTAGGAACTGTGGCCTATAGACTCGTTTTACCGCCAAGTATGTTGCGTGTTCAGAACATTTTTTTTTACATATCGATGTTACGTAAATATGTGGACGACCCGAACCACATTATTAATTTAGAACCGGACGAGATAGCGAAATATTTAACGTATGAGGAGATACGTGTTAACATCTTGGATAAGAAGGATCATATTCGATGCTTAAAGGTTATACCTCAAGAGTTAGAATTTGAAGTGAAGTCAAGGTATCCTCACATGTTTGGCATACCAAGTACGTACGTAAATTTCGAGGGCGAAATTTCATAAGGAGGGGAGATTGTGAGACCCCAGATTTTATGAATAAATATTTAATTTTTCTCGAAATAATTTTTTTTATATTATGGTGTGGATTTGATATAATAGTTATGGGTAGTATTTATAAATTTTGCAAAGTATGCAAGTTGTCATATTATATTCGATTGGTCGGAGAATATTCTTTTTGTCGGGGAATATCCGTACGACGGTACAATCATTGGTGGACCCCACAACAGAATTATTGTCGGATTGAGAAAACGACAAAAATACTTTATGAAAATAACGGCGGAAGTTTTACCATTGTTACTGTTGAACTACTCGATAGTAAAAGTACAGTAATACGTGTGGTTGCATAGTAGCACACGGTATTGATTATTGATGCTTACGTGAGAAGTCACTCAATTTTGCTCATTATATGGACCCCCTATTTTGCCCATTTTTCAAAATAATTGGTAGAAAATTATTTTATATAATAAAGGTGGGGCCCACATGTGGGGACCACATATGGGGCCCACATGTGATGTATGAAATCTAAAAATAGGGGTGAGAGGAAATTACGTAAAGGGGAGATAAAATATTTTATATATATATATATTATATAATGTTAGTGGAGGATGATGGAAAAGGTGGAGTGTATTATATATATATATATATATATATATATATATATATATATATATATATATATATATATAATGTGTGTGTGTGTGTAAGAGAATGTGTTATATATATATAATGATGACAGGTGGGGACCACATGTTGGTGGAAGTTTGAAAATGTGGGTGAGTGGGTTGTGGTGGAGGATGATGGAATATATATATATATATATATATATATATATATATATATATATATATATATATATATATATTACATGATTTGATAAAGATGGGGGAATGAAAGGATTGTTTTAGGTGGGAGGAATTCCACCCGTATATTGGGTGGAATGTGGGATTGGTGGAGTAGTATATATATATATATATATATATATATATATATATATATATATATATATATATATTATATTATATTATATATTATATGATGATTGATGTTGGTGAGGGAGGAAAACATATAATGGAGTGTTATATGTATTATTATTGTATAAGGTTTGAAATTTTAGCAGAAACAAATGATGTGGGTTCACGGGGATTTTCACCCGTGATATTTTTCTTCGCATGTAATATATATATAATATATATATATTATATTTTATTTAAAAGATTTTGCTTTAAATATGGACCGTCAGATTAAAGTAAATCAATCTCGACCGTTCATGGATTAGTTACTATGCATTTCATTTTCCTATAAATAGAAGCTCATTTATTCATTATTTTCTTACGAATTCACTGAAGCTTTAGAAAGATAAATTATAGAGAAACTATAGAAAAGTATTCTGCTACTTCCCTACTCTTATATTCAGTTTATTTTACGGTAGGAAATATTATTTCTTTTATATTCATGAAGAGAACTTCTGTTATTCCATTCGTTATTATTCTGTTGTAATAACCAGTATACGCGGTCTACCCTATACTTGGTGACATTCTTCTATTATTCTGTTGGAACATCCTGTCTGTGTGTTTTACACCGGACCTGGTTCCGTTTATTATTCTGTTGGAACATCCTGTCTGTGTGTTTTACACCGGACCTGGTTCCGTTTTATTATTATTCTGTTGGAATATCCTGTCTGTGCGTTTACGCCGGACCTGGTTCCATTATTTATTATTCTGTCGGAATATCCTGTCTGTGCGTTTACGCCGGACCTGGTTCCATTATTTATTATTCTGTCGGAATATCCTGTCTGTGCGTTTACGCCGGACCTGGTTCCATTATTTATTATTCTGTTGGAATAACCTGTCTGTGCGGTCTATCGCATGCATGGTGATTTCTTTTGTTATTCCATTCTTTATTATACTCAGTTGGTTAAGTTTTGACTTCTATACTCCATGAAATTTGTGGAATATCCTTGATAATTGCGTTTCATCCAGTATCTTTTCATGAAAATATTCTTCTAAGTATTCTTGAATTTTACTCCACAAAGCAGTATCATGTTGACAATTTGGACGTTGTTAATTCTTGGATAAATTAATTCTTGAACTTGTTTTATTGAATTCTTATATCATTGTCATCATCCTCATGTTTATAAAATGTTGAAAGTCATCTGTGGCCTGTAGTGCATAGATGGACTTGGTATGATTATGACCAGGGATTATTCGGTATAATCATGACCGTAATGTTACAAATGATGTGGTAAAAGTCCTCATTGGCCCGTAGTGCATTGATGGACAGTTGTTGGCATGATCATGACCATTAATGAATATACGAATATCCTTGGCCGTAGTGCAGGGGTGATTCGATGATGTGAATTATTTTATTAAGCTGAGTCTCAGCGATCACAGTGTTGGAAAATCTTTTAAATCATAAAAGATAGTAGAGTTTATTTTCTACTTGACTCTTTTAATGGATTGCTTGTTCCGCTGCAGTTAAACTTGATGTCTATTATATTTTATCAGTTTAACATTGTTGAAGGCTAATGATAATTTATTCTGCATTATCTTAGTCATGATATTTCTTACTGGGCTAGTTGAGCTCACCCTTTCTTTCACTGTTCTCTTCAGGAAATGAGAACGTAGCTGGGGCAAGTCGGGGAACGGAGTGATGGTCCGAATGATAGTATTAGTTAGTAGTCCTCACTATTCTATGTAATGGTGTGTTAATAAATGTAATGAGGACTCCTTTTGAGTATGAATACTTTCTAGAAGATAATATTTGTATTCAAACTCACAGTTTATGTTTTGTCGTATTGTACACGACAGTTGTATTAGTAAGTTGTATTTGTATTATGTACTTTGTATCTGACGACCCAAGATGGGTGATGTATACCTAATTTTGGGGGCGTCACACCACTTGCCTCCACAACCACCACCACCACAGCCCTAGACTGCAGCCCCCCTCCACAGTCTCCTCCTTGCACTTTTAGTTCAAGGTAAGTGCTCCTAATGAAATGTTTTTAGGTTTCATATATATGGGTAATTAATTCCATGAGAATGATTACTCTAATTTGGCTAATTTGTGAGTTGTTGATATATATAATTATTGAAATTTGGATGCATTTATTAGTTGTTGATATAATTGCTAAAATTGGATGTATACTGAAATTGGGAATTTAATTTTGGAGTTGTGTTGTTGCTGAAATTGGGAAGCCTTTTGTTATGTAAATTGGGATTATTTACTTGACTTCTGCAAATTGTTGCAAATTAAGATTAAGTATTTTAGGTTTATTGTGTGCAATATTGCATCGCGCTTTTGTAAGTGTATATTGTGGGCCCAGGTGCAAAATTAGGGTTCATATGACCTAATTAAATGGGCAAATTAGGGTTCACATAACCTAATTGAATGAAGACAGAGAAGTTAGAAATAAATGTCCTAGACCCGGGAGAAGCCTACACGTATCCCGAGGCAGAAGGCTCGTGGAGGCGGTTCATTTTGGGAATTGATTGAGGGATTGGATTGGTGGCTAGAAGGACATGCAATATGGGCATTATTCTAATGACTAAAGAGTATTTCTGAAATTTTCCTGAAGACATGTGCCTGACATGTGATTACCTAAATTCCAGGAAGCTCTATAAATACCCTTCCATTCTACGAAGGAAGGGAGCTCTCTGGAGACACAAGACTTGAACTCTTTTGGTGACTTAAGGCTTGGATATTCCACCTAAAAGTACTAAAAGGGTTTGGACACTCGCTCTCAACCAAAAAGGACTCAAGAAGAAAGCTCTTGGAATCCCAATAACCCTAACACGGTTTTCGGATTCTAGGAGTTCTGCCACGCGTCGTTAGAGTAATCGCTCACCTGTCGTTCTCCCCTCTTCAATCAATCAATCAATTTCGTGCTCTTTATGAATTTCTCTCCTCCTCAGCCAACACGAAACCCTAATAGGCAAGGCGCGATTTTTCTTGCCCACATTTATTTGACGACTCTGCTGGGGAGGTGTAGAATTCGTGAAGGGTATGCCCACAACTCGAAGTGGGAGAACTACATGAAGAGTAACTTCACCAACAAATAGCATTACCTCACCAGGTCCAATTCGAAGGCAAGCAAGTCAAGCTTTCCAAGGCATGAATCTAAATCTCGATCAACCCATCCTTGAAGACGCATCGGAAGAAAGTTCAACATCACCATACATGGCTGAGCAACAACCAGCGAATGTCAGGCAGACAGGCGCGAGAAGGCAAAGTGAGGAAGAAAGTGGATATAACAACCCCAAAATAGGTCCATTCCATCCAACCTATTCTGAGTCGCCAAATACATGGTACAGAAAACAACTACAACTTTATTACAACGATTGTCATGCAAAATACAACAACACATATGCTGTGAGTTTGGATACAAATATATAACAAATGTTACTCATGTTCCAACTGTGGACATCACCTCACAATGACACCTTACATAAAGGTATAGTCAAAAACTGTTTTAGAAATTAGAATCTTTGGGAAGTGCTCAAGGAAACCTTCGTACATGGGAGGCCATGCTTCTAGGTTATGATAGATATCATATGGCCACAGAATTATCCTTGGTTGACCCAATAGACCCCAAAGAAAAACGAGAAGATTACTATCATATTCTTTCCAATAGCGAGTCTTCTCTTGACTTATCATAATCTCCACTGTCTCTAATTGAGAATTATACTTCAAACAAACACCAAGATTATATAGGTAGTGCTCGTAGATATACTCAGCAAGTGGATGAGCACAATCCTGTCTTATGATGACACGAGGTTGTATGTCGTTAGACATCTTGTATGATAGTGGCAAAAACACCCTTCCAACGTTGGATACACCTTACCCTATTGGATTCACCAAATAAAACTACTAAATGAACTTTTCTATACTGCTTCGGGAGAAACTCCACAGCTAGAGACCATCGTTCTATTTTCCCGTTACCCTCGCTCGACCTAGCTACACTCTTATTACCTGAAAGGAATTGTGAAGCAAAAGGGTGAGCACAACTAGCTCAGTAAAGAATATCATGACTAAAGATAATTAAATTATCAATAGCCTTCATCAATAATAAATCAGAGATTTAGAACATATGGTAGATGATAAAAATTTCAACCATAGTTACAGCGGAACGAGCAATCCATTAGAAGAGTCAAATAGACTATAAAGTCTATTATCTTCTCCATGTTAAAAATCCACCAACAATGTTTTATCCCTGTAACATCAATCAACAATTCTGGTCCACAATCATAAGAATAACTCATAATCATAATTGTAGTTCTAAATTCCTCTTCTCATCCAGGACGAAGATAATTTTCATCACCTATCTTTACCTGAAACATCAAAGATCATGGTTACACCAAATCACATTTTCTGTTCATAATCATACTAATAACTTCATCTTTGCACTACGGCCAAAGGTATTCATTTCTATCACCAGTTGGTCATGTTCATCTCAACACTTGTTCATCTTTGCATTACTGGCCAAAGATATTAACCAACATGTCATCTTTACACTACGGGCCAAAGATATTCATCAACAATTCATCTTTTCATCACAAGCAAAAGATATTCATCAATAATTCATCTTTGCACTACAGGCCAAAGATATTTATCAACAGTTCATATTTGCACTACAGGCCAAATATATTCATATCTCAATGAAATATATAATCATTTCAGAATTTATATAAACAATAATTATAACCATGTTAATCAATTCACCTTTGCACTTAAGCAAAAGATATTCAAATATAAATTCAATGGTCATGATCATACTAGTCACAATTTAACTTTTCCACTACTGGCCAAAGAGAACCCTAGTCATGATCATACCAATAATCTACCCATCTTTACACTCAAGTGAAAGAGAACTTCAACATCAGAGTTATAAAAATTGTTATATGTGATAATAAAAACAATATGATCAACAACTGTATTTATTTTCAAGAGCAACAATCATAAATCAACGATAATTTAGTCAAAAAAAGAAACCAATTTTTGTCGTGAATAGTACCCGTGAATAGTAACTCGTGAATAGTAACTCATGAATAGTAACTCGTGAATAGTAACTCATGAATAGTAACTCATGAATAGAACTCCGTATTCGTACATAGTACCGTATACGTAAATAATATCATATACGTAAATAGTGCCATATACATGACTAGTTTCGTATACGTGAATAGTGCCGTATACGTGAATAGTAACCCCGACTCAAAAAGGTAGAAATTCCATAATAAAATACATACCCATATTTCGGTATAATGATATTGAAAGAATAACATCATTATGAAAAATATAACATCCCTTAATATCCCTTACTATCCCTTACCTCAAAAATACAGTATTTCTGACTGGAATGCAAAGCCGAAGGAAACTTGCACTGAATAGCAACTCTCAAAGTATCTAAATACTTACAAAATATGCTTCATAATATAGAGAGAGAAAGAGAGAAAACTTATGTTTCTGGTGTGATTTTTAATTCTAACTTAGCCCTCTATTTATAGGAAAATGTTAGCACGCCGAAGCAGACTTAACCTGCAACCTGATGGCTTTACCTGCTACTATTCTCACCCACCACATTTGAATAAAAATCTCAGCATATTTCTTCACCAACCAAGAGTGGGGCCCACCAATTCTAGAATTTTCCACCAAAATGATAAATTCTAAAACTTCAACAATTTTTGAACCAGTCATCTCGTAAAATTCATAATAAATCATACGTTCATTTTTAACGGTTCAAAATTTGTGGACGTATACTCAACTTATATATGTATAACATATCCAAAAATTACCACGATCCAACGGTCGGATTAAAAATTATAACCCCCGTAAAATATCTCAAAAACCCTAATTTTTAATACCTCCATTCCGATAAAAATACTGATAAAAATCTCAACATTAACTCCTTCATTTTTAACCACAAAAATATATCCCTCATTTATATCCACATAAAATAAATATTTCCTTATCATTTGAATCAATAATTAATTATTCACAAATAATATTACAGAATCACATTTATGACAACCAGGCCGTTCCCAGGAAAGAGGGGGCTTTCCAATAAGAATTTCTCCTTACTGGCGCGCAATTAGGTGACCAAACCTCTCCTTAGATAGAACTTTCTAGACATTGCCAATAATATTATCTAATAATATTATTCAAATAATATGAATTATTGATCTGATAATGGAAAATACTGTGCAGTGATAATTATTGAACAACAATAATATAAAATTTCAACGTAGCAATTATTGAATCAATAAAATAAAATATTAAACAGTAATTACTGTAACAATTATTGAGTAGTGCCTTCCTCCGTAAGAATCAATAATTTAAAAATACTGTGCAATCCGTGTGCTACTGTGTAACAACGCGTATTACTGTATTTTAACCACCGGGTATTCCAACAGTGTTAACGGTAACAACTACGCCGTTAATTATAAAAACTCAATTTTTGTCGTTATCTTCATCCGACAGTTATTCGTTATGGGGCTCACAAATAGCTGCGACGTCGTACGAATATTCCCCGACAGAAAGAATATTCTACGACCAAACGAATATTCCACGACAACAATGATTATTTTATAACCACTTGCTTATTTTGAAAAAAATTCATATATCACCTTTAACTTTAACTTTTTATCAATTTAACCATTTACTGAATCGTAATTATAAGAAAAATTGAATACTTTTATTTCATAAAATTTGGGGTCTTACAATCTCCCCTCCTTATGAAATTTCGTCCTCGAAATTTGCGTACCTGGTATTTCGAAGAATTGAGAATACCTTGCTTTCATTTCAGATTCCATCTTTCCTGTCATCATGATTTTTCCATTGCTCATCTCTTGTATTTCAGATATCATTCTAGAATACAGCTTCAAAAACAAAGGTTAATTTAACAAATTTACATATAACATCATATCCCGATAGTATAACTGACCAACAAATAAGCTTAGGTAGGACACATTAGCGAATGATTTACTCGTCTCTCCCCTCCTAGTTGTATTCCCCGATCTCCGCCAGAGATCATATCCCTAAGCTCTGATACCAAATATAACAATCCCAAAATAGGTCCATTCCATCCAACCTATTCTGAGTCGCCAAATACATGGTACAGAAAACAACTACAACTTTATTACAACAATTGTCATGCAAAATACAACAACACATATGCTGTGAGTTTGGATACAAATATATACCAAATGTGACTCATGTTCCAACTGTGGACATCACCTCACAATGACACCTTACATAAAGGTATAGTCAAAAACTGTTTTAGAAATTAGAATCTTTGGAAAGTGCTCAAGGAAACCTTCGTACATGGGAGGCCATGCTTCTAGGTTATGATAGATATCATATGACCACCGAATTATCCTTGGTTGACCCAATAGACCCCAAAAAAAAACGAGAAGATTACTATCATATTCTTCCCAATAGCGAGTCTTCTCTTGACTTATCATAATCTCCACTGTCTCTAATTGAGAATTATACTTCAAACAAACACCAAGATTATATAGGTAGTGCTCGTAGATATACTCAGCAAGTGGATGAGCACAATCCTGTCTTATGATGACACGAGGTTGTATGTCGTTAGACATCTTGTATGATAGTGGCAAAAACACCCTTCCAACGTTGGATACACCTTACCCTATTGGATTCACCAAATAAAACTACTAAATGAACTTTTCTATACTGCTTCGGGAGAAACTCCACAGCTAGAGACTATCGTTCTATTTTCCCGTTACCCTCGCTCGACCCAGCTACACTCTTATTACCTGAAAGGAATTGTGAAGCAAAAGGGTGAGCACAACTAGCTCAGTAAAGAATATCATGACTAAAGATAATTAAATTATCAATAGCCTTCATCAATAATAAATCAGAGATTTAGAACATATGGTAGATGATAAAAATTTCAACCATAGTTACAGCGGAACGAGCAATCCATTAGAAGAGTCAAATAGACTATAAAGTCTATTATCTTCTCCATGTTAAAAATCCACCAACAATGTTTTATCCCTGTAACATCAATCAACAATTTTGGTCCACAATCATAAGAATAACTCATAATCATAATTGTAGTTCTAAATTCCTTTTCTCATCCAGGACGAAGATAATTTTCATCACCTATCTTTACCTGAAACATCAAAGATCATGGTTACACCAAATCACATTTCCTGTTCATAATCATACTAATAACTTCATCTTTGCACTACGGTCAAAGATATTCATTTGTATCACCAGTTGGTCATGTTCATCTCAACACCTGTTCATCTTTGCATTACTGGCCAAAGATATTAACCAACATGTCATCTTTGCACTACGGGCCAAAGATATTCATCAACAATTCATCTTTTCATTACAGGCCAAAGATATTCATCAATAATTCATCTTTGCACTACAGGCCAAATATATTCATCAACAGTTCATATTTGCACTACAGGCCAAATATATTCATATCTCAATGAAATATATAATCATTTCAGAATTTATATAAACAATAATTATAACCATGTTGATCAATTCACCTTTGCATTTAAGCTAAAGATATTCAATTATAAATTCAATGGTCATGATCATACCAGTCACAATTCAACATTTTCACTACTGGCCAAAGGGAACCCTAGTCATGATCATACCAATAATCTACCCATCTTTACACTCAAGTGAAAGAGAACTTCAACATCAGGGTTATAAAAATTGTTATATGTGATAATAAAAACAATATGATCAACAACTGTATTTATTTTCAAGAGCAACAATCATAAATCAACGATAATTTAGTCAAAAAAAGAAACCAATTTTTATCGTGAATAGTACCCGTGAATAGTAACTCGTGAATAGTAACTCATGAATAGTACTCCGTATTCGTACATAGTACCGTATACGTAAATAATGTCATATACGTAAATAGTGCCATATACATGAATAGTGTCGTATACGTGAATAGTAACCCCAACTCAAAAAGGTAGAAATTCCATAATAAAATACATACCCATATTTCGGTATAATGATATTGAAAGAATAACATCATTATAAAAAATATAACATCCCTTAATATCCCTTACTATCCCTTACCTCAAAAATACAGTATTTCTGACTGAAATGCAAAGCCGAAGGAAACTTGCACTGAATAGCAACTCTAAAAGTATCTAAATACTCACAAAATATGCTTCATAATATAGAGAGAGAAAGAGAGAAAGCTTATGTTTCTGGTGTGATTTTCAATTCTAACTTAGCCCTCTATTTATAGGAAAATGTTAACACGCCGAAGTAGACTTAACCTGCAACCTGATGGCTTTACCTGCTACTATTTTCGCCCACCACATTTGAATAAAAATCTCAGCACATTTCTTCACTAACCAAGAGTGGGGCCCACCAATTCTAGAATTTTCTACCAAAATGATAAATTCTGAAACTTCAACAATTTTTGAACCAGTCATCTCGTAAAATTCATAATAAATCATACGTTCATTTTTAACGGTTCAAAATTTGTGGGCGTATACTCAACTTATATATGTATAACATATCCAAAAATTACCACGATCCAACGGTCAGATTAAAAATTATAACCCCCATAAAATATCTCAAAAACCCTAATTTTTAATACCTCCATTCCGACAAAAATACTGATAAAAACCTCAACATTAACTCCTTCATTTTTAACCACAAAAATATATCCCTCATTTATATCCACATAAAATAAATATTTCCTTATCATATGAATCAATAATTAATTATTCACAAATAATATTACAGAATCACATTTATGACAACCAGGCCGTTCCCAGGAAAGAGGGGGCTTTCCAATAAGAATTTCTCCTTACTAGCGCGCAATTAGGTGACCAAACCTCTCCTTAGACAGAACTTTCTAGACATTGCCAATAATGTTATCTAATAATATTATTCAAATAATATTAATTATTGATCTGATAATGGAAAATACTGTGCAGTGACAATTATTGAACAACAATAATATAAAATTTCAACGTAGCAACTATTGAATCAATAAAATAAAATATTGAACAGTAATTACTGTAACAATTATTGAGTAGTGCCTTCCTCCGTAAGAATCAATAATTTAAAAATACTGTGCAATCCGTGTGCTACTGTGTAACAACGCGTATTACTGTATTTTAGCCACCGAGTATTCCAACAGTATTAACGGTAACAACTACGCCGTTAATTATAAAAACTCAATTTTTGTCGTTATCTTCATCCGACAGTTATTCGTTATGGGGCTCACAAATAGCTGCGACGTCGTACGAATATTCCCCGACAGAAAGAATATTCCACGACCAAACGAATATTCCCCGACAACAATGATTATTTTATAACCACTTGCTTATTTTGAAAAAAATTCATATATCACCTTTAACTTTAACTTTTTATCAATTTAACCATTTACTGAATCGTAATTATAAGAAAAATTAAATACTTTTATTTCATAAAATTCGGGGTCTTACAGTGGAGAGCGGGCAAATGCTGTGCAACTGGAGATACTCAAGGCGTTGAAGGGAGCACGGGAAGGATAAGAGATGATGATGGATATGATGCTAGAGATGCAGAAGAAGCAAGAGGAAATGGGAAATTTCCGTCAGCAGTTGATGCAGATTCCCGCCTTTAAGGCCATGTTCCCAGACAATTCACAGGGAGAACGAGCAGGAGTGGAGGACAACAACAACGATAGCAACAATAAAGAGAATCATACTGCACCCCCATTGACGGAGAATCAGTCTGTGCCAATCATCCACTTGGAACCTCAGAACAGTGGTGACATGCCATAACCCAGACTGGAAGTCAGCCAACCTCAGACAAACATCAATCCGATTACTATCCCCGTATTTTCACAAGTGCAGATAGCAACCATCCCAAGCCTCGTTCAACGAACCAGCCCACAAGCACAACTGAT
The DNA here is from genome assembly GCA_016801055.1 of Panax notoginseng. NCBI lineage: Eukaryota > Viridiplantae > Streptophyta > Magnoliopsida > Apiales > Araliaceae > Panax > Panax notoginseng. The sequence continues at coordinate 204,265,579 of CM029015.1, read as the reverse complement.
ACAAAATTTACAGGATGCCAGTGTACATCAGCCAATTTCTATACAACAGAGAGTCCATACCACGAGCCAATATGTGACAAAGGATGATATGATCGATGTGATCAATCAACTTCACAGGCAGACATCCCGACCTTCGGAGTTAGACTTTACTCCACCTTACCTGACACATATTCAGAGACAACCCTACCCGGCAGGGTATATCGAGCATCTCCCATAATTTCCAAAATACAAATGGGAGAAAGGAAATGCTGGGAAACACATTGTCAGGTTCGTGGAGTCGATGTCTCCATGGTTAGGATATGATGAAAGGAACAATCACAATTTGTTAATGAGGGAATTCAACAAGACTTTGACGAATAATGCCTTCAATTGGTACTATAACTTGGAGAAGGGATCAGTCTATGATTGGGATGATCTAAAATTGCAATTTTTTAAGAAATTTTTCTATGTGCAGAAACAGGTAACCATCGTAGAGCTCATGCGATTCAAGCAGAAGCCAAACGAGGAGCTGTTAGATTACGTGGATAGATTCAGGGCCCAAGCACAGAAGTGTGCAGAGCCCATTGAAGAAAAGAACTTGGTTAGCATATGCAACAATGGTACTTTAGACGCCTTCAAGCCCTACCTCATTACCAAGGCGTATGATTCATTTGTGACTCTTTCATCTTTTGCACAAGACTTGGGGGGAATCATGACATTTCCCACCAGCCATGCGATGGATACATAGAAGTGCAAGAGGACAGCAACTGTGGCTTTGGTGGATTCTCAATCAAAACCACAAGGGGGCAAAAGGGAGAAATATGAGAAATTTGAACAAAGCAGAGAAAAACATGGGGACAAGTATACCAGAATGCCAGTTCCAGAGGCTATTACATGCAGCGAGAAAGCGTTCAGGAGCCTACACGAACAATGGGTCGAGCACGAAGTGGTGAAACCTCCAAGGCCTCGGTTGGTTGTAACGGAAGAAATGAAAAGAAGACCAGACTTCTGTGTATACCACCAATACGCAGGGTATTCCACTATGGAATGTTACAGTCTGCGGAGGATATACCATGAGAAACTGGCGGTAGGGGAGATTGAACTAGGAGAAGAAACGTGCAACACTATCACCCATGGTGCAGTTTTGGAAATCAAGAACTTAAATACTGGCTCTACGTACCATCGAAAAAACTCTAAACTACAGACAAATTAAAAATCCACCCAAGATGGTGGTCCACCAAAAATGGTGGTTTAAGTCCTCAGGAATATCCCTTGCCAAGTAATTGGATGACCAAGGGAGGAGGCACAAAAATTGACGAATTAAAAAAAAAAAAGAACTAGAAGAAGCAAGTTAAGAAAAATAGAAGAAGGAATGAAGCTCCAAGGCTCGAGTTCCCCATAGGGTTCGGCCCTATAGGGTTCAACCCCTAGGGTTCGGCCCTATAGGGTTCAACCCCTAGGGTTCGGCCCTATAGGGAGGAATCCTCTTTGTTACCTTTCACTCGGATTGAGGAATGTCCTCTTGTTGCTCCTTTGAGGATCTTCCTGGCTTTTAGGAAGAAAGAAAATCCAGAATGAAGCAAGATAAGCAAAGAGGCGTGAATGGCTTGGGAGATGCATACATATGAATACATGTATAGCCCCAAAGTATGCTTGCAACAGAAAAGGAAGCAATCACTCTTTTTCCATTAAGAGAAAGATTCAAGCTGATTTCCAAAAGATAAGTATCTTTGAATTTATTTTTAAATAGAAATATATAAAGATATTATTTTCTAAATAAGAAAAAAAAGAAGCTTTGATTTTCTCCCAATAAGGGGAAATTTCGAAAATTAAGTTTTTCCTTCTAAATAATATTAATATTGATAAGGAAGGATATTGTCTTCAAAATCAATTAAAGAAAAATTTTATTTCCAAAATAAAATTAAGATTTGATTTGATTTGATAAAAAGGAAATATTTAGTTTACCAAAAGAAAGATTTTATTAGATTGAATTTTATTTGGTAATATTTGATGATCTTCTTGTCTTAATTTCCAGAAAAATAAGGAAACAAATATTGGGCAAACTATGAAAAGATTTTTAGAAGATTTTTCAGTATGTTCATGGAAGAGCCCTGCTAGGTTCTGCCTCCTGAGGGTTTAACCCTAAGAGTTTGGTTCCCTAGGGGTTCCCTCTTCTAGGATCCTTGTCTTCAAGACCTGTAAAGTAAAATTCCGCAAAAAAAAAATCGTTCAAAGGCTTGAAGTATTCTTGCACGATCGTCTATTTGGGAATGCGACTCTCGCACAGGGGGCAAATGTGGGCCCAGGTGCAAAATTAGGGTTCATATGACCTAATTAAATGCGTAAATTAGGGTTCACATAACCTAATTGAATGAAAATAGAGAAGTTAGAAATAAATGTGCTAGACCCGAGAGAAGCCTCCACGTGTCCCGAGGCAGAAGGCTCGTGGAGGTGGCTCATTTTGGGAATTGATTGAGGGATTGGATTGGTGGCTAGAAGAACAGGGTGATATGAGCATTATTCTAATGACTAAAGGGTATTTCTGAAATTTTCCTGAAGACATGTGCCTGGCATGTGATTACCTAAATTCCAAGAAGTTCTATAAATACCCTTCCATTATACGAAGGAAGGGAGCTCTCTGGAGACACAAGACTTGAACTCTTTTGGTGACTTAAGGCTTGGATATTCCACCTAAAAGTACTAAAAGGGTTTGGACACTCGCTCTCAACCAAAAAGGACTCAAGAAGAAAGCTCTTGGAATCCTAATAATCCTATCATGGTTTTCGGATTCTAGGAGTTCTACCACGCGTCGTTAGAGTAATCGCTCACCTGTCGTTCTCCCCTCTTCAATCAATCAATCAATTTCGTGCTCTTTGTGGATTTCTCTCCTCCTCAGCTAACACGAAACCCTAACAGGCAAGGCACGATTTTCCTTGCCCACATATATCATCCATTTTATTGTTTGATTTTGTTTTTCTTTATGCAATTACAGTGTATTTCTTCAATTCCAGTTAGACCTGGTAAAATTGGCCCAAGCCCGAGGGCTGGGCCGGCCCACCCGCCAAAAAATGGGCTTTGTGCCTCATTTTTTTAGCCCACAAAAACTCCAGCCGTTTTGGCCTGACCTGTCAAAAGCCCGGCCCGACAATGGCCTGGCCCGGCCCGGCCCGACCCGTTTGCCAGGTCTAATTACAGTATTGCATGTTCATAACAGTAAAGATGAATATTCAATTTGGAATGTGATGCTTGATATTTTCGACGAAAATTCCCACGAAAATTTTGTTAGAATTCTTGAGATGTAAAATTTGTGGGCTCTACTAACTATTTATATATATTACTTAATTTTCTAATACTAAAATTCACTAATTAAGTAGCTAGCATTTACTTAATTAGTTTTCGACTAATAAAATAAAATCAAATAATTTATACTTCAAATATCAATTAATTTAATCAACTTAATTAAAAAAATAATATAAATTAAAAAATTTATATTTAATATAATATTTATAATTTAAAATAAAATTAGAATAAAATAAAATAAAATTTAATAAAAGAAAAAAAATATAATTTAGTAAATAGATTAAATTAAATTTACTAAAATAAAATATAATACAAAAGAAATAAAATAAAATAAATTTAATAAAATAAAATAAATTTATTAAATAAAATTAAATAAATTTAATTTTAATAAAAAAAATTAAAAAAGTTATAATATAATATCACTACAAAAAAAAGAGTCATTGACGACGGGCTCAATATCGACGGCACAATCCCCGTCGACAATAATGTCATTATCGACGGCCTAGCCGTCGCTAATACTCGCCGTCGCTAATGATACCTATTTGGCGCCAGACATTCCCGGTGGAGGGAAAACCTCATTGGCGACGGTGTTTATTTTCGGGTCGACGGTGGTGCCGTTGGTATTGATGTACTAGCGACGGGGTCAGTATCGACGGGGTCTGCCGTTGATAATGACAATTAAAACCTCTTCGACAGCAACGACTCCTTTTATGAAATTTTCTTCTCTATTTTTCTTTCCCTCTCAATATCAGCCATTTTCAGTCCTTAATTTCCCCACGAATCTCAAATTGCGTTTATTGATTCTCTAAAGTTGACCTATTTCACCTATTTCGGTTTATTGATTATGCTTTTGTTTTCTACTTCTCTTTCCCTCTCGCGATTCTGACTTCTCCTTGCCATCGTCGTCTTCCTTCTTGTCGTCGCCCTCCTGCTGGTTCTTGCCGTCGCCACCATCCTCTCTTTGCGCCATTGCAGTCCCTCTGTGTCTCTCTCGAGTGCAAGGTATGTTCCCAAATCCAATTTTCTCTCAAATGTAACCTAATAATCTATGTTTCTACAATTTCACTCTATTTTCCCCAAAATATCAGTTGCTATGTATTACAAATTTATAGTTTGCAAGTTTTTATGAAAATTTTAATGTGACATGAGATACCCAATTGCAGTGTATTACTTCATTCTTTCCGTTTGGTGCTGAACTGGGATTTTCATGGCTTAGTGACATATATCCAACTTGTGTTGATAAATTATTGTGTTGAAGAATTTAGTTATTTCTTGAATCAAAGTTCAGGTATGCTCTGATTTTATATTAATTTAGAAATTTTCAGAGGGTTTATGTGCTGACTTGCTTGGTATAATGGGTAGTAATTAATTTGTTTTTAGGTATGCTCAATCTCTGTCCTGTGAATATTTTAGTTAAATGGCCATATCTATCTTTGCGAAGAGTTAGAGAGAGAAAAAAATATTTAATTTGTCTGTGGTGTTTATGAAAAATAGAGTTAGCTATATATTTGGTGGACAGTCAATTGTAAAAGATATATATTTTTTAAATGGAAAATTTATATTGTATTGGGTTACTTGGGTAATCTAATATGTTTTCATAACTGAAGGAATATCTCGTTTTGTGTATTGTTTTCTGGCGTGTTCTTGGATTGTGATTCCCAGGTTTCGTAGTCTTATGTGTTAGTTAGCACTTAGCTAAAATTTGATACTAGTAGTTTGTGAATATATAGGCATAAAATTTCCCAATTAATTTATACAAATAAGATTCCCCTGAAGGACAAATGGTTGTGTGAAAGGAAACACTTGATTAAGTGGCATTCTCTCAGTACTAGTTTAGAGAAATGTATAACACTTTATAATTATTAATTTTACATGTATAAAGAACATTTGAACATCAATCAAAGTTTGATACTAGCATTTGAAGATTGCTCACGACACTTTATAATTATTCCACGTGACTTGACACGTGCATATTTTCATATAGTTTAGGAAGCTTAGAAACCCGTTTGAGATTCACTTAGTAGGAGTGAATCTCAAATAGTCCCCGTTTTGGGACTATTCTTGTATGTTTCGATCTCACTTAGGTCGGTGTTAACGACTTGAGCACGTCTAAAATTTTTTTGAATTTTCGGTCAGTATATATCTCTTGATGTTCTTCGGGTGCATATTTAGACTACGATGTGTTAGTCTATTTCGTGTACTTGAAGACCATAGGGAGGTGCTGCCGAAATTTCTGAAAAATTTAAAGATGTGTTCAAGTTGTTGGCATCAGTGAGGCGACACATCCGAGAATGGGATAGAAGCCTGACCCGTTAGAGTGGGAGATGAAGTTAGGAAACGCATAAGCTTGCATATACATTAACTTGGAGACTTGATTGTGTTTATCTGACTTTCCATATATATAGTAGACAGTTGTTCGAGATGTCTGTTGATCGAAGTTGGATGGAACGTAGGGTAGCCACTAATAGGAGTGGGCTTAGCTCTGAGTATCGTAGTGGGGTTGAACAGTTTATCAACTTCGCGTTTGAGCAAGTCAGCAGCGATGAGATCAGATGTCCTTGTAAGAGGTGTGTGAATGAAGTGTGGAAGGAAAGGAGTGATGTCATGTGCGACTTATTTGCGTATGGGTTCAAGTAGGGTTATACGACATGGATCTATCATGGGGAAACCTGGTTAGATGAACATAAATCGGAACCGGAATCCGGAGGTGTCGAAACCTTTGACTGTACTAACATGATAGTCGAAGCTACTGGTTCATACTTCCAGTGGAATACAGGCAGGGATGGAAGTAACATCGAGCAAGATCCGAATGATGGGGCTAAGGGTTTCTATGAGTTATTGCATGAAGCAGCAACGTCACTGTATGACGGGCACGAAAAGCACACCGTCTTATATGTCGTGACTAAGTTTTTACACTTCAAGAACGAACATGACTGTAGCGAGAGAGGTTTTAATGAACTGTTAAGCATTGTGAAGGAGTGCTTACCTGGATTTCTTACCTGCAGGCAATAAGTTACCGGAGTCGTACTATGATGTGAAGAAAATGGTTAAAAGGCTCAATCTAGGGTATGAGAAGATTGATGCTTGTGAGAATGACTGTATGTTGTATTATGGTGATGTCAATAAAGATAAGAGGTCATGTGATATTTGTGGTACAAGTAGATACTGTGAACAGCGCAAGAAAAAGGGAAAAGACGTGCCGAGAAAGATCTTACGTTACTTTCCCATTGCCCCGAGGCTTCAGCGGTTGTTCATGTCAACACATACTACCGAGGATATGAGGTGGCACCCTACACGGGACATAGTCGAAAGTCAACTGACGCACCCGGCAGATGGGCTTGAGTGGAAAATTTTTGATAACAATCACCCCTCGTTTGCTGAAGAGGTTCGCAATGTTAGGCTTGGATTTGCTACGGAAGGGCTTTATCCGTTTAACGGGCCTTACACAAAGCCCTACTCAACTTGGCCGGTGATTATTGTGGTGTATAACCTCCCGCCTTCGATGTGTATGAAAGATCCCTACATGTTCATGCCGTTACTGATTCCGGGTGATAAGAGTCCGAGTAAAGACATCAATGTATACCTCAGGCCGTTAGTTGACGAGTTGAAGATGTTGTGGGAAAAAGGGGTTCAAACTTATGATGTATCTCTTAAGAAGAACTTTGACATGAGGGCAGCTTTACTGTGGATAATAAATGACTTCCCGGCGTTAGGAATGATCAGTGGATGGTCGACTCATGGGGGCTTGTCATGTCCCATGTGCATGGGGTCAGTTAAAGCTATGCGGCTCAAACATGGGGGGAAAATGAGTTTCTTTGCAACATCCAGACAGTTTTTGCCAATTGAACATCGTTATCGATGGATGAGTAGACAATTCAATCGAAAAATAGAGAAACGTCAAGTACCTGGCCGTCTTTCTGGGTCAGCAGTGTTGAGTTGGATTAGTCGTTTGAAGTTTCCACCTCCAGGGAAGAATCACAGATTGGAGCGAGCTTATGGTTACGGCAAGGTTCACAATTGGACACACAGATCCATGTTCTTTGACCTACCTTATTGGGCTACACTCTGCATCCGTCATTGTTTAGATCCGATGCATACTGAGAAGAACGCATTTGATAACATTTTTTATACAGTCCTAGATGCCAGTGGTAGAACAAAGGATAACAACAAGTCGAGACTTGATTTGGTAGAAATGAACATTAGGGAAGATCTGTGGTTGTATCAGGAGGGTAGTAAGACGGTAACTCCTAAAGCTGAATATACTTTGACCAGGGAACAATTGATATTGATATGTAATTGGATTAGTGGACTGAAGCTCCCAGATGGATATTCTTCGAATATAGCAAGGTGTTGTAAAGTCGAAGAGCTGAAGTTTCGGGGTCTCAAAAGTCATGATTGTCACGTATTCATGCAGAAGTTGATCCCTGTGGCATTTATCGACTTGTTACCGAAACGTGTGGTTGAAGCACTGACAGAGCTTTCTAATTTCTTTAGAGATCTATGTTTGACGGAGCTTCAGCTCAAAGACATAGATAAAATGGAGATGTAGATAGTGGAGATAATGTGCAAGTTAGAAATGATCTTTCCTCCATCGTTTTTTTGATTCAATGGAGCATTTGCCTATTCACTTGCCATACGAAGCTAAGTTTGGTGGTCCCGTGCAATATAGATGGATGTATCCATTCGAGATGTAATGACATTAATACTTTTAATACGGTAAAATGTTCATTCTTTTTTGCTAATCTATATATCACATAGGTATATGCGACGTCTAAAGCAAAAGGTGAAGAATAGAGCCCGTGTAGAGGGGTCAATTCCTGAAAGGTATGTTATGGAGGAACTTGTTAATTTCTGCTCATTGTATTTTGAGTCGGATGTTCAGACGAAGCACAATCGGTTACGTCGGAATTAGGCTGTTGCGCACGAGGAAAATGGGGAATTAACGGCATTTAGTCATCCTGTATGCCCATTCGGCGGTAAAAAAAGGCGATTCTTGACCGATAGGGAGTATGCAGCTGCCACATTGTATGCACTTGTCAACATGAATGAAGTAGCGCCATACATTAAGTATCATAACTATATATGTCTGGTGTAACTGTGTTAATTTCCTTTACAAAAACATTGAGTAAATAACTGTGTTGCAGTCAATATGATGTTGAAGTACGTGAAACGAATCTGAGTATATCGGATGGGGATTTGCAAAATTTGAGAAATGGAGAATTTGTGCAATGGTTTAAAGACCATGTAAGTCTAACCTTTACAAGTTCAATAAATCTACCATCATAGATTTATTCTTATGGTGTAATTAACCTTAGAATATGTTGTGTTAATGTACATTAGGTCCTCACAGATGAGTTAGCTGACAATCGGCTAAAGCTTATAGCCGACGGCCCTGAAAGATCTGTAGATACTTATACATGTTGCATTGTCAACGGTTACAGATTTAAGTGTTGTGATATTGGGGATGTCGCTTCTGCTGATTCTGGTGTTGTGGTGAAAGGTAGCTACTACGATAACATTTGGGATGACTGGTATGGACGATTGCTAGAAGTTGTCGTTCTCAAATATTGGGGTCATAAAGAATTAGTTTGCTTCAATTGTCATTAGTTTGATGTTGAGAATGGAGTTAAAGTAGATAAAAAATCAGGACGAGTGACTGTTAACGTTAAGTCAAAACTAAGACAGATGACTGGTATGGACGAGCCGTTTATTTTAGCAAGTCAAGCAACACAAGTGTACTATGCGCGGAGTGTTAAGACTCCTGCAAGCCCATGGCATGCTGTTATAACCACCAAAGCCCGTGGTTTTCAAGGCACAGCTCCTCGTCCAGACGATGAACCTTTACAAGTCGAGTCTACTAGTGTCACACCTGCTGATGTGACAATTATTAGTGAGTCCAGTGAAGAAGAGGATGATGTTGTCACTGTCAAAAGTGAAGACGATGTTGTAGAGGAGGTAGATATAATTGAAGAAATCGTTGAGGATGATGAAGATGGTGATGACAACGATAGTGAAGATCTACTGCTCGAAGATGACGATTCTGATATTGATGGCTTTGATGATATAAATGATTAGGAGTATGTACTCTTTATGTCCTTTTAGTTGTATTCAAATGTAATAGTTGTATCCTTTTAGTTGTATCTACATGTTGTATTCAAATGGCATAGTTGTTTCCTTTTAGTTATATCTGCATATGTGCATAACGATTCTGATATTTGTGTTTGTATCCTTTTAGTTGTATCCGCATATTATCTTCTTGATGATGATTTGACAGTATATATACAGATATGGCGCGTACACCACACGGTGATCGTGGTGGACGTGCTGGTAGTTCAGGCCGTGGGGGCCGTGGAGGTAGTGTTGGTGATGATCAGGCTGGATCATCAGGTATAATTACAAGTTTTGTTGTTATACATCTTATTGTTTTTAATTTTATATAATATTGACATTATATTCGAGAATATAAATATTGTTGTATTTCACTACATAGGTGATCGATGTAGGCCTCCGCGGGGACTAGCACGTGGATTGCTAGGGAATCCCCCCCAGGCGTCGCTTATATGTCGTGTCGGGACTACTAGGTAATATATACATTATGTTTGTATTAATTATTTAGTTCTTTTATATATTCTTTGCAATTTGGAAATTTAACGGCCTTCATTTTTAGTATGCTTGACGCGACGCCAAGGAACACGTTGCTTGGGATCGTCCGCAACCGATTCTCTAGCCCGTGGATGAGGTGGGCGGATGTGGATGACCGCACACGTGGGCTGATTATTGCTGAGTTTAGGGTAAGATGTCATTCATTCATATTTAGTTTTAATTTGTGCTTTTGAATATTTAGTTACCGCTTTGTTTTATGTTGTCTACTAATTAAGTAATTGCTGATATTCATATGTTGTATTGTAGAGATATTATCGCTTCGAGGACGGGCAGGAAGCCCACGGCAGCACTGTTCTCGGGAAGTATCTCGAGATGAATTGGCACAAGTGGGTCTATGATTGGATCAGGCGCTGGCCCTTCATTATCCGATGACTTCTTCAGGCGGATCATTGAGGGGTGCATGTCGAGCAGTGTCGTGCAGTCAGGTGCACCATCACGCGAGCGGATCTACCAGCTTGCTCAGGAGGTTGTCCACGGCTCCATAGATCCTACAGCTGCCGCTGACGACCTCATGGGTGTAGTCCGGGAGGAGGCCATCCGTGTATGTGCAGTTATCTTGGCCAACATCTTTCCTCCACATATTCGACAGGTAAAACTTATTATTGATGTATTTTCTTATTTGTAATTATATTGCTTATATAAACTGTCAAATAACTAGTTAGCACCGAGTAGGCAATAGACACGCGTTACAACTGACGGGACTCGATTCTGACATACGGAGACCGAGTTCGAGCCCCGTACGCCTAACTTGAGAAAACTTAGGAAATTAGTCGAAAAAGAGACCAAAACCCGCATCGGTCATCCAGTTAACACGCAAACAAAGGCAATAGCACCGCGTAGGCAATAGACATGCGTTACAACTGACGGGACTCGATTCCGACACACGGAGACCGAGTTCGAGCCCCGTACGCTTAACTTGAGAAAACTTAGGAAATTAGTCAAAAAATAGACCAAAACCGCCATCGGTCGTCCAGTTAACACGCAAATATAGGAAATAGCACCGCGTAGGCAATAGACACGCGTTACAACTAACGGGACTCGATTCCGACATACGGAGACTGAGTTCGAGCCCAGTTTGCAAAACTAACCAACACTTAGCCAAAAAGCTGAAAAAGAGGTTAAAACCCGCATCGGCCGTCTGAATGACACGCAAACACACATATAGCACTGCGTAGGCAATAGACACGCGTTACAACTGACGGGACTCGATTCCGACATACGGAGACCGAGTTCGAGCCCCGTACGCCTAACTTGAGAAAACTTAGGAAATTAGTCAAAAAAGAGACCAAAACCCGCATCGGTCGTCCAGTTAACACGCAAACATAGGCAATAGCACCGCGTAGGCAATAGACATGCGTTACAACTGACGGGACTCGATTCCGACACACAGAGACCGAGTTCGAGCCCCGTACGCCTAACTTGAGAAAACTTAGGAAATTAGTCGAAAAAGAGACCAAAACTCGCATCGGTCGTCCAGTTAACACGCAAACACAAGAAATAGCACCGCGCAGGCAATAGACACACGTTACAACTGACGGGACTCGATTCCGACACACGGAGACCGAGTTTGAGCCCCGTACGCCTAACTTGAGAAAACTTAGGAAATTAGTCGAAAAAGAGATCAAAACCCGCATTGGTCGTCCAGTTAATACGCAAACACAGGCAATAGCACTGCGTAGGAAATAGACACGCGTTAAAACTGACGGGACTCAATTTCGACACACGGAGACCGAGTTCGAGCCCCGTACGCCTAACTTGAGAAAACTTAGGAAATTAGTCGAAAAAGAGACCAAAACCCGCATCGGTCGTCCAGTTAACACGTAAACACAGGCAATAGCACCGCGTAGGCAATAGACACGCGTTACAACTGACGGGACTCGATTTCGACATATGGAGATCGAGTTCGAGTCCAGTTTACAAAACTAACCAACACTTAGTCAAAAAGCCGAAAAAGAGGTCAAAACCTGCATCGGCCGTCCAAATGACACGCAAACACACACATAGTACCGCGTAAGCAATAGACACACGTTACAACTGACGGAACTCGATTCCGACATACGGAGACCGAGTTCGAGCCCCGTACGCCTAACTTGAAGAACACAAACTATAATAATGTAAATATGTTTTCATTTTGATTTTGTTATTAATATTTTAATTTTGTAGGGTCTTGTTGACGAGACTCGTGTAGGTGGAGGCACTGGTGTTGACCGCCGAGCTTATGACGAGCAGCCTCCTCCAGTACAGGGTGATGACCGTCGAGTTGATGACGAGCAGCCTCCTTCAATACATGGTGATGACCGCCGACTCGATGACATGGAGACAGGCGACGGGTTGTAGTTAGTTTAGTTTATGTTATATTTTGAGTTTCATGTATGTATTTGTACAGTTTTTGAGTTGTACCGACGACCATTATATTTTTTATCTATATATTTGATTTGGGTTACTAGTTTATAAGAGGTATAGTTGTGATTTGATGGTTGTTATTAGTTTATAACAGGTGTATATTTGTAAATGAATAGGGAAATTTTGAAATTAAAAAAAAATTCACAATTTATGTAGTCATTGCCGACGGGTGTAAGACCCCAAATTATTAATAAATGAAATTTAAATTCCCTCTATTTATTATTTTGAAATAGTAAGTGTTAAATTGATTAATGAGGTTAGTTATGGGTAAAATGCGTAAATATTTTAAATAAGCAAGTGGTTATAAAATATTCATTGTTGTCGGGGAATATTCGTTTGGTCGTGGAATATTCTTCCTGTCGGGGAATATTCGTACGACGGCGCAGTCTTTTGTGGGCCCCATAACGGAAAGCGATTGGATGAAGAAAACGACAAGTATATGTTTTTTATTAATAACGGCGTAGTTGTTACCGTTAATACTGTTGAAATACCCGGTGGTTAAAACACAGTAATACGCGTTGTTACACAGTAGCACACTGTATTGCACCAATTATTGATTCTTACGTAAGAAGGCACTACTCAATAATGGTTACAGTAATTACTGTTCAGTATTTTATTTTATTGATTCAATAATTGCTGCGTTGATATTTTATATTACTGTTGTTTCAATAATTGTCACTACACAGTATTTCCCATTATCAGATCAATAATTCATATTATTTGAATAATATTATTAGATAACATTATTGGCAATGTCTAGAAAGTTCTGTCTAAGGAGAGGTTTGGTCATCTAATTGCGCGCCAGTAAGGAGAAATCCTTATTGGAAAGCCCCCTCTTTCCTGGGAACGGCCTGGTTGTCATAAATGTGATTCTGTAATATTATTTGTAAATAATTAATTATTGATTCATATGATAAGGAAATATTTATTTTTGTGGATATAAATGAGGGATATATTTTTGTGGTTAAAAATGAAGGAGTTAATGTTGAGGTTTTTATCAGTATTTTTGTCGGAATGGAGGTATTAAAAATCAGGGTTTTTGAGATATTTTGCGGGAGTTATAATTTTTAATCCGACCGTTGGATCGTGGTAATTTTTGGATATGTTATACATATATAAGTTGAGTATATGTCCACAAATTTTGAACCGTTAAAAATGAACGTATGATTTATTATGAATTTTACGAGATGACTGGTTCAGAAATTGTTGAATTTTCGGAGTTAATCATTTTGGTAGAAAATTCTAGAATTGGTGGGCCCCACTCTTGGTTGGTGAAGAAATGTGCTGAGATTTTTATTCAAATGTGGTGGGTGGGAATAGTAGCAGGTAAAGCCATCAGGTTGCAGGTTAAGTCTGCTTCGGCGTGCTAACATTTTCCTATAAATAGAGGGCTAAGTTAGAATTAAAAATCACACCAGAAACAAGTTTTCTCTCTTTCTCTCTCTAGATTATTGAGTATATTTTGTGAGTATTTAGATACTTTGAGAGTTTCTATTCATCAGAGCAAGTGTCTTTCAGCCTTATACCGGTATTCCGACCAGAAGTACTATCTGTACGAGGTAAGGGATGTTATTTTATTCAAAAATGATATTATTTCTTCAATATCATTATTCCGAAATATTGGTTGGAAATTTTTATCAAATTTGGAACTTTTCACGTCGGGGTTACTATTCATGAGTTACTATTCACGAGTTACTATTCACGAGTTACTATTCACCGAAAAATAAAATTTTCTTCTTTTCGTCCAAAATATCTATTCTGGGTACTAGCTTTGATTGTATCCATGTTTTGATCATTCTTGAATTCTACTTCACTATGAATAATTATAAGGTATTTTTGGACATGAATAAATCGAAATACGAATCCTTAATATTTGTTATTTTGTTTCACTGGATTCGTTTTCTTTAATATATTTTTCATCATCCTCAGTCCTAAATGATGATATTACTGAATATCTTTGGCCGTAGTGCAAAGATGAATGATTAACTGATGAATATCTTTGGCCCGTAGTGCAAAGATGAACAGGTGTTGAGATGAACATGACCGACTGGTGATACAAATGAATATCTTTGGCCTGTAGTGCAAAGATGAATATTTGATTAAAGATGGTTATTGATTGTTGTTACAGGGATAAAATATTGATGATGGACTTTTAAATCTTAGAAGATAGTAGAACTCATTCTCTACTTGACTCTTCTAATGGTTTGCTGTTTCCGCTGCAGTTATTGATTTAAAACTTGTTGTCTATTGTATTCTATTAGATTTTTCCCTGTTGAAGACTAACGATAATTTGTTCTGTATTATCTTAGTCATAATGTTCTTTACTGGGCTAGTTGAGCTCACCCTTTTCCTTTTTGTTCCATTTTTCTCAAGAGGCGAGAATGTAGCGAGTACTAGTCGGGGTATGGAATGATGGTTCTAGAAGTTACTTTAGTAGTCCTCACTATTTTTGTGAAATAATGTATCAATAATTGTAACGAGGGCTTATTTGAGTGTGGATATTGTCTAAATGACAATATTTGTATTTAAACTCACAGTTCTTGTGTTGTAATAATAAAGATGTAGTTGTTTCTGTACCATGTATTTTGGCGACTCAGAATGGGTGTTGTATACCTATTTTGGGGGCGTCACAACGGGGGTAATGGCGACGGCTATGCCGTCGCCAATGACTTATAGCGACAGACATAAGGTAATGGTCATTGCCGACGGCTACAATGTCAATGCCGACGGCCATGCCGTCGGTAATGGTTTTCCTCCTCAAAAAACTGTAAGTCTTTGCCGACGGCATTGCCGTCACCATCGCCGTCGCCAATAACCTTATGTCGTCGCCAATGACCACTGTCGGTAATGACAATGATGCCGACGGCTGACGACGGGAGACAGGGGCGACGACCTGTGGGGCGACAGCAGGGTCGACGACAGTGCCCGTCGCCAATTACTTCACTGCCGACGGCACTATGGTCATTGGCGACGGCGGGGCCCGTCGGCAATGACTGGTTTTCTTGTAGTGTATAAACTAAATTAAATAAAATAAAACATAATTATAAATTAAATTTAATCAAATAAATAAAATAAATCTAATTTATTAAATTTAATTTAATAATTTTTTTTTAATTTTATATATATAACAGAATAACAATAAAATAAAATAAAACATAATAATAAATATAATATAATATAACGCCTATGATCGTTTTAGAGATGTTATTTCTGGTCCGTATAAACTTACTAGTTCATATCCCGACTGTATCGTTAATGGGTACAGATTTAATGTTGATGACTTGAATAAACTGACATCAGTTAATTCTGGCGTTGTTGTGTTGGGAAGTTGTTACCAAAATTCTGAGTCCAATTACTACGGACGATGAGAGGACGTGGTTGTGCTCAATTATCCTGGAGGTAAAAAGGTTGTTACATTTAAATATCGTTGGTTTGATAATGAAAAGGGTGTTAAAGTTGATCCTAATAGAATTGTCACAATAGATATCAAGTCAAAGCTACAGTCTGATGACGTGTTCGTATTAGCCAGCCAAACGACTTAAGTGTACTACGCTCCTAATGTAGCAAATTTTAGAACCCCCTGGTATACAGTTATCACAACGAAAACCAAAGCTTTTGATGGTACTGATTTGTTAGGAATATAATGGATGACCCATTGCAAGAACAAGTTAGCAATCCCACCCACGTACTGCCAAATGATGACGATGTGTTGGCAGAAGATGTTGTTAACGTTTTCGATGATGAAGAAGTCGATGATGACATTATTGTCAGTGATTATGTCGTTGTACAAGATGATAACAACGAAACATTAATTGATACGAATGAGGAAGAGACTGGATCTGAGAATGAAATTGATATTGATTCTGATGAGTTTGACGACGTATTAAGTCTTAACTTCAACTTATTGCTGTTTTTAAATAATTCAATAATAAAAACAATATTTATTAAGATAATTTTAGTAGAAATTAATGTTCCCATTCTTTTTAATTACAGTAGCACAATTATGGCTAGAAATAGCGGTGGAGGTCGCCGCAGGGGTAGTCGTACATGATCTGGCGACGGCTCCCATGGTGGGTCGTCGCCATCATCTAGTAAATTTCCATCTTTTTTGTAATTTAATTTATTATGCCAATTTTATTTAAGGCATACTGAAATACTATATATACTTACAGATATTGTTCGTCGACGTCAGCGAGGGGCTAACCTCGGCTTATTTGGGCGTCCGTCGGACCAGCCAGAGATTGCTATAGTTGATGTCGACTCGGCACAGTACGTGTTAACTATAATATAACTCATGCATATAAATTACTTTATATGATTGCATGAATTAAAGTAACACATATATTTTGAATTATTGCAGTATCCTGGACCCGATCGTTAAACATACGATACACGCCATTTGCTTGACACACCTACCTACAGGATGTATGCGATTCACTTAGTTCCCACAGTATGATGCACACTATATGACTACTGTGCTGCGAGAGTTCAATGTAAGTCGAATTACATAACTTAAATTAAGTAAGATTCTAGGTATTATCATCAATTTTTAATATGTTAACATTATTTGTATAGATTTATTTTCGACATGTGGAGAGTGTCTCACAGGCAGCCGGCAACAATGTTATTACTGCACATGTCGCAAAGAACTATTTCGACTGGCTGTACGAAATGAGATAGCGGGCTGCCCAGGCAGTTATTGAGCAGCTTGGGACTATCATACGCGATCATCAACCTCACATAGTCTACGATGCAGCTTGGACGGCTATGTGTGCACACTGGGACGCTGATGACTTCAAGAAAAATACTTCCAAAATAACGTAACAATATGTACCACTCTACAAAGATCAAAAAAAGATTTATACATAAAGAAAAAATTCAAAAGATTACAAAATATGAAGTTTGGAACATCTAAACTAAACCAAAGTAAAATAAGGATTTAATTAGAAACAAAATAATTAAGCGAGTACCAAAATTCTGAACGATTAATTATATATATAAGAAAAAGAACTTTAATTATTGGAAAAACCTTATGTATTGTATATGGTTTATGTGTAATATATATATATATATATATATATATATATATATATATATATATATATATATATATATATATATATAGGGTCAGGATCAGGTAAGGGATCCCTTACTTTATTAAAATAAGGGACTTTTTTTTTTGGTTTTTTTTTAAAACAACTAAAAAAAAGTTTAATATTTTATGGAATTAAATTTTTTTCATAATACAATGTTTTGAGTGTGATTTGGGTACGCATAACAAAATATGTATGTACAGTCTGGGCAGACTGTACCACCACTTTTTGGTATAGGTATTTAAAACACGCCCAAAATATTGTATTATGGAAAAATTTCAGTTCCATAAAATATTAAACTTTTTTTTTAGTTGTTTTAAAAAAAAAAAGCAAAAAAAAAAAAATCCCTTATTTTAAGAAAGTAAGGGATTCCTTACTTGATCATTTCTGTATATATATATATATATATATATATATATATATATATATATATATATATATATATATATATATATATATATAGAAGAGTGAAATTAACCTATTTATGTACACTTTACCTACAATCCTTGTGAGCATATACAAGTTACCATATTTTCAAAATCTTAATTAATATCAACAAATAATACCACAACTAGTTCTTCTTTTTCGATCAACAATTTTACTTTGTTTTTTTTGGGTAAATAAGAAGAGAAAGTTGGACTCGTTTTAGTTATAGTTTAAAATTTTAACTTTTATGAATAAAGATGAATTTTTTTCTAAATATCATTTTTAAATATTAAGGTGTGAATTTGATATAATTGTGGGTAACATTTATAAATTTTACAAAGTAAGCAAGTTGTTATAAAATATTCATTTGATCGGGGAATATTCATTTTATCAGGGAATATTCGTACGACGACACAATCATTGGTGAACCCCACAATGAAATTACTGTTGGAGTTAGAAAATGACAAAAATATTTTTTTTATAAAAGTATATGGTATCGTACAGTATCTTTGATTATTGATGCTTACATGAAAAGTCACTCAGTTTTGTTCAATTATTGCCACAGTATGCATAGTATCTCACGTTATTGATTCAATTATTGTCATAATATTTTATATTATTAAATCAATAACTGAGACGACAAAGTTATTCATATTATTATTTGCATTATTAACGATGTCTAGAAATAAAGTTCTGTCGAGGAAATGAGTTTGGTCACCTAATTGCGTGCCAATAGGAAGCAATTTTTATCGGAAAGCCCTCTCTTTCCTGGAAATGATCTAGTTGTTAATATTGTGAGTTATAATATTAATAATGAATGTTACTAAAAATGTGTTTTGAGAAGCCAGGTGAATTGAGATAAATAGTGAAAATTTTTATGAAGTAGTTGTTGTAATTTTGGCTTATTATATGAACTCCCACTTACCTATTTTTTAAAATTATCGGTAGAAGTTATCTCAATTTATATATATATATATATATATATATATATATATATATATATATATATATATATATAAAATTTCTTTCAGAAACGGACTAAAGGGACGGTCCAAAGCAAAAAACACGCTGAAACCAAACAAACACGCGGGTCTAAAATAACTCGGGTCAAAAACCCATTTTGTGGCTGGGCAGTGGTATGAATAACACTAGGCTCTCTCAAACTCTACCGATTCGGAAGCTAGGCTCTCACTCACTCTTCCCCGATTCTCTCTCCCTGCTAGGTTCTCTCTCACTCTTCCGATTCGGAGGGTTAGTGAGATCAAACGATCCTGTTGCAAACTTGTTGATTTAAAAGAAATCTAGGGCTTGTATAGTTATTTTGTGGCTGAGCAGTTGGATTGAAGCTAGGGTTTGCAAATCGTAAGGTCGGTGAGATTCTACATGTGTTTTCCACAAATTTCTGAGCATATGCTTTTTGTAGTTGTTATTGATTTATAATCTAATTATGTTCATAATTTGTTTGTTGAAATGCTTAGCTGAAGATTGTGGTTTGATCTTAGATAAGGAAAAATCTAGGAGAATGCTAACTTCTGAAGAGAGATTTTAGAAGATATTTATATTTGAAAAAGCAAAAGATTTGTGTGTTGTTTATATAGCTGTTACAATTTGTTACAAACAGAACAAACGTGTAAACATGTGGCCGGGGAGAGGGGGGAAGTAGTAGTTATTAACAAGGCACATAAAATATGAAAAAGAATAGCAACTCTTATTTTCTACTATAGTAACATCATAAATATGGCAGACAATTAATAAATGAAACAAAGGGCAAACAGAACATATATATCTTTTAACTCGTTTAAAAATTATGGAACAAAAACTTACCCAAATAAAGGAGAAAAGTAAAGTGGGACCTAAGCAATCTTAAAGGAAGTTACAATTCATGATTCAGTAAGTAGATTTGCAAAGCCTTCTCAACTGCTATATCAAGATAATCTACTAGGACTCGCAACCATACATACATCACTAATATAGAAGTGGATATCTGTAGATATTTGTAACGTAGCACTATCCACAAGTAATGTAGATATTCAAAGAAGTAAATCTCATGCCTAGATATTTGTAACCTGTGTCTATGATCACAAAATAAGGCATTAGTTTGGTATCACTTATCAGAATGAGATGCATTGTTTGTGCTTGCAATTGATCTGGGTTGCAATTATGTAATGCTTTAATTTGTTGTTTCATTGGTGGATGTCAGTTGATGATAGTAAGTGATGCCATATTATTTGAGAAAATCTGGTAATTTCCCACTCCCCTTTCTGTTTCATCTGTGTCTACCTAGAGATTGGTTCTTTTATGGGCTTTAGGTACTAATAGACTCTGGTCTGAGACTTGAAACTAGAATTAGATATCCTAATTATGGTGCTCATGTTCACACGTAGAGTTTCTGTTTCTGCCAATGCTCGAATAGGAGCTGGTGTGAGGCTTATCAGTTATATTGTTCTTGATGATGTGGAAATCAAGGTATATACCCAATTTTGTATATGTTGCATCAATAAGTTCACCCAGAGATTGACATTGATGTTTTTGCTTCTTAGGAAAATGCAGTTGTAATTCATGCTATTGTTGGTTGGAAATCTTATTTGAATATGTTATGTGTGCCTATTTTTCTTTAATTTTAGTTATACAAATGTCTATAGGAAGTGTAACTAGAAATGTAGAAATCAATAAGACTCAAATTTTATGTTGATACATTTTTGGAATGTACTTGATGGTGTCCAGAAGAAGCAATTACGAATAAGTTGTGCATGTTTACGCCAAATTAACGTTGTGGATCTTAATTCTTTAGTTGGCAAAATGGGATCAAATGGGTGTTTGTTAAAAAGTTATGCTTGCATTTAGAATGAAAGATGGCATGAAACATATTTCATAATTTATAAATGCTTCAGTTGCATTTAAAGTAATGCATGTTATCCACCCCCATTGAGTTCAAGTAAAGTTTGTAAAAATGTCTGCTGGGTTTTATATCTTTTACTAAAATTTTGATTCAATTCAGTTGCTAAATTTCTGACACATTATTTATTTCAGTTTGGCCAGGCTTCTCTGCGAGAAACCGTGATGGAAACAAGCTTGTTGTGGCAGAAAAATGCTATAGAAGAAAATGAGTGAGGAGACGAATACTGCATTTGAGAATATGAAGTTTTACGAATATCTCCTTAATATTTCCAAATGGGGCTCTCTTTATTGAACGGAGGGACTTTAAATATATTTATCTGCTGAATTGTGTACTTGTATTGTACAAGAGGAATGTGTTTTAGATGAATAATTAAGTTGGAGCTAGCTAAACATTGACCATCTTTCTTTTGCCATGCAGTCTCCATTTATAAATAGGTATTATGGGAAGGCACATAAATTCTGTGATTCAATGTCAAGGACCAAGGTTCTACGGAACAATATACATGCTTGAGGAGATGCTCTGTTGCACACACATTTATACATATTTCACTTTCATGTTGTTGGATTTTTGTTGATGTCTTGCACTCTTTTAACAGTTTGGATCCTTCCAAAGTTCAAAACAGGCATTATTCTGGGGTTGATGACAAGTTTGTAGAAAAAATTAAGGTTGCTTGCATTCAAAAATTAAGGCAGTGTCTCAAAACTATATTGGGACAAAGGCTTAATCCAACCCAGCAACCATTTGTATTAGTATAACCTAATTTTCTTTCACATTGACAACCAGTCCTTCCTTTTCAAAATGTTACAAAAAGTCAATTTGAAATAGTTAGGGACTTGGACTGCCTACTTATGGCTTCTAATTTTTAACCAACTAAGGTACTGTTTGGGCGACGAACCTTTTTAAGTAAAAAAAATACCTTATATCTTGTGTAAAACTTTTTTTGTTTAATATAAAATAAATAAATAAGAATTAAAATTTTGTTATCATACCATATGATAAAATACACATATATAAGGATCATATAGGATACTAGGTACAATGTAGAGTGCGTTTTAAGAAAGAACATGGTTTTTAATTTTATACGCAATCAGTAAATAACACATCAACTCTGTTGCTGGTCTTGTTTATTCAAAAGACTTGAAAAGTTACTTCTACATTATTCATCCACCCGGGAAAAGAAAGAAAGTTACATTTTATTGTTCAAAACTTGTAAACGAAACTGACAAGTGAAGACAATATAGCTGCAATGTTCACTGTTCTTCATCGATAGCCAGCGGGATCGTCTTCACCTGAAATATAGCCACAAAAGGAGAATATTAATACACATTCATATAATCATGAAAAACTAATAATTGATTTAATTTTACAAACTATCAGTCTTTTCGGTTTTAATTACGTACCATTCTTGGGCAAGAATAATAATGTTTACCTGGATTCTTTTCTGACATTGAAAGTTTTACTATACAAGGGCCCGTACCACAACGACATATAAACGGAGGCCATACAAACAAATTTTACAAACTCAAAGCTCAAGAAATTAGGAGACCAATACCAAAAGATTATTGAAGAATACAAGAACTGTCAGAAAGAGATTGTTGCCTGAGTAGTTCATACAACAACAACTTTCTGCAAGGTATTGATTCTTCATAATGCCCTTTTTTACTTTTGTTTGGCTTTTTATTTGGTTCATGAAGATTTCATTTGCTCATGGGTTTTGATTTTACTAGACCAGACATCACACCATTGGTACTGAGAAGTTATTTGCTCTACTTTTTTTTCAAGGATATTGAATTTTTTCAAGAAGCTGTGCAATGTTCATGAGGTCGATGTTTGTGATTCCTCGATCCAAGGATCAAAAGCACAAGGTACTGAAGAAGGTGCATTGCCAGAACAAGGAAATGAAATTTTGAACTCTCAAGATAATGAATATGAGGCAATGGATATAGTTACTGAAGTTGTTGAGATAGATGTTCAAGATGTCAGGGAGGATAGGTCATGTAATCAAGATAAGTAGGAGCATGGATATGTTTTGTGGGATCTTGCAGCAAGCAAAACTCATGCTGAACTTATGGCACTTTTGTTGATTTCACATTATATAGCTTTACGTTACTTAATCTTCATGTTCATTTGTTTTAAGTATCAATAGACATATACATTTAAAGGAGTTTCATGGGAACTTGTTATTCTATATTGAAATAGTAGCATTTAATGAATGAGTTGAATAACAAGGGAAAAAGCGGAAAGATTTGAGGAACCTTACTGCAACCTCTATCTAATTCCTAACATTGATCTCAAATACAACTCCTCAGTTCTTAATATTTCAGCCTAATTAAAATCCCTGATTTTTTCAAACAAAAGAGACAATCCTATATATATATATATATATATATATATATATATATATATATATATATAAGTTTTATTTTATATATAAAATAGAATATATTATATTTTATTGTGCACAATGTGTGTATAGTACTGCATAGTGCAGTATAGTAAAATCAAATTTTTAAACGAATTTAGCCGAACGTCGTCCGTGATTATTTCCACTGTGCGTCTGTGATTTTATTTTCTAAATATTATCCTTCCATTCTCATATAAATAGGATGCTTAGTTTAGAATTGAAAATCACACCATAATCAGAGAATTCTTCTTCTATAATATTGAGCGTATTTCTTTAGAGTTTAAGGAAGCTTTAAGTGTAGAAAACAGTATAAGTTTTCTTCAAGAATATCCCCGCCCTACCATTCAAAAGTACTCTCCTTTTAAGGTAAGAGATATTATTTTTGTTCAATATTCGTAAGAAATAATATTTTCTTCCATACTTTGTAGTATGTAAGTAATATTATTTTATTTCAGATTCGAATTCTACACTCATGTTGATAAATTTTGCTTCTATACTCCTTGAAATTAGTAGAACAACCTTGAAACTTGCGCTTCATCTAGTATCGTTTCACAAGGATATTTTTTTAAATATTTTTGTTAAATTTTGATCTTTTCATGCCGGGGTACTATTCACGAATTACTATCCACTCAGATACTATTCACCTGGGGTACTATTCATGATAAAAATTAATTTCTTTTCTGTCCAAATTATTTTTGATACAATATTATTCTTGAATTCTACTCCACAAAGCAGTATCATGTTGACAATTTAGACATTATTTAATTTTGGATAAATTGAATTCTATCATTGTCATTATCTTCATGCTTATATTATGATAAAAGTCATCTTTGGTACGTAGTGCATAGATGGACTGTTGATTAGTATGATTATGACCAGGGATTATTCGGTATAATCATGACTTGTAATGTTACAAATGATGTGGTAAAAGTCCTCATTGGCCCGTAGTGTATTGATTGACAGTTGTTGGCATTATCATGACCATTGCTGATAACACGAATATCTTTGGTCCGTAGTGCATGGATAATTCGTAGATGTGATAATAATGAATATTCTTGGCCCGTAGTGCATGGATAATTCAGTGATGTGGATTATTTATTAAGCTGAGTCTCAGCGATAAAATTGATGATAAACTTTTAAATCATAGAAGATAGTAGCTATCATGTTGTACTTGACTCTTCTGATGGATTGTTTGTTCCGCTACAATTAAACTTGTTGTCTATTGTATTCTATTAGTTTAACACTGTTGAAGGCTAACGATAATTTATTCTGCATTATCTTAGTCATAATATTCTTTACCTGACTAATTTAGCTCACCCTTTGCTTTCATTGTTCTCTTTAGAAAATGAGAATATAGCCGGGACTAGTCGAGATATGGAGTGACGGTCCAAATGGTTGCTTTAGTAGTCCTCACTATTATGTAAAATAGTGTGATAATAAATGTAATGAGGACTTTATTTGAGTTTGGATATTGTCTAGAAGATAATATTCGTGTTAAAACTCTCAGGTTATGTTACACGACAGTTGTATAATTAAATTTATATTTGTATTCTGTACCATGTATTTGGCGACTCAGAATAGGTGATGTACACCTATTTTGAGGGCGTCACAGTTGGTATCAGAGCTTAGGGACATGATCCCTGGCTGAGATTTGAGGCTAGAACTAGGAGGGGAGAGTTAGGTAAATCCTTCACTAGTATGACCTACCTAAGTTTATTTGTTATTTAATTGGTCGCTCGGAGTATAGGGATAATATGTGGCATGTCAATTAATCCTTGTTTTATGGCAATGTTTAAAAATGACATCTGAAAATATTGAGATAAGCAATGGAGCATATGGGGCCGTTGAGTCACCAACGATCAATAACCAGGATAATATGTGTGACGCCCCCAAAATAGGTATACATCACCCATTTTGAGTCGTCAAATACATGGTACAACAACAAATATAACTTTATTAATATAATTATTGTGTAAAATACGACAACACATATACTGTGAGTTTAAATACAAATATTGTCTTATAGACAATATTCAAAATCAAAAGAAGTCCTCATTATAATTATTATCACACTATTTTATAAAATAGTGAGGACTGCTAACTCAACTGATTGGAAATATCACTCCACACCCCGACTAGTTCCCGCTGTATTCTCGCCTCCTGAGAAAAAAAATAGAACAAAAAAAGAAAGGGTGAGCTCAACTAGCCCAGTAAAGAATATTATGACTAATATAATATACAACAAATTATCATTAGTCTTCAACAGATCAGATAAAATATAATGGACAACTAGTTTTAGATCAATATTCGTAGCGGAAATAACAATTCATTAGAAGATTTAAGTAGAGAATGAAATCTACTATCATCTATGAATTTTAAAGTCCATCATCAATATTTTATCCTTGTAATATCAATCAATATACATCTTGCATCAAATATTTATCTTTGCACTACGGGCCAAAGATATTCATTTGTATCACTAGTTGGTCATGTTCATCTCAACACATGTTCATCTTTGCACTATGGGCCAAAGATAGTCATCAGGTAATCATTCATCTTTGCACTACAGGCCAAAGATATACAGTTATATCATCATTTAGGACTGAGGATGATGAAAAATATTTTAAAGAAACGAATCCAATGAGATAAAAGGACAAAGATTAGGGATTCGTACTTTAAATAATCAAAGTTCAAAAACGTTCCATAATAAACCATAGTGGAGTAAAATTCAAGAATGAAGATCAAAACGTGGATACAATCAAAGATAGTAATCATAATAGACAACTTGGATAAAGAAGAGAAAATTTTATTTTTTTTGTGAATAGTGCCGTATTTGTGAATAGTGCCGTATACTTGAATAATGCCGTATACGTGAATAGTAACCCCGACACAAAAAGGTTAAAATTTCATAATAAAATTCATATCAATATTTCGGCATAATGATATTAAAAGAAATAATATCATTTACGAAGAAAATAATATCTCTTACCTCAAAAGAACAGTACTTCTGTCTGAAATATCGGATATAACGCTGAAGGAAACTTGCGCTGAATAGCAACTCTCAAAATATCTAAATACTCACAAAATAGGCTCGATAATATAGAGAAAGAAAGCTTATGATTCTGGTGTGCTTTTCAATTCTAACTAAGCACCCTATTTATAGAAAAATGCTTAGAACGCCAAACCAGACTAAATAATAAAATATTAATATTCTAAAATCATTTCAAGCATGCCACTTTGATTTTTTTTCAGCATACCACTTTGAATTTTTAGCCCACCATTTCAGCATTTTCCACAAAAAAACAAAAGTGGGGCTCACCCATGTTTTAATAAAAATATTTATTTTTGAAACTTCAATAATTCATAATAAATAGTCATTTTATCAGAAAAATATGAATTTTATGTCAATTCCATAGGAAATTAAATTCTCTACAACTTTGTAGAAGAAAGTTTTTTTAAATTTCAAACAGAAAATGTCTGAAATCCACATATGGATGATTTTTAATGCCTCCATTCTGCCAAAATACTAATAAAATACCTCAGTATTAATTTCTTCATTTATATCCACACAAAATAAATATTTCCCTATCCATCCACATAGAATAAATATTTTCTTATCATATAAATCAATAACTAATTATTCACAAATAATATTACAGAATCACAATTATAACAACCAGATCGTTCCATACATGTGAACCAACAGTAATTTGCATGTGAACTAATAGCAATTAATTACTCATTTATTTGATTAATTGTCCGTTTGGTCAATAAAACTAGCCAATCACAGAAATACCTCCTTTGAGGGTAATTGGGTCACGGAAGAATTAAAAAAAAACTAAATGAACAAACATCTTTAATCAACACGAACTTATTTATCATTAATATTATAACTCACAATATTTAACAACCAGATTATTCCTAGAAATAAGGAGACTTTTCGATAAGGATTTTTCCCTATTGACGCGCAATTAGGTGACCAAACCCCTTTCCTCAACAGAACTTTTTAGGCATCGTCAATACTACAAATAATAATATGAATAACTTCGTCTTCTCAATTATTGATTTAATAATATAAAATATTATGCAGATGATACTATGACAATAATTGAATCAATAATATGAGAGATACTATGCAGCAATTACTGTGCCAATAAATAAATAAAACTGAGTGACTTGTCACGTAAGCATCAATAATCAAAGATACTGTACAATACCGTGTGCTACTATGTAACCACGCATATTACTGTACTTTTACTATCGGGTATTTCAATAGTTTAACGGTAAAATTTTTGCCGTTATACACCCATTCTGAGTCGCCAAATACATGGTACAGAAAGCAAACTACAACTTCAATAATACAATTGTCGTGCAAAATACGACAACACATACTGTGAGTTTAAATACAAATATTGTCTTTTAGACAATATCCACACTCAAATAAATCCTCATTACAATTATTCAAACACTATTTTACAGAAATAGTGAGGACTGCTAAAACATCTTTCTAGAACCATCACTCCATACCCCGACTAGATCCTGCTATGTTCTCACCTCCTGAGAAGAAAAATAGAACAAAAAGGAAAAGGGTGAGCTCAACTAGCCCAGTAAAGAATATTATGACTAAGATAATATACAAACAAATTATCGTTAGTCTTCAACAGGGAAAAATCTGATAGAATATAATCGACAACAAGTTTTAGATCAACAACTGCAGCGGAAACAACAAACCATTAGAAGAGTCAAGTAGAGAAAGAATTCTACTATCTTCTAAGATTTAAAAGTCCATCATCAATATTTTATCCCTGTAACATCAATTAATAATCATCTTTATCCAAATATTCATCTTTGCACTACAGGCCAAAGATATTCATTTGTATCACCTGTCAGTCATGTTCATCTCAACACCTGTTCATCTTTGCACTACAGGCCAAAGATATTCATCAAGTAATCATACATCTTTGCACTACAGGCCAAAGATATTCAGTAATATCATCATTTAGGACTGAGGATGATGAAAAATATCTTAAAGAGAACGAATCCAATGAGACAGAAGGACAAATAGTAGGGATTCGTATAACAGTTTATCCAAGATCAATAATACTTCATAATAATCAATTGTGAAGCAGAATTCAAAAATAAAGATCAAAACATGGATACAATCAAAGATAGTAACCATAATAGACATCTTGGACAAAAAGGAAAAATTTTATTTTTCGGTGAATAGTGCCGTATTCGTGAATAGTGCCGTATACGTGAATAGTGCCGTATACGTGAATAGTAACCCCGACACAAAAAGTTCCAAATTTGATAAAAACTCATATCAATATTTCAGCATAATGATATTGAAGAAAATAATATCATTTAAGAAGAAAATAATATCCCTTACCTCAAAATATCAGTACTTCTGGTCGGAATACCGGTATAAGGCTGAAAGAAACTTGCTCTGATGAATAGAAACTCTCAAAGTATCTAAATACTCACAAAATACACTCAATAATCTAGAGAGAGAAAGAGAGAAAACTTGTTTCTGGTGTGATTTTCAATTCTAACTTAGCCCTCTATTTATAGGAAAATTTTAGTAGGTTTGACCTGCAACCTGATGGCTTTACCTGCTACTATTCCCACCCACCACATTTGAAATATAATTCAGCACATTTCTTCACCAACCACAAGTGGGGCCCACCAATTCTAGAATTTTCCATCAAAATGATAAACTCCGAAAATTCAACAATTTCTGAACCAGTCATCTCGTAAAATTCATAATAAATCATACGTTCATTTTTAACGGTTCAAAATTTGTGGACATATACTCAACTTATATATGTATAACATATCCAAAAATTACCACGATCCAACGGTCGGATTAAAAATTATAACCCCCGCAATATTTCTCAAAAACCCTGATTTGATTTTTAATACCTCCATTCCGACAAAAATACTGATAAAAACCTCAACATTAACTCCTTCATTTTTAACCACAAAAATATATCCCTCATTTATATCCACATAAAATAAATATTTCCTTATCATATGAATCAATAATTAATTATTCACAAATAATATTACAGAATCACATTTATGACAACCAGGCCGTTCCCAGGAAAGAGGGGGCTTTCCAATAAGGATTTCTCCTTACTGGCGCGCAATTAGATGACCAAACCTCTCCTTAGACAGAACTTTCTAGACATTGCCAATAATGTTATCTAATAATATTATTCAAATAATATGAATTATTGATCTGATAATGGAAAATACTGTGCAGCAACAATTATTGAAACAACAATAATATAAAATATCAACGCAACAATTATTGAATCAATAAAATAAAATATTGAATAATAACTACTGTAACAATTATTGAGTAGTGCCTTCTTACGTAAGAATCAATAATTGGTGCAATACCGTGTGCTACTGTATTTTAACCACCGGGTATTCCAACAGTATTAACGGTAACAACTACGCCGTTATTTATAAACAACTTATACTTGTCGTTTTCTTCATCCAATCGCTTTCCGTTATGGGGCCCACACAAGGCTGCGCCGTCGTACGAATATTCCCCGACAGCAAGAATATTCCACGACCAAACGAATATTCCCCGACAAAATGAATATTTTATAACCACTTGCTTATTTTGCAAAATTTGCACATTTCACCCATAACCAAAGTATTATATCAAATTAACCCCTTATTATTCACAATAATATTTAGAGAAAATTTGATTTTATTCATTAATAAGTTGGGGTCTTACAACCTCCCCTCCTTATGAAATTTCGTCCTCGAAATTGACGTACGTACCTGATGTTTCAAAAAGGTGAGGATACCTCGCTTTCATTTCTGATTCCAACTCCCAGGTCATTTCTTCAATAGCATGGTTTCTCCACAAAACCTTAACTTGTGGTATAACCTTCGTGCGTAGGACATGCTCTTTCCTATCCAAGATCTTAACAGGTACCTCCTCGTACGTTAAATCTTCAGCTATCTCGTCTGGTTCTAACTCAATAATGTGGTTCGGGTCTTTAACATATTTACGAAGCATAGATATGTGAAAAACATTATGAACACGAGACATGCTTGGAGGTAATGCGAGTCTATATGCCACATTTCCTATTCGCTCAAGAATCTCAAATGGACCAACAAATCTTGGATTGAGCTTTCCTCTCTTCCCAAATCTTGTAACTCCCTTCCATGGTGCAACACGTAACAATACATGATCCCCAATATTAAATTCCACGTCCTTCCGATGAAGATCCGCATAACTCTTTTGTCGATCCTGTGCCGTTTGTATACGTTGTCGAATCGTTTGGATCTTCTCTGTAGTAATGCGTACCAACTCTGGTCCCAACAATGTTGCTTCACCCACCTCGTCCCAGCATACTGGAGAACGACATTTTCTTCCATACAACGCCTCGAATGGAGCCACACCTATGCTCGCCTGATAACTGTTGTTGTAGGAGAATTCCACCAATGGTAGGTACTTATCCCAACTCCCTTTGAGATCTAGGACACAAAGTCTTAATAGATCTTCAAGAGTTTGAATAGTCCTCTCTGATTGTCCGTCCGTTTGAGGATGGTATGCCGAACTGAATCGTAAATCCGTGCCCATAGCTTTCTGCAAGCTAACCCAAAATCGTGAAGTGAATCTTGGGTCACGATCCGAAACTATGGATACTGGCATGCCATGCAATCTCACAATCTCGTTCACGTACATACTAGCAAGACGTTCAAGGGAATAAGTCTCACGTATCGGCAAGAAATGAGCGGACTTGGTTAATCTATCAACAATAACCCAAATCGCATCTATGCCTTGAGAAACCTTGGGAAGACCCGTAACAAAATCCATAGTAATGTGTTCCCACTTCCATTTCGGGATCTCAAGTGGTTGCAATGGACCCTTTGGCACTTGATGCTCCGCCTTTACACGTTGACAAGTTAAACACCTCGAGATAAACTCCGCGATCTCTCTTTTCATATTGCTCCACCAAAATGTATGTCGAAGATCGTGATACATTTTGGTACTCCCAGGATGGATTGCAAACGGTGTGTTGTGTGCCTCCATCATTATTCTATGCTTCAAGTCAAAATCGTTAGGAACACAAAGTCTGGAGTTGACTCGAAGTATTCCTTCTTCATCGATTCTTGCTTCTGGAATAGCACCTTCTTGCACTTTCTTCTTCATACGCATCAGCTCCATGTCCGTAGCTTGAGCAGCTTTAACTTTATCGATTAAAGTCGGTTCTACTCGTATATTTGATATCATCATGTGGGTACTTGGAGCCTTCATCTCTATCTCCATCCTTTGCAAGTCATACAAAATGGGCCTTTGTGTTAACAACATTGCACTCGTACCCGCATATGATCTTCTACTCAATGCGTCAGCTACTACGTTTGCTTTTCCAGGATGATATTGGATGGTATGATCGTAATCTTTCAACAGCTCGAGCCAACGTCGCTGCCGCATGTTGAGTTCCTTTTGGGTGAAGAAATATTTGAGGCTTTTATGATCTGTATAGATCTCCACTTTCTCCCCATACAGGTAGTGTCTCCAGATCTTCAACGCAAAAACGACTGCTGCCAACTCCAAATCATGAGTAGGATAATTCCTCTCATATTCTTTGAGTTGTCGTGAGGCATAGGCTATGACTTTCCCATGTTGCATGAGAACACATCCTAACCCTTTGCCTGAAGCATCGCTGTAGATAACAAATCCATCCGAACCAGATGGTATTGTCAGAACAGGTGCCGAAATGAGTCTCCTCTTGAGTTCTTGGAAACTCTTCTCGCATTCCTCACTCCATACGAATTTTGTATCTTTCCGAGTCAGCTGAGTTAACGGAGTAGCGATTCGAGAAAATCCTTCCACAAATCTCCGATAATAACCAGCTAAGCCCAGAAAGCTACGTACTTCGGTTACCGACTTCGGTTGCTCCCAACTTTGTATGGCTTCAATCTTCGCCGGGTCGACAGATACTCCATGTTTTGACACCACGTGCCCAAGGAATGCTACTTCCTCAAGCCAGAACTCGCATTTCTTCAATTTGGCATATAGCTTGTTTTCACGAAGCCTTTGCAGTACCAGCTTCAAATGGCGCTCATGATCTTCACGGCTTTTGGAATAGATGAGGATGTCATCAATAAAGACAACAACGAACTGATCCAAATATTCTTTGAATACACGGTTCATCATATCCATGAAGGCAGCAGGAGCATTAGTCAATCCAAAAGACATTACTAAGAATTCATAATGCCCGTACCGAGTTCTGAAGGCAGTCTTTGGAATATCCTCAGTTTTAATCTTCAGCTGATGATATCCAGAACGAAGATCGATCTTTGAAAAGAATTGTGCTCCTTGCAACTGGTCAAACAGGTCATCAATGCGAGGTAGCGGATACCTATTCTTGATAGTGACATGATTCAATTCTCGATAGTCAATACAAAGTCGCATACTCCCGTCTTTCTTCTTTACGAATAAAACAGGAGCACCCCAAGGAGACGTACTAGGACGAATAAAACCGATGTCCAACAACTCCTGTAGTTGGACTTTTAACTCCTGAAGTTCAATAGGAGCCATTCGATATGGAGTTTTAGAAATGGGCTTTGTACCGGGTTCAAGGTCAATAAAGAATTCAACTTCACGTTCTGGGGGTAGACCAGGAAGTTCTTCAGGAAATACATCGGGAAATTCTCTAACAATAGAAATATTATTCAAATCTGACTTGTCTTTGTTCAAATCCATAACATGGGCTAAGAAAGCTTGACATCCGTTTTTCAATAAACGAATAGCTTTGTGGCTTGATATGACAGTGACTGATTTTAGTGGTTTAGTAGTTTGAATTCGTATGACAGGTTGGTTAGGAATATGAAAACTAACAACCTTACGAAAACAATCAATTTTAGCATGATGAGTGGTTAACCAATCAATTCCTAAAATCACATCAAAAGCAAGTATCTTTAAAGAGATAAGATCAACAGGTAATGTGATAGTGCCAACTTGGATCATGCAAGATTTATAAACTGTAGATGTAACGAAGGTTTCACCCAACGGAGTTTCAACAGATAAGTTAAAGTCCAATTTCTCCGGAGTCAAGTTTAAACGTTGAGCACAAGCAGGAGAGATAAAAGAATGGGTAGAACCGGTATCTAGTAAAGTATAAACTTCGCAAGAATTCAAGATTAGCTTACCCGTGATCACCTCGTTCGGGTTTCTCGCGTTTTGGCCAGTAACGACAAACGCCCTTCCAGGAACCGCTGATTTCGACTTATCCGGGACAGCTTTTGGAGTCACCATCCCCGCTGAACTTGGTTTTGCTACAGAACACTCTCGAGCTATATGACCCTCCTTTCCACAGTTATAACATACCTTGGATTGTTGTGGGCAGTTTGGGCTGATATGTCCCTCTTTCCCACATTTGTAACATACGACCGGTGGTCGTTCTCCTCCCCTAGAAACAGTTGATGTTTGTGCTGACGTCTTCACATTATCATTGTTGTACCTTCTCTTCTTGAAATCTCCTCCCGACTCGCTCCTTCTATTATCACGACCACGATTACCACCAGAGTGGTTACCGCTTTTGTCCGAATATTTTCCTCCCTGCTGGTTTTCATTGCTTCGATGACTGCCGCCACCGGTATGACCCTGGTTGTGGTCCCTCGGTTGCACATACTCATTATCTCGCTCTAATAATTGAGCCCTGTTTACAACATCTGAATATAAAGAAAATTTATGAGAGATAAGATATTGTCGAATCTCGGGTTTTAGACCTCTCAGAAACATCCTTGTCATTCGTTCCTCATTTTCGACCAAATGAGGTGCAAACCTGGATAACTCTGCAAACTTCGCCTCGTACTGGGACACCGTCATGTTGTTTTGTTCCAGTCTGATAAACTCAACCTCCTTCATATGACGAATACTTTCAGGAAAGTACTTGTCATTGAACAGTTTTTGAAATGTTTCCCAGGACATGTTGAGTGCGTCAGGCTGGGTACGCTTCACAGACTCCCACCAGTAGTCTGCCTCACCGCGGAACATAAAGGTGGCGAATGGAACCTTCTGTTCCTCCGTGCATCCCAAGACATCGAATATCTTGGTAATTTGCTTGACCCACGTTTCCGCCATGATCGGATCCGGCTTTCCCTTAAATTCTGGTGGTCCCAATTCTTTGAACTGCTTAGCTGTGACAAACCGCGCGTTATCATTTCCACCCGTATTCTGCACACGAGTCTCCCTCGTCTGATTTTGCATGAACTGCAAAAAGCTCCTAAACATTCCATCATTCATCGTTTGCTCGGTAACGTTGTTTACAGGAGGAATATTGCCTTCCTGTTGCACGTTCCCCTGGGTGGTGATCAAAGGTGTCTCCACGGTCTGATTTACTCCATTATTAACGTTCTCAGCTGCCATTCTTAAATACTGCCATAAAACAAGGGTTAATAGTCATGTCATATATTATCCCTATACTCTGACCGACCAAATAAACACCAAATAAACTTAGTCAAGTCATACTAGCGAAGGAATTCCCCGTCTCTCCCCTCCTAGTTCTTGTCTCACATCTCAGCCAGGGATCATATCCCTAAGCTCTGATACCAACTGTGACGCCCCCAAAATAGGTATACAACACCCATTCTGAGTCGCCAAATACATGGTACAGAAAGCAAACTACAACTTCAATAATACAATTGTCGTGCAAAATACGACAACACATACTGTGAGTTTAAATACAAATATTGTCTTCTAGACAATATCCACACTCAAATAAATCCTCATTACAATTATTCAAACACTATTTTACAGAAATAGTGAGGACTGCTAAAACATCTTTCTAGAACCATCACTCCATACCCCGACTAGATCCTGCTATGTTCTCACCTCCTGAGAAGAAAAATGGAACAAAAAGGAAAAGGGTGAGCTCAACTAGCCCAGTAAAGAATATTATGACTAAGATAATATACAAACAAATTATCGTTAGTCTTCAACAGGGAAAAATCTGATAGAATATAATCGACAACAAGTTTTAGATCAACAACTGCAGCGGAAACAACAAACCATTAGAAGAGTCAAGTAGAGAAAAAATTCTACTATCTTCTAAGATTTAAAAGTCCATCATCAATATTTTATCCCTGTAACATCAATTAATAATCATCTTTATCCAAATATTCATCTTTGCACTACAGGCCAAAGATATTCATTTGTATCACCTGTCAGTCATGTTCATCTCAACACCTGTTCATCTTTGCACTACAGGCCAAAGATATTCATCAAGTAATCATACATCTTTGCACTACAGGCCAAAGATATTCATTAATATCATCATTTAGGACTGAGGATGATGAAAAATATCTTAAAGAGAACGAATCCAATGAGACAGAAGGACAAATAGTAGGGATTCGTATAACAGTTTATCCAAGATCAATAATACTTCATAATAATTAATTGTGAAGCAGAATTCAAAAATAAAGATCAAAACATGGATACAATCAAAGATAGTAACCATAATAGACATCTTGGACAAAAAGGAAAAATTTTATTTTTCGGTGAATAGTGCCGTATTCGTGAATAGTGCCGTATACGTGAATAGTGCCGTATACATGAATAGTAACCCCGACACAAAAAGTTCCAAATTTGATAAAAACTCATATCAATATTTCAGCATAATGATATTGAAGAAAATAATATCATTTAAGAAGAAAATAATATCCCTTACCTCAAGATATCAGTACTTCTGGTCGGAATACCGGTATAAGGCTGAAAGAAACTTGCTCTGATGAATAGAAACTCTCAAAGTATCTAAATACTCACAAAATACACTCAATAATCTAGAGAGAGAAAGAGAGAAAACTTGTTTCTGGTGTGATTTTCAATTCTAACTTAGCCCTCTATTTATAGGAAAATTTTAGTAGGTTTGACCTGCAACCTGATGGCTTTACCTGCTACTATTCCCACCCACCACATTTGAAATATAATTCAGCACATTTCTTCACCAACCACAAGTGGGGCCCACCAATTCTAGAATTTTCCATCAAAATGATAAACTCCGAAAATTCAACAATTTCTGAACCAGTCATCTCGTAAAATTCATAATAAATCATACGTTCATTTTTAACGGTTCAAAATTTGTGGACATATACTCAACTTATATATGTATAACATATCCAAAAATTACCACGATCCAACGGTCGGATTAAAAATTATAACACCCGCAATATTTCTCAAAAACCCTGATTTGATTTTTAATACCTCCATTCCGATAAAAATACTGATAAAACACCTCAACATTAACTCCTTCATTTTTAACCACAAAAATATATCCCTCATTTATATCCACATAAAATAAATATTTCCTTATCATATGAATCAATAATTAATTATTCACAAATAATATTACAGAATCACATTTATGACAACCAGGCCGTTCCCAGGAAAGAGGGGGCTTTCCAATAAGGATTTCTCCTTACTGGCGCGCAATTAGATGACCAAACCTCTCCTTAGACAGAACTTTCTAGACATTGCCAATAATGTTATCTAATAATATTATTCAAATAATATGAATTATTGATCTGATAATGGAAAATACTGTGCAACAACAATTATTGAAACAACAATAATATAAAATACCAATGCAACAATTATTGAATCAATAAAATAAAATATTGAACAATAACTACTGTAACAATTATTGAGTAGTGCCTTCTTACGTAAGAATCAATAATTGGTGCAATACCGTGTGCTACTGTATTTTAACCACCGGGTATTCCAACAGTATTAACGGTAACAACTACGCCGTTATTTATAAATAACGTATACTTGTCATTTTCTTCATCCAATCGCTTTCCGTTATGGGGCCCACATAAGGCTGCGCCGTCGTACGAATATTCCCCGACAGCAAGAATATTCCACGACCAAACGAATATTCCCCGACAAAATGAATATTTTATAACCACTTGCTTATTTTGCAAAATTTGCACATTTAACCCATAACCAAAGTATTTGTATCAAATTAACCCCTTATTATTCACAATAATATTTAGAGAAAATTTGATTTTATTCATTAATAAGTTAGGGTCTTACAGGTTTTGTACTGGGGTCAATACAAAATTCGATTTCACACTCTAGGTTAGGCTAGGAAGTTCTTAGGGGAATACGTCAGGAAATTTATTAACAATAGAAATATCATTCAAATCTGACGTATTTTTGTTTAAACCTGTGACATGGGCTAAGAAAGCTTGACATTCATTTTTCAATAAACGAATAGCTTTATGGCTTGATATGACAGTGATTGACTTTAGTGGTTTGGTTACTTGAATTCGCATAATAGGTTGGTTAGGAATATGAAAGCTAACAACCTTACGAAAATAATCAATTTTGCATGGTGAGTAGTTAACCAATCAATCCCTAAAATCACATCAAATGCAAGTATTTTCAAAGAGATAAGATCGACATGTAACGTGAAAGTGTTAATTTAAATCAAACAGGATTTATAAATAGTGGATGTAACGTAGGTTTCTCCCAACGGAGTTTTAACAGATAAGTCAAAGTTTAATTTCTTCGGAGTTAAATTTAAACGTTGAGCACAAGTAGGAGAAATAAAATAATGGGTAGAACCGGTATCAAATAAGGTATAGACTTCGCAAGAGTTTATGATTAGCTTACCCGTGATAACTTCGTTCGGGTTCCTCGTCACGAAAAATGCTCTCTCTTAAACTACCGATTTTGACTTGTCTGGGACATCCTTTGGCGTCACCATCCCAACTGGACTTGACTTCACTACATGACAAAATCGAGCAAGGTGACCTTCTTTCCCGCAGTTATAACATGCTTTGGACTGCTGCGTATAATTTGGATGGATGTGTCCCTCATGTCCGCATTTGAAACATACGACAGTTGGTCGTTCTTCTTCCTTTGAAACGGGTGCTGGTGCTGCTGCCAACGTCTTTCCGTCATTGTTGAATCTTCTCTTCTTAAAGTTGTTCCCACTTAGTTCACCTTTCCTATTATCTTGGTCATGATTACCACCAAAGTGGTTACCATTTCTTGCCTAATAATTTCCTCCATGATGGTTATCGTTGTTCCGATGGTCGTTGCCATCGGTACGATTATTATCGTGTTGTTGGTCGTTACCTTTTGGTTGGGCTGACTCATTATCACGCTCCAATAACTGAGCCTTATTCACAACATCTGAATATAAATAAAGTTTGTGAGAAATGACGTATTGACGTATTTCGGGTTTCAAATCTCTAAGAAATATTCGCATCATTCGCTCCTCATTATCTACCAAATGGGATGTAAACCAGGATAACTCCACAAATTTAATCTCGTACTGCGATATGGTCATATTATTTTGCTCCAGCTTGATGAATTCCACCTCCTTCATGTGATGAATACTTTCAAGAAATTACTTGTCGTTGAACAATTCTTGGAACTTCTCCCAAGACATCTTTAGTATGGAAGGTTGAGTACATTTTATAGATTTCCACCAGTAATCTGCTTCTTCACGCAACATAAAGGTGGCGAAGGGAACCTTTTGCTCCTCTGAGCATTCTAAGACATCAAATATCTTGGTGATCTGCTTTATCCACGTCTCTACTTTAAGTGGTTCTGGCTTTCCCAAAAACTCCGGCAGTCCCAGCTCCTTGAACTGCTTAACGGTGACTAGCCATGAGTTATCAGTGTTTCCACCTGCATTATGAACAGGAGTCTCTCTCGTTTGGTATTGCATGAATTCTAAAAAACTCCAAAACGTACCATCGTTCGTCATTTGGTCGGTGTTGTTATTTACATGAGGATTATTGCCTTCCTGATACACATTATCCTGGTTATTGATCGTCGGTGACTCAACGGTCTCATGTGTTTCATTGCTTATCTCAACATTTTCATATGTCATTCTCAAACATTGTCACAAAATAAGAGTTAATTGACATGCCACATATTATCCCTATACTCTGACCGACCAATTAAATAACAAATAAACTTATGTAGGTTATACTAGCGAAGGATTAACCCGTCTCTCCCCTTCTAGTTCTAGTCTCACATCTCAACCAGAGATCTTATCCCTAAGCTTTGATACCAACTGTGACGCCCCCAAAATAGGTATACATCATCCATTCTGAGTCGCCAAATACATGGTATAGAATACAAGTACAACTTAATTATACAACTGTCGTGTAAAATACGACAAAACATAGCTGAGAGTTTTAACACGAATATTGTCTTCTAGACAATATCCAAACTCAAATTGAAACTCGTTACAATTATTATCACACTATTTCACAGAATAGTGAGTATTACTAAAACAACCATATGGACCGTCAATCCATTCCCCGACTAGTCCCAGCTATTTTTTCATTTCCTGAAGAGAATAGTGAGAGAAAAGGCTGAGCTCAACTAGCCCAGTAAGAAATATTATGACTAAGATAATTCAAAATAAATTATCGCTAGTCTTCAACAGTATAACAACTGATAGAATACAATAGACAACAAGTTTTATATCAACAACTGCAGCGAAAATAGCAATCCATTAGAAGAGTCAAGTAGAGCATGATATCTACTATCTTCTATGATTTAAAAGTTTATCATCAATTTTATCGCTGAGACTCAGCTTAATAAATAATCCACATCACTGAATTATCCATGCACTATGGGCCAATGATATTCATTAGTATCACAACCACGAATTATCCATGCACTACGGGCCAAGGATATTCGTGTTTTTACCAATGGTCATGAATATGCCAAACAAAAATTTATCTTTGCACCCTTGTCCGAAGAGAACACATGGTCATAATCATACCAATAACTATCCACCAATGCACTACGGACCAATAAGGATTTTTACCATATCATTTGTAACATTACCGGTCATGATTATACTGAATGATCCCTGATCATAATCATGCCAATCAATAGTCCATCTATGCACTACGGGCCAAAATGACTTTTATCACAATATAAACATGAGGATGATGACAATGATATAAGAATTTAATTAATTGAAAGCAAAGGATAAATTTTAAAGATTTATAATTCAATTCATCCAGAATTCAGTAATGTCCAAATTTTCAAACACAATACTACTTTGTGGAGTAAAATTTAAGAATAATATTACATCAAAAATGATTTGGACGGAAAAGAAATCAATTTTTGTCATAAATAGTACCCCAGGTGAATAGTGCCCGAGTGAATAGTATCCTGTGAATAGTACTTTATGAATAGTACTTCAGAAATAGTACCCCGTGAATAGTAATCCGTGAATAGTACCCGTGAATAGTACCCATGACTAGTACTTTGTAAATAGTGTCGTACGTATGAATAGTGCCGTATAAATGAATAGTACCCATGAATAGTACTCCGACATGAAAAGCTTAAAATTTAACAAGAGTGTTTAGAAAAATATCCTTGTAAAATAATACTAGATGAAGCGCAAATTTCAAGGATATTCTGCTAAATTCACGGAGTATAGAAGCAATACTTCAACAAAATAAGTATAAAATTAAGGATATGAAACGAAATAATATTACTTAAATACTACAGAGTATGGAAGAAAATATTATTACATACGAATATTGAACAAAAATATTATCCCTTACGAATAAGAAATAAATAACATTACTTACCTTAGTAGAAGACTGGATACTACAATAGTGAAGTAGCAGAATACTCTTCTTCTTCCTCTCTATAGTTTCTCTATCTATAGTTGCTCTTGTGAGTCTTAGTGAATTGGTGAGAATGAAAGAAGAATGAGCTTCTATTTATAGGAAAATATAGTTTCGATAATTGCACGTTTAGGGGCTCGAATTATTACAATATAGTACCTTCATCATTACTTCTATTTTTAATTTAGTCCTTCAAGTATTATCAATCTTGCACCACCTCCCCTAATAGTACATGCATGTGAATCAATAGTTCCATACATGTGAACCAACAGTAATTTGCATGTGAACCAATGGCAATTAATTACTCATTTATCTGATTAATTGCCCGTTTGGTCAATAAAACCAGCCAATCACAGAAATACATCCTTTGAGGGTAATTGGGTCACAGAAGAATTAAAAAAAACTAAATGAACAAACATCTTTAATCAACACAAACTTATTTAACATTAATAATATAACTCACAATATTTAACAACCAGACCATTCCCATGAAAGAGGGGGCTTTTCGATAAGGATTTCTCCCTATTGGCGTGCAATTAGTTGACCAAACCCCTGTCCTCAACAGAGCTTTCTAGGCATCGTCAATACTGCAAATAATAATATGAATAACTTTGTCGTCTCAATTATTGATTTAATAGTATAAAATATTATGCAGATGATACTATGACAATAATTGAATTAATAATGAGTTAAATATTTTTTCAGTCATTGTACTATAAGTCAACTTACATATGGATAACTGAACTTTTATTTTCTTACAATTAACTCACTGTACTCGACTTTTCTAACGAAAAATTAAAAAAATAGTTAAAAGCTTTGACTTTAAACGGAACAGTACACATCAGCTGCTGAGTTGTCCGCTACAAAGCTGATGTGGCGCCTTTGTGTGACGTGGCAGTGATTATGTAGATTTGTAGAAAATTTTTAATGAAAAAAATGAAAAAAATATTTTAAAGTACAATATAAATTATAAAATTAAAAATATTTTAAAATTAAAGTCTTTTCAAATTCGGACATTAAATTTATAATTGAATCAATTTGGTGATATTTTTTTTTCTTTTCTAACTAGGATAAATAAATTTATACTTTTACATGCAAATAATTTTTAATTTTATCAAATAATTTTTATTGTAATTTTATTTTTATCAAATAATTTTTATATTAAAATTATACAAAATTTAAATTTTATAATTTAATTTAATCAAATTAGAGAAATAATTATTTTTATAAAAAAAAACCAAACTGCGTTGTTGTGACGAAGAATGAGAGAGAGAGCGTTGTTTAGTTTTTTTTTAATAAAAATATTTTTTTTATTAAAAAAAATAATAAAACGCAATTTTTTTAATAAAAATAAAAAAAGCGCAGTTTTTTTAATTAAAAAATTATTATTTTTTATTTTTATTAAAAAAATAAAACGCATTTTTTTAATAAAAAGTAATTATTTTTAATAAAAATTTTAAAAAAATGCAATTTTTTAAATAAAAATAATTGTTTTTTTATTTTAAAATTGTAAACAATAATTAATTTTAAAATTATAAACAGTAAGTAATTTTAAAAGTATAAACAATAAATTAATTTTAAAATTATGAACAGTAAATTAATTTTAAAATTATAAACAGTAATTAATTTTAAAATTATAAACAGTAATTAATTTAAAAATTATAAACAATAAATTAATTTTAAAATTATGAACAGTAATTAATTTTAAAAATAATGTTCATCTTCTTTCTCTTAAAACAGTAAATTATAAAATTATTTAAGATGAACAGTAAATTATAAAATTATTTAAGATGAACATTAAATTAAAAATTGTAAATCCTGTGAATTAAACAATTTTGATGAAACAGAGTGTGTAATTTAGATCGGAGGTGAATAAAAAAGACGAGAGCATTAAGAAACTACATGCCAATATTTAAATTCAAAAGTACTATAATTCAAATAAATTCATTTGTTGCAACTTCATTTATCAATTAAACGAGTGTTTGAGAGTGTTTTACCGACCTCCATGTGGGCCAAAGGCCTGGCACTAGTAGGGGATTATAAGCCTAATGGGCCGAAGCCATGTGAGATGTTGAAGGTGTTCGGGATCGGATATCCGAGCCCTCTGGACCAGAGACCTGTTTTGATCATGATGTTCGGGGTCGGGCCTTCGAGTCCCTTGGGCTGAAGCCCAAGCCCAGACCAGTATATATAGGTTCGGTTCAGTTGGGCCCGTATATAGAGTCTAGAGTTATAAGGGGTTTATATGGTTAAGAAATTCAGTCCTAACCATATTGGAATAAGGTAACTCCAAAGGTAGTGTTTGGATTGAATTCCATTTCCACCCTTTAAGGAGATTATGTTGGACCCAAATTATGGTAATGGTCATATTTAGGAGTCCTAATCCGACTCGGAAAGGGATTGTAAGGAGGTGAGAAAGGTTATACATACAAGGCTTGACCACGATTAAGAGGTAATACATCTTTGAGCACTAAATACTAAAGCCTCCATTGTTGAACCTTATGAACGGCCTATACTTATTCTTACACCGGAGTTATCCCCCGGCGGCACAAGCCGTTAAGTTTCATGTGTGATTTGTTATTGTGCAGGTTTAAGAGCGTGGATTCTGTGGTTGGACGCGCCGACGAAACTTGATGTTAATATTGGCGCTAGAAGGAGGGCCAGTGCTTTTTACAATCATAATTAACTTCACCGGTAAAAATTCATGGCGAGTGTTGGTCGATTTCGCAATCAATGAATACGTGCAAGTATACACGATCAATAAGTAATAAAGTGAAAGTAGAGTATCGTTCCCACGAGGAATTATTTAATAAAAATCACCAAGTACTAATTCTTAACCAAACT
Organism: Panax notoginseng; assembly: GCA_016801055.1. Lineage (NCBI taxonomy): Eukaryota > Viridiplantae > Streptophyta > Magnoliopsida > Apiales > Araliaceae > Panax > Panax notoginseng. The sequence goes on along the minus strand of CM029015.1, from coordinate 204,221,922 downwards.
AATTTTATTTAAACAATCTCAAATCGTGATTTTTCTAATTAAGAAAACTAAATTAACTAATTAAACTGAATTGCTTTATGACTGAATTCAAATAAATAAAGATTAAGACTCCAATATCCCCAATTATGAACTATAAATCAATTATCCAATTATCCCAATTATCATGCCTACTGAATTGTTAACAGGAATTCTCAAATGCCAAAAGTCATTTTCCAAGTGATCAATTGACTTCTATTTAATCCAGATTAATCTTGCTATATTCCTACGCAAAATAATTGAATTAAACTCCTTCAATTCCAATTCCTTATGTGTTACATGCGGTGAACATAAATTTCCATTCAATTCACAAACCTAATTATTCACCATGCAAATAACTAAGTCACATGTTATCATGCCCAGTTCTAACCCTAGAATTCCTCTTTCAATTCCTTCTAGAGTAACAAGGTAATTACTGATAAGATAATTAATCAATAAGCTCAAGACAACATAAACAATTCACTTTGACATAAATAATTAGAATAAATCAAAAAACTAATTTATAGACATAAAAGGTTCAATTGAAATAAGAGTTAGTTCATAATTAATTAATTGAAACCAAGAATCCACAACTGAATAGACATTAAAAGATAAAAGTATGATAAGAGAAAAGAATAGAATCTGTTGTCAGCAAATCTGATGTTCCCCTTTTGCTCCTGCTCTTGATCTTCAATGATCTCCAAGTTGCTTCAATCTCCAAAACTAATAAGAACTAGGGTTAATGTCTAATCTAATGGAGTATATCTCTAATCTAATCTATATAATCTCCCTTTATTTTATGTCTTACATCATGTATTTATAGGTTACAAGTCCAATTTTTAGCTTAGGAACAAGCCCAATCCAATTTAGAGTCTAAAAAGTGTCAAAATTCGCCCCGAAACGCGTCCAAGCTTGACCAAACTCTTCCTCAGCACCCCAGCGCTGGGCACATTGCTGGGATTCTACCCCCTAGTGCCTCGGCGCTACAAATAAGCTTGAAATGGGTGCCCCGGCGCTGGCCCCTTTTTTGGAAATTTTCTGCTCCGACTTCCTTTGGGAAAATGGCCATAACTTCTTCGTCCTAACTTCAATTTTGATGATTCAAGATGTTCCGGAAAGAGGAGACGTAGATATACAACTTTCATTCTTTATGTATTTCAAAATAAGGTCTATAGAAATACTCAAATTGGCTCTGAAGTGACTGCTGTGTAAATAACAAGCCGAAAACGCGAATCTAGCCACCCCAAACGTCGATCCAAGTAATTTTTGTCCTAATTCCTACAAAACAACATAAAACATGCTTGAATAGACACAAACACTTAAAAACATCCAAAATATTAAGCTCAAATGCACTCAATTATGGGTATAAAACTCACTCATCAGTGAGCAGGGACACCAGTGCTTCTAACCAGGAGAAGGCGAAGACCCACCAGACCACCCAGGTGAAGGGGTCGGTGAAAGATAGACTGGGCTCCAGAATTCAAGGTGGTCAAGAGGAACCGACCCCTTTTCTCTGGCGTAAACTCTTCCATGACAGCCAACATACGCCCAATCAGGTTAGTCATGCCGATGAAAACCACTCTCGGGCACACGGAGGTTTAGGAAGAGATCGAGGAGAAGGCAGCCGAAACCAGCGGGAGTTTATTCTGAAGAAGAAAATGTTACAAAATAAAGACGCTATGATGGCCTTGCGTCTTCAGCAGGATGACTAGATGGCAAAGATGGCTAGAGAACAGGAAGCATCCTCAAAAAGACATAGATATCAGAGCCGATCCTGGTCACCTCGACGGGGAGAGGCGGAAAGAGAAAAGAGTAGGCCCAGAAGCCGCTCTCTAGATGGCAGAAGCTAAAAGAGGAGCTGTTCGCCAGACCAAAAATCAGATCACCCAGGAAGATTGGGACAGAGGAGGAGGGTCGCATCTCCTGAATACGAAAGGGACAAACACAGATCGTCCCCTCGTAAAGAGGAATCCGACCCCCTGGCTCGAAGGGTAGCGGAGTTGGCAAAATTGCTGGTGGCGAAGAGCTCGATGGGAACACTTTCGGCTTGTATGGGATCCCCTTTCTCACCAGAAATCAACCACGTCACTGTCGACCCTAAGAAAAAGATGTCCCCGATGGAGACGTATGACGGGCTCGGGGATCCCTACGATCATTCAGACAGGTATGACAGGTTGATGACATATTACGGACATTCGGACGCTGCTAAGTGCCACATTTCGTAACAACTTTGAAGAAGAGTGCCCGGGAATGGATGGGAACTCTGGCAGCAGGATCAATTAATTCATGGAGTGATCTTTGGGAAAAATTTCATGCTCGATTTGGAAGTAATAGGAGTTGAGGAAAGATAACAGCTTCCCTCATGCAGGTAAGACAGAGGTCAGATGAAAGCCTGGGTCAGTATGTCAAGAGATTTCGGGAGGCAGTGGGTTCGACAACAGAATTGAACTCCCCACAAGCCTTGGAATTTTTCACGACTGGCTTAGATATAGGAAGGTCAAAAAAACTGATGAAGGATCTGGTAATCCACCCTCCGGCAGACCTGACCGAAGCCTTCCACCGAGCTGAGGGATTTATTGCAATAGAGGAGGCTATGGGAAATTTTAAACCGCAATCCCAGTCCTATGAGAAGTCGAAGGATCGGGACAAGCAGAGTTCTCAGCAGTCGGACAATCAGATGAGGACGGATAGTTATGGACGAAAAAGCTATAATGGTGGAGGTTCGGGAAATGGCCGACCACCCTTCCCAAACAGGAACGTCAACAAAGTGTACACCGCACTCAACATAGATCGGGCAAATATATTGGAAGAGATGTAGAACAAGCCATTTTTTGAGCCATGTTCGACACATCCGAAGCCCGGAAAGAAGGGTCGGGACAAATATTACGAATACCATCAAAGTCGCGAACACACGACGGAGATGTGCAATGATCTGAAGGATCTGATAGAGAAGAACGTTCAGAGCAGCCATCTGATCCAATATGTAGTTGGTCGGGAAAGTTCAGAGGCACCTAAGGAGGAAAGCAGAGGGCCGGCTCGAGATACACAGCCAAAACCGAACCAGCCACCCCGAGGTGTGATCGACGTAATTTCAGGCAGTTCGGTAGGGCGTGTGCCTAGGAAAAAGAGAAGTGGACATCTCGAAGCCGTATTGTCAGTAGCAGATTCCTCGCCAAGAAAAGATCGTGCCTACCCGAGAGTATCCATCTCTTTCTCGGACGAAGACTATCCTACAGATCTTATAGAACCACAAGATGGGGCGTTGGTAATAACCGCTCAAGTCGGGCCAGTGGACATGAAGATGATGATGATCGACAATGGGTCCTCGGTCGACATACTGTATACGCACGCCTATCAGAGGATGGACCTAGAAGGCAAGAAGATGGAGTTAGGGGGAGAAGGCCCGCTGTACGGTTTTAATGGAGACCCGGTGCATGTGTCAAGAACCATCGAAATGCCTGTCAAGTTCGGCACAGCACCCCAGCAGGCAGAGGTAATGGTCATATTCTTTGTGGTATAGGTGGATTCGGCGTATAATGCTATTTTAGGAAGGCCGACACTAGCGGCACTGCAGGCAGTAACATCCATACCTCATTTTAAGATCAAGTTTCCAACACCGAACGGGATTAGAGAGGTAAAATGTGATATTGATATTACCCGAAGGTGTTATCGGAACACGTTAATTTCCTCGGGGGTCGGGTTGAGTAAGTAAAAACAGACCATGGCCATCGAAATAGAGCCATTCACTGAAAGTAGCACGGAACCGCTAGCCCTGCCTGCCGAAGAGACAGGGGATGTGGAACTGGTTCCAGGGAACACAGAGAAGTTGATCAAGATTGGATTGGGATTGATAGAGCCGTTTCGGACAGGACTGATAGATCTACTTCGGGTATATATCGACATCTTTGCGTGGGAACCTAGTGACATGCCTAGGGTCAGCGAGTCAGTGGCCCTGCACAAATTACATGTGGACCCAAAGAGAAAACTAGTTATACAGAAAAAAAGGATTTTTGCTCCAGAAAGTCAGATGATCATAGATGAAGAAATTTCCAAACTATTAGAAGCAGGATTCATCTTCGAGATTGACTACCCCTAGTGGCTGGCTAATATGGTATTGGTTCAAAAATAGAACGGGAAGTGGATGTTATGCATCGATTACACGGACCTGAACAAGGCGTGCCCGAAAGATTTTTATCCTTTGCCCAACATAGACCAGCTGATCGATGCCACACCGGGGTACGGTATGTTATGTTTTATGGATGCTTTCTCTGGATACCACCAGATCTCGATGAGTAAAGAAGACATTTCGAAGACCAGTTTCATTACTCATAGGGCCATATATGCATATCGGAAGATGACCTTCGGATTGCTAAATGTCGGGGCAACATATCAGCGAATGATGAACTTCGTGTTCAGAAAGCAGTTAGGTCGAAGTATAAAGGTTTATATGGACAACATGATTGTTAAAAGCATGTTAGTTCGATATTGTTAGAGTTTATGCCCTAGAGGCCAATTATTTGATGTAATTGCTTAACATTTGATATTATTGTTGATTGAATAAATAAATGATTTTATTATGGTTTTAATTACTGCGTAATATAATTGTTAACGTAATAAAATTCCTTAGAATAGTGATACAAATTATATAGTTTCAAGTATGTGACTTGAACATGAGATTATATAATTACAATTAGTATCATTGTTCTTAAATGTCCCTAGTCAAGTATCATTGTTGATGGGACAACAATGATGCATTGAGACTAGTATGTGGATTGACTGATGACCAAATCTCATTGGTCATAAATATATGAGATATTAAGTCAATGCATAGGTACATGTTAGAGAACAATGTACTGGACAGACCCACCATGAGAATTCTATATGGAGCATTATGCGAAGTGTCATTAGCAATTCTCATAGTGACAATGATGTAATGGTCCTCCGACCTGAAACCGCTATATTACTACACGAGAATTTATGTACTTTGATATCATCAAATGTCACCTTTAATAGGGTGGACTATAAAGGTGATTATTGGGTTCATTATGAATTGTGTGAGTAATATGAGTGATCTAGATGGAATTTAACCATCCTATATTTTATAGGTGATATCCATAGGCCTCTTGATTGAGTAGGGCTATGAAATGCATGGCCATGCTCAAATAGTGATTTGTTTCATATAGTCTACTCATTGATCAAGAAAACTCAGATTAAATTATGAAGAGTATGACACATTCCATGACTCGAGTTTAATCTAGGATATTAAGGTTAAAAGGATTAAATTATATTGAAACATTGGTCACGAAAAGGTTGCACCGAATCATCGATCTTATTATTACTTGGGTAGCAGTGATGCATTACTAGATGCCGCTCACTGTTTATAATTTTATAATATGATTTTAAAATTATTGCCAACGTAATAATAACCTATAGGGTCACACACAAAGAACGTAATTAAAAGGAAATTAATTTAAATTGTAAATATTTAAAGATGTCAATGTGATTGATAGAATTTTAAATTACGAATTTAAATTAATAGGATAATTTATATATAGGTATATTAATTAAGTAAGACTTAATTAAGATATATATATAAATTCGGATTTTAATAATATTAAGTTTTGATTAATTCCTCCTGACTGCTATATATATGATGTATATCAGACTTTAGGTTTTACGTCAAAACAAAAAAAAAACCCTAGCCGCTCTTAGAGAGAGACTAGAGAAAACAGTTCTGAAAATCCTCATCCTTGGTGGCTAGTACCACGATTCCTTCTTCTGCAGATCGTAGGACGATTCGCGGAGCGTTCGTGTTGATACCGTAGAGACGCAGTCGGTTTGTATTGCGTTGGAGATTCGAGGCGCAGTCGATTTCAGATTCTCGTTTTCATATTCGGTATAATCTCTAAACCTCTTAATTAATTAATTTTTCGCATGGATCCTGTTTTAGGGTTTCGGAAATTGCTTTAAAATTTTAATTTCCGCTGTACGTTTCTGTGCCGAAACCCAACAGTGGTATCATAGCTACTTGTGAAACGATTAATTCAGATTACGTGTTTTAATTGTATTCGATGTATATGATATATGATGATGCATGTTTACCGATATGAAATTGAATATATGATATTCCGTTGTATGTGTATTCTGGTAATATATATGATGATACTGTTAATCGTATCTTTAATCGATGGAATAACAATATAACTGTTCTAATCGGATTAGAAACATGAAGAATCGTTTTAATATGATTAATCGAAACTGGAAATATATGATAAATTCTGGGTGTACTGTTATTCGTTTTAATATGATTAAATCGAAACTGGTATTATATGATTTGTTATTATGGGTGTTTTGGTGGATTAAAATGTATGATTCTGAAACTGTTTCAGAGATTTTATGAAAAATTCTGCAATACAAGGGGGGAGACCCCCCCTTGGACCCCCCCGTCGTAGCGCACGATGGTCGTGTCCCCTATATGTTATATATTGTTTTCTTTAATAATATATAAATTGTTATGTGCTTATTGTGATATGCATGGTGCACAGTTATGGCCTTTTGACCCATAGGTTAGTGGTTTTTGGTTTTGAAATACGGCTTGCATGTCGTGCCTTTCTATAAATTCTGATGTAATATTCTCTTCTCATCTAAATCCCCTCGAATGTAACTCGAGGTTTCTTTATGTCATGTAATAATCTGTAATTGATGAAGATGTCAAGATGGAGAGGAGGCACATGCTTGAGGAAGATCCAAGGAGGCTATTTATTTTAAGATCTTTTACCACCTTAGATTGACCTTCAATCTTTCATTAGCTTGAAAAGATTGACAGTGGATTGGGCCATAACTGTGACACATTTAATTTTGCACTTTATTTATGCTTGTATGCGATATGATATGATAAATAATGTGCATGCTTAATAAGATTAAAATTGGTGAGATCTAAATTAATTAATAAAATCCCTCATTAAATTATTAAGTCTCAATCAGATGCCTTCCAATGAATAACACTCATCAAGACCTTGATCAATAGATGTAGGTTTGCCAAAGCAAAGTACCCTATTTATCTAGGTAAGATGCGATAGGATAATTGTGATATCCAAACTGCTAAAATCATTGGGGCCGACTTAACTAAGTTATCTCAATAGGATTGTGGACTTAGAGGCATAGAGTTTGGTAGGTACCATTAGATGGACTAAAAATAATTGTTGTTTACCAAACTATCTAGGAGTTATATATGATATAATTGACAAAGGGTTGTCTACCTAAATAATTATGTTTTAAGAGATTAGCCAAAGCTAACTTAAGTCATAATGAAATATGGATCTTGGCTCACTAGAAAGATTTAATAGAAAATGCTTTCCGAATTAATGGTGAGGGCTATTAATTTGAATAAAATAGTGAGAGGTATATTTTGAATGTACTATTATCAATTACATAATATCAACTCTGCAATTTGACTTATTATTTTGGCACTTATAAATTGTAGATATCAATGGCAAACATCAACAACAACACAAGTAGTCTTTCACTACGATCAGTTCTTGAGAAGGACAAGGTAAGTGGGATTAATTTCCTTGACTGGCACAGAAACTTGAGGATTGTCCTCAAACAAGAGCGTAAGCTATATGTCCTTGATGGGCCCATTCCTGCAGCACCGACTGTCACTGCACCACGTGCGGAGCATAATGCTTACAAGAAGCATCAAGATGATGCTCTGGACGTGAGTTGTCTCATGCTAGCAACCATGAACGCTGAGCTTCAGAAGCAACATGAGTTAATGGATGCTCATGAGATGATCGAGCATCTCAAGAAATTGTTCGAAGGGCATGCTCGACAGGAGAGGTATGATACAAGCAAAGCGTTGTATCACTGCAAGATAGGTGAACGTGATCCAGTTGGTCCACATGTGCTGAAAATGATTGGGTATATTGAGTACCTTGATAGGTTGGGTTTTCCAATCACTCCGGAAGCCCAAACTGATCTTGGTTTACAATCTTTGAACAACAGCTACTCTCAATTTGTTATGAACTATCTTATGAATGAAATTGAGAAACCCCTTACTGAGTTGTTGAGCATGTTAAGAACTGCCAAGAACAACATGAAAAAGGCAGGACCCGCTCCCATAATGATGGTGCAAAAGGGGAATGCTAAGGGAAATTGGAAAGGCAAAAAGAAGATAGGATCTAAGTCTGTTGCCAAACCCAATTCCAAAACCAAACAGGCTTTAAAACCTAAAGGTGGGGTGGCTAAAGAAGGTGAATGTCACTTCTGTGGAAAACCTGGACACTGGAAAAGGAACTGTCATGCTTATTTGGAAGAAGTGAAGAAAAGGAAAGGAAGTACGACTTCTGATTCAGGTATATATGTTATAGAAGTCAATTTGTCTACTTCTACATCATGGGTATTGGATACTGGATGTGGTTCTCACATTTGTGTTAATGTGCAGGGACTCCGAAGGAGTAGGACTTTGGCGAAAGGAGAGGTTGACCTACGAGTTGGGAATGGAGCAAAAGTTGTTGCACTGGCCGTAGGAACTTATCATTTATCTTTGCCCACTGGGCTAGTTTTAGAATTAGAAGATTGTTATTTTGTGCCTGCTATAAACAAAAACATTATTTCTGTTTCTTGTTTGGACAAGAAAGGTTTTTCATTTATAATTAAGAACAATGGTTGTTCGTTTTACTTAAATGATATTTGCTATGGTGTTGCACAATTGTTTAACGGTCTTTATATTCTTGATTTAGAAATGCATATCTATAACATAAACACAAAACGATTTAAATCAAATGATTCAAATTCGACATATCTCTGGAACTGTCGTTTGGGCCATATAAATGAGAAACGCATATCAAAACTCCATAAAGATGGATTTTTAGATTCATTTGATTTTGAATCATATGAAAAATGCGAATCTTATTTATTAGGCAAGATGACTAAAGCCCCTTTCACTGGACACAATGAACGGGCTAGCGATATATTGGGACTTATACATAGTGATGTATGTGGACCCATGAGTTCGTTAGCAAGAGGTAGGTTTTATTACTTCATTACATTTACTGACGACTTCAGTAGATATGGATATGTGTATCTAATGAGACACAAATCCGAATCCTTTGAAAAGTTTAAGGAATTCAAGAATGAAGTTCAAAACCAATTTGGCAAAAGCATAAAAGCCCTTCGATCCGATCGAGGAGGTGAATACTTAAGCCAAGACTTTGATGACCTTCTAAAGGAGTGTGGTATTATATCACAGCTCACTCCACCTGGAACACCACAATGGAATGGTGTGTCTGAGAGGAGGAATCGAACCTTGTTGGACATGGTACGATCAATGATGGGTCATGCAGATCTTCCAATAAGCTTCTGGGGTCATGCCCTAGAGACAGCTGCATTCACACTTAACCGTGTTCCTACAAAGACGGTTCAGAAGACACCATATGAGATGTGGACTAGGAAACGTCCTAGTATGTCGTTTATGAAGATTTGGGGATGCGAGGCGTTTGTAAAACGTCTAGATTTTGATAAGCTCGGACCCAAATCTGACAAATGTAATTTTGTGGGATACCCAAAGGAAACAAAAGGGTATTATTTCTACAAACCTTCTGAGAATAAAGTGTTTGTTGCTCGAACTGGTATTTTTCTAGAAAGAGAATTTGTCTCTAAAGGAAACAGTGGGAGGAAAGTAGAACTCGAAGAAATTCGAGAACCACAAAATATCATTGAACCTGAGTTGGAACGTGAGCAGGAACCACAAGAAATTGTGGAAAGTGAACCTGCTCAAATTACACAAGGAATTCGTAGATCTGGTAGGACACGCCAAGAGCCCGAGAGATATTATGGATATCTTGTGACTCAAAACGGTGATGTGATGCTCATAGATCAGGATGAGCCTACTTCCTACCAAGAAGCTATGAATGGACCAGATTCTGAGAGATGGCTTGAAGCCATGAGATCTGAAATGGATTCCATGTATACTAACCAAGTATGGACTTTGGTTGATCCACCCGAAGGGGTAAAACCAATCAGGTGCAAGTGGGTTTTCAAGAAGAAAACCGACATGGATGGTAATGTACAAACCTATAAAGGCCGACTGGTAGCAAAAGGTTTCAAACAAATTCAAGGTGTTGACTATGATGAAACTTTTTCTCCAGTGGCAATGGTTAAATCCATCAGGATCTTACTTGCTATTGCAGCTTTTTATGATTACGAAATCTGGCAGATGGATGTCAAAACTGCTTTCCTTAACGGAAATCTACTTGAGGATGTGTATATGACACAACCTGAGGGTTTTGTCAGTCCAAAGGATGCTGGAAAGGTATGTAAACTGCAGCGATCCATTTATGGATTGAAGCAAGCCTCTCGGAGTTGGAATCTTCGATTTGATGAAGCAGTCAAAGAATTTGGCTTTATTAAAAATGAAGATGAACCTTGTGTATATAAGAAGGTTAGTGGGAGTCACATTGTATTCCTAGTATTATATGTTGATGACATATTAATTATTGGGAATGACATTCCTTCCTTACAGGCTGTAAAAACATGGTTAGGAAAATGTTTCTCCATGAAAGATTTGGGCGATGCTGCCTATATCTTAGGTATCAAGATCTATAGAGATAGATCGAGAAAAATGCTCGGCCTAAGTCAAAGTACATATATTGATAAAGTGTTGAAACGGTTCAGCATGCAAGAGGCGAAAAGAGGAAATTTACCCGTGACTCATGGTATAAAGATCTCTAAGGCCCAATGTCCTAAATCACAAGATGATGAGGAGCGTATGAGAAAGATCCCTTATGCTTCGGCAATTGGATCTATCATGTATGCAATGATATGTACTCGTCCGGATGTCTCGTATGCTTTGAGCATGACGAGCAGATACCAGTCGAATCCAGGTGAAGGTCACTGGACAGCAGTCAAGAATATCCTCAAGTACCTGAAAAGGACTAAGGATTCATTCTTGGTATATGGATGTGAAGACGAACTGGCAGTAAAGGGTTACACAGATGCTAGCTTCCAAACTGACAATGATGACTATAAGTCTCAGTCAGGTTTTGTGTTTTGCCTTAATGGTGGTGCTGTTAGCTGGAAAAGTTCGAAGCAAGAGACAGTAGCTGATTCTACAACAGAGGCTGAGTATATTGCTGCTTCTAGTGCAGCCAAGGAGGCTGTATGGATTAAAAAGTTCATCACTGAACTTGGTGTTGTTCCAACCATTGTTGATCCGGTGGCTCTATACTGTGATAATAATGGAGCCATTGCACAGGCTAAGGAACCCAGATCTCACCAACGATCCAAGCATATACTTAGGCGGTACCATCTCATCCGTGAAATCATTGACAGAGGAGATGTACATATAGGAAGAGTGCCAACAGATGATAATGTTGCAGATCCACTGACCAAGGCTTTGTCGCAGCAGAAGCACGACGGTCACATTAGTTCCATGGGTATTAGATACATGAGTGATTGGCTCTAGTGTAAGTGGGAGACTGTTAGAGTTTATGCCCTAGAGGCCAATTATTTGATGTAATTGCTTAACATTTGATATTATTGTTGATTGAATAAATAAATGATTTTATTATGGTTTTAATTACTGCGTAATATAATTGTTAACATAATAAAATTCCTTAGAATAGTGATACAAATTATATAGTTTCAAGTATGTGACTTGAACATGAGATTATATAATTACAATTAGTATCATTGTTCTTAAATGTCCCTAGTCAAGTATCATTGTTGATGGGACAACAATGATGCATTGAGACTAGTATGTGGATTGACTGATGACCAAATCTCATTGGTCATAAATATATGAGATATTAAGTCAATGCATAGGTACATGTTAGAGAACAATGTACTGGATAGACCCACCATGAGAATTCTATATGGAGCATTATGCGAAGTGTCATTAGCAATTCTCATAGTGACAATGATGTAATGGTCCTCCGACCTGAAACCGCTATATTACTATACGAGAATTTATGTACTTTCATATCATCAAATGTCACCTTTAATAGGGTGGACTATAAAGGTGATTATTGGGTTCATTATGAATCGTGTGAGTAATATGAGTGATCTAGATGGAATTTAACCATCCTATATTTTATAGGTGATATCCATAGGCCTCTTGATTGAGTAGGGCTATGAAATGCATGGTCATGCTCAAATAGTGATTTGTTTCATATAGTCTACTCATTGATCAAGAAAACTCAGATTAAATTATGAAGAGTATGACACATTCCATGACTCGAGTTTAATCTAGGATAATAAGGTTAAAAAGATTAAATTATATTAAAACATTGGTCACGAAAAGGTTGCATCGAATCATCGATCTTATTATTACTTGGGTAGCAGTGATGCATTACTAGATGCCGCTCACTATTTATAATTTTATAATATGATTTTAAAATTATTGCCAACGTAATAATAACCTATAGGGTCACACACAAAGAACGTAATTAAAAGGAAATTAATTTAAATTGTAAATATTTAAAGATGTCAATGTGATTGATAGAATTTTAAATTACGAATTTAAATTAATAGGATAATTTATATATAGGTATATTAATTAAGTAAGACTTAATTAAGATATATATATAAATTCGGATTTTAATAATATTAAGTTTTGATTAATTCCTCCTGACTGCTATATATATGATGTATATCAGACTTTAGGTTTTACGTCAAAACAAAAAAAAAAACCCTAGCCGCTCTTAGAGAGAGACTAGAGAAAACAGTTCCGAAAATCCTCATCCTTGGTGGCTAGTACCACGATTCCTTCTTCTGCAGATCGTAGGACGATTCGCGGAGCGTTTATGTGGATACCGTAGAGACGCAGTCGGTTTGTATTGCGTTGGAGATTCGAGGCGCAGTCGATTTCAGATTCTCGTTTTCATATTCGGTATAATCTCTAAACCTCTTAATTAATTGATTTTTCGCATGGATCCTGTTTTAGGGTTTCGGAAATTGCTTTAAAATTTTAATTTCCGCTGTGCGTTTCTGTGCCGAAACCCAACAGAGATCACCTGGAGGATCTAGAGAGTTGCTTTGAAATAGTACGAAGACACAAACTGCAGTTGAACCCAACTAAGTGCACTTTTGGATTGGGGTTAGGAAAGTTTTTGCGATATTTGGTCAGTAAAAAAGGCATCGAGGCAAATCTGGAGAAAATTCAGGCAATCTTAGACATGAAATCTCTGAAGACATACAAAGACGTACAGAGGTTGACGGGCCGAATAGGTGCCCTTCGGAGATTTATGTCGATGTCAGCCGAAAGATGTCTACCCTTCTTTGAAACTCTCAAATGACCGAAGAATGAGAAGAGTTTCCAATGGACTTCAGAGTGTGAAGACGCGTTCCAAGGGATCAAGAAATATTTATCTTCAGCACCATTGTTGATGAAGCCAATCCCTTTGAAATCATTATACTTATACTTGGCTGCAAGCTCGATGGCAGTAGGGGCCGTGCTGGTAAGGGATAAGTGGGGAAGACAGTTCCCGGTATACTATGTAAGTCATGTTCTTCGAGATACAAAAACAAGATATCCAAACCTGGAAAAGTTCGCCTATGCCTTGATTATTGGAAGCAGGAAACTTCGGCATTACTTCCAGGGTCGATTGATGGTTGTGTATACAGATCAATCGTTAAAAAAGGTTCTGCACAGGCCAGAAGTCTCGGGTCGGTTGGCTGTGTGGGCGGTGGAATTGACTCAATTCGCTTTAAAATACCATCCCCGAATGGCTATCAAAGGACAGGCTTTGGCAGACTTCGTAGTTGAATGCTCATTCACAGAATCGGATCTAGGGTCAGTTTCTGATACACAACAAGGGCAGACGTCATGGACTCTCTATGTGGATGGATCGTCAACTTCGGACATCAGCGAAACAGGAATTATTCTGATAAGTCTCGAAGGATTTAAAGTCTAGCAAGCCATCCGGTTTCAATTCAAAGCTACTAATAATGAAGCAAAATATGAAGCCATTTTTGCTGGACTCCGGTTGGCCCGAAGCCTAGAAGTTCAGAAATTAGTTGTCTATAGTGACTCACAATTGGTTGTCAAGCAGATATCAGGGGAATATGAAGCTCGAGGGTCAAGAATGAAAAAATACCTAGCCGAGGTAAAGGACAAACTCGCATACTTTAATTCATACAGTTGCCAGGGAGTCGATCGGACATACAACACAATAGCAGATGCCTTAGCACGATTGGCCACAACCGAAGCAAGCTCCTACAACGGGTCGGTGTATCTAGAATTTCTAGAACAACCAAGTGTCCCGAAAGCAGATGTGCTAGCTTTGGATCGGTTCGACTGCTGGCTTACACCTTATATCACGTATCTAGCTGATGGGGTCCTGCCTTCAGATCGAATCTTAGCAAGAAAGATTATGCACAGGAGCTCAAATTTTGTTCTTATCGATGGAGATCTATACCGAAGGGCTTTTAGCTCCCCACTGCTCAAATGCTTGACACCCTCTGAAGCGGATTATACACTTCAGAAAGTGCACGAAAGGATCTGTGGAGATCACACGGGGGCCAAGTCACTGGCATGTAAAATTCTGAGACAAGGATACGATTGGCCGACCATCTACTAGGAGGTCAAAGACTTTGTCAAAAAATATCCCAAATGCCAGCTGAACAGTACCATCCCTCATCAACCTCCCGAAGAGTTGTTGTGACGCCCCCAAAATTAGGTATACATCACCCATCTTGGGTCGTCAGATACATGGTACAGAATACAAATATAACTTAATAATACAACTGTCGTGTACAATACGACAAAATATAACTGTGAGTTTGAATACAATTATTGTCTACTAGAGACTATACAAACTCAAAAGGAGCCATCATTACAATTATTGTCACACTATTTAATAGAATAGTGAGGACTACTAATACTATCATCTGGTCCATCACTCCGTTCCTCGACTCGTCCCAGCTATATTCTCATTTCCTGAATAGAACAGTGAAAGAAAGGGTGAGCTCAACTAGCCCAGTAAGAAATATTATGACTAAGATAATGCAGAATAAATTATCATTAGCCTTCAACAATGTTAAACTGACAAAATATAACGAACATCAAGTTTAACTGCAGCGGAACGAGCAATCCATTAAAAGAGTCAAGTAGAGAATAAAATCTACTATCTTCTATGATTTAAAAGGTTTTTCAACACTGTTATTGCTAGGACTCAGCTTAACAAAATAATCCACATCATCGAATCACCCCTGCACTACGGCCAATGATATTCTTTAGTATCACGACCACAATTATCCATGCACTACGGGCCAAGAATATTTGTGTATTCATTAATGGTCATGATCATGCCAACAACTGTTCATCAATGCACTACGGGCCAACGAGGACTTTTACCACATCATTTGTAACATTACGGTCATGATTATACCGAATAATCCCTGGTCATAATCATACCAAGTCCATCTATGCACTACAGGCCACATATAACTTTCAACATTTTATAAACATGAGGATGATGACAATGATATAAGAATTCAATAAAACAAGTTCAAGAATTAATTTATCCAAGAATTAACAACGTCCAAATTGTCAACATGATACTACTTTGTGGAGTAAAATTCAAGAATGTTTAGAAGAATATTTTTATGAAAAGATACTAGATGAAATGCAATTATCAAGGATATTTCACAAATTTCATGGAGTATAGAAGTCAAAACTTAACCAACTGAGTATAATAAAGAATGGAATAACAAAAGAAATCACCATGCATGCGATAGACCGCACAGACAGGTTATTCCAACAGAATAATAAATAATAAAACCAGGTCCGGCGTAAAACGCACAGACAGGATATTCCAACAGAATAATAATAAAGACAGAACCAGGTCCGATGTAAAACACACAGACAGGATGTTCCAACAGAATAATAATAAAGACGGAACTAGGTCCGGTGTAAAACACACAGATAGGATGTTCCAATAGAATAATAATAAAGACGGAACCAGCTCCGGTGTAAAACACACGGATAGGTTGTTCCAACATAATAATAGAAGAATGTCACCAAGTATAGGGTAGACCGCGTATATAGGTTATTCCAACAAAATAATAAGAAATGGAATAACAACAGTTCTCTTCATGAATAAGAAAGAATAACACCCCTTACCGTTTTAAAGAAGAACTAAAATAAGGAAGTAGTTAAGTAGCAGAATACTTTTCTTCTCTCTCTCTATAGTTTCTCTCTCTAGAGTTCAGTGAATTTGTAAAAAATAATGAAAGAATGAGCTGCTATTTATAAAAAAATGGAATACATAGTAACTAATCCATGAACGGTCCAGATTGATTACTTTAATCTGACGGTCCATATTTAAAGAAATTTTTTTTAAATAAAATATTATATATTTTATTTATAGAATAACTTTAATAAAGTATTCTATTTTATATAAAAAGATGTTTCTATTTTATTACGTTAATAATACGAATAAAACAAAACTTCATTATCGCTAATTAATTCATATTATTAACTGACAATAATTGAATCAAACTGAGTGACTTCTCACATAAGCATTAATAATCAATACCGTGTGCTACTATGCAACCACACGTGTTACTGTATTTTTACTACCGAGTAGTTCAACAGTTTCAATGGTAAAACTTCCGCCATTATTTTTAATAAAATATTTTTGTCGTTTTTTCAATCCGACAATAATTCCGTTGTGGGGTCCACCAATGATTGTGTCGTTGTACGAATATTCCCTGTTGAAACAAATATTCCCCGACCAATTGAATATTATATAACAACTTGCGTACTTTGCAAAATTTATAAATATTACTCACAACTATAACATTATATCAAATTAACTCCATAATATTCAAAAATAATATTTATAGAAAATTTATCTTTATTTATAAAAGTTGGGGTCTTACAACCTCCCCTTCTTATGAAATTTTGCCCTCGAAATTAGGGTACGTACCTGGTATGTTGAAGAGGTAAGGATACATTGACTTCATTTCAGATTCTAACTCCCAAGTCATTTTCTCAACATCGTGATTTCTCCACAAAACTTTAACTTGAGGTATAACCTTGGAGCGTAGAATATGTTCCTTCTTATCCAAGATTTGAATATGAACTTCTTCATATGTCAAATCCTCCGCTATTTCGTTCGGTTCTAACTCAATAATATGGTTCAGGTCTTCCACATATTTACGTAACATGGATATGTGAAAAACGTTATGAACACGAGACATACTTGGCGGTAAAGCGAGTCTATAAGCCACAGTTCCTACTCGATCGAAGATTAAAAATGGACCGATGAATCGAGGATTGAGCTTTCCTCTCTTTTCAAATCTCGTAACTCCTTTCCATGGAGCAACACGTAAGAACACATGATCTCCTATATCAAATTCCATGTCCTTTCGATGAAGATCAGCATAACTCTTTTGTCGATCTTGTGAGGTATTTATACGTTGTCGGATCACTTGAATCTTTTCTGTAGTCATACGTACCAACTCATGTCCCAACAACGTTGCTTCACCCACCTCATCCCAGCATACTGGAGAACGACATTTTCTTCCATACAATACTTCGAATGGAGCCATGCCAATACTTGTTTGATAACTGTTATTGTAGGAAAACTCCACCAATGGTAAGAACTTGTCCCAACTTCCCTTAAAGTCAAGGACACAGAGTCTTAATAAATCTTCTAGAGTTTGAATAGTCCTCTCTAATTGTCCGTCCGTCTGAGGATGATATGCTGAACTAAATCGTAAATCCGTGCCCACAGCTTTTTGTAAACTAACCCAAAATCGTGAAGTGAATCTTGGGTCTCGGTCAGAAACTATGGATACTGGCATACCATGTAGTCTTACAATCTTGTTTATGTACATACGAGCAAGACGTTCAAGTGTATAAATTTCTCGTATAGGTAAGAAATGAGCAAACTTGGTCAATCTATCAACAATGACCCAAATCGCATCTATACCTTGAGAAACGTTAGGAAGACCGGTAACGAAATTCATGGTAATGTGCTCCCACTTCCATTCTGGAATTTCAAGTGATTGCAATGGACCTTTTGGTATTTGATGCTCCGCTTTGACTAGTTGACAAGTTAGACACCTTAAGATAAACAGCGCTATCTCTCGCTTCATATTGCTCTACCAAAATGTATGACGAAGATCATGATACATTTTGGTACTCCCAGGATGGATTGCAAACGGTGTGTTGTGCGCCTCCATCATGATTTCATACTTTAAATCAGGGTTGTTATGAACACAAAGTCTGGAGTTGATTCGAAGTATTCCTTCTTTATCTATTTTTGTTTCCGGCATAGCACCTTCTTGCACTTTCTTCCTCATACGCATCAGCTCCAGGTCTGTAGCTTGAGCAGCTTTAACTTTATCGATTAAAGTTGGTTCTACTCGTATATTCGCCATCATCATATGGGTCCCTGGAGTCTTTAACTCTATCTCTATCCTTTGCAAGTCACACAAAATGGGCCTTTGTGTTGACAATATCGCACTCGTACTTGCATATGATCTTCTACTCAATGCGTCAGCTACCACGTTCGCTTTTTCAGGATGGTATTGAATGGTATGATCATAATCTTTCAACAGTTCAAGCCAACATCGTTGTCGCATGTTGAGTTCCTTTTGAGTGAACGTTCCAACAGAATAATAGAAGAATGTCACCAAGTATAGGGTAGACCGCGTATACAGGTTATTCTAACAGAATAATAAGAAATGGAATAACAACAGTTCTCTTCATGAATAAGAAAGAAAAACACCCCTTACCGTTTTAAAGAAGAACTGAAATAAAGAAGTAGATAAGTAGCAGAATACTTTTCTTCTCTCTCTCTATAGTTTCTCTCTCTAGAGTTCAGTGAATTCGTAAGAAATAATAAAGGAATGAGCTGCTATTTATAGAAAAATAAAATGCATAGTAACTAATCCATGAACGATCCAGATTGATTACTTTAATCTGACGGTCCATATTTAAAGAATTTTTTTTTAAATAAAATATAATATATTCTATTTATAGAATAACTTTAATAAAGTATTCTGTTTTATATAAAAAGATGTTTCTGTTTTATTACGTTAATAATACGAATAAAACAAAACTTCATTATCGCTAATTAATTCATATTATTAACTGACAATAATTGAATCAAACTGAGTGACTTCTCACATAAGCATTAATAATCAATACCGTGTGCTACTATGCAACCACACGTGTTACTGTACTTTTACTACCGAGTAATTCAACAGTATCAATGGTAAAACTTTCGCCGTTATTTTTAATAAAATATTTTTGTCGTTTTCTCAATCCGACAATAATTCCGTTGTGGGGTCCACCAATGATTGTGCTGTTGTACGAATATTCCCTGTTAAAACGAATATTCCCCGACCAATCGAATATTATATAACAACTTGCGTACTTTACAAAATTAATAAATATTACCCACAACTATAACATTATATCAAATTAACTCCATAATATTCAAAAATGATATTTATAGAAAATTTATCTTTATTTATAAAAGTTGGGGTCTTACAGTTGTGTTCGGTCTTATCCCCAATTCCATTTGCTGTATGGGGAATTGACATCCTAGGTCCTCTGTCGAAGGTCAAGGGGCAAGTATGTTTTGTGATTGTGGCCATAAACTACATGACCAAGTGGGTCGAAGCCAAACCTCTATAGAAGATCATCGAACAAGAATATTTGAAGTTTTTTAAGGAAGGTGTGGTGTATCGATTCGGTATCCCAATGGCAGTGGTCTTCGATAATGGCAGGCAATTTGTGGGGTCTAAATTTGAGGCTTTTTTGAAAGAATTGGGAATTCAACACAGAAAGACTTCGGTAGCGCACCCTCAGTCAAATGGGCAGGTAGAAGTCACCAACCGAACCTTACTAAACGGAATCAAAAGAAGGTTGTATGAGTTAAAGAGTCGTTGGCCAGAAGAGTTACTCAGCGTTTTGTGGGCCTATCGGACTACTCTGAGAACAACAACTAGAGATTCACCATTTCGATTGGCATATGGTACCGATGCACTCATACCGATGGAAATCGGATCTCCTACTCTTTGGGTCAGTTAATTTAAAGAGTTGTATAATGACCAGGGACTACGGTTAAATCTGGACCTTTGGAAGAAGTTCGGGATTCAGTTCTAATAAGGTTGGCAATTTACCAGAAGAGAATAGCCCGACACTATAATCAGAAGGTGAAACAGAGGAGATTTGAGGTCAGAGATTTGGTCCTTCGGGAGTCGGAGGCATCGACCCCCCAAAACACTGGCATGCTGGAAGACTTAGAAAATATTACCAGTAAAAGTTATGTCATTCTTTCCTTTACTTATGTAAGCCATTATATTCATTAATGAAATAAATGAGATTCCTCTTCGAAAACATTTGTACTTCATTTGTATTCATAATTTTTTACAAATCCCATTAGACAAGCTTCGGGTTAAACCGATCAGAAAGTCAGAAATGACACAACTGATCGGTAAAAGTCACAAGTTTAACTGATCGGGAATATTACAAATCGGGTTAGATAAACTTCGGGGGTACACCGATCAAGAGGTTAGAAACAACATAACTGATCCGTAAAAGTCACAAGTATAACTGATAGAGAAAACTACTTAGAACAATTCTATACTTCATTCATATTCATATATTTTTACAAAAATCGACTAGAAAGTTTCAAACAGCATAACTGGTCGGTAAAGTTACAAGCATAACTAATCGGATAAGGTACAAATAAAGAAAAGAAATGAAGACTACAAAGTTTACAAGTCCTATAAGAAGTTACTCTTCGTGCCCAACAGCAATCATCTTCGCCCGAGCCTTTTCCCGATAAGTTTCAAAACCTTCAGCAAACTAGGTCATGACCTTATCGGTAAGGGAGGGCGACTTTTCATACTCTTTGATGGCTAACTGCTTAGCGACGGCCCGTTCTTCCCTCAAGGTGTTGTTCTCTAGAATCAATGTCCTCAACTGACTATGTATTCCAGTGAACTTGTCCTCAACAGTATGAAGGGCCACCTTCAGATCTTTGTTCTCCTCTGTCAGAAGATCATTGTCCTGCACAAGCTTCTTGGCATGACCATCGAGGCCGACGAACTCCTACTGAAGCAACGAGTATTGTTCTTCTAGCTTGGCAGCCCGACGATCAGCCTTGGTCAATGAATATTGAGTGTCGGCATGAAGGTCCTTCTCTTTCTTCAAATCCAAGTCCCGACCTCACAACTCAGCTTCGAGAAGCGCCACATCCGACCTCAGTTGAGCCTCTTTCTTCGTTGTACATGCCAGAGGTGGAATGGCTCGAGCTAGGATGGCGTTGGCCTACACTAAAACAACAAATCAACCATCAAAAGTACAACCAAAGTATAAAGAAGAAGCTTAATGCTTTCAAGATTACCTGAGTTTGAGCCCTGATGTAGGCTACCAGATAATCTTCGGAGGAGTGTCCCTTAAAACGTTCGTCATCACCGGGGAGTTTGAAATGCTCGAATAGATTTAAGGGAAACACATCCGAGGGACTCTTCGGCCAACAAGTAGTCGGCGTCCCTTATGAGGAACTTGCTTTGGAGGTGGAAGTCGAGGCAAGAATCGAGTTGAACTCCACAGCAGCCAGTTCGGGGCCCTCAATAAAACAAGGTTTCTTGGGTCGAGGTTCGAGAGGTACCTCCTCGGTTTCCTTCGAATCATCGATCCCCGCAATCTGCGTAGGAGGGAGAGGAATGGGCTTCGGCAGGACTGAAGAACAGACCTTAGGGGGGGCTTCGGTAGAAGGTTTGGCCGAAGGCCTCTTCGACTTCTTCAACAAGGCCATTTTCTCAACCCGGCTCATCTTCAATACATTTTTATTTCCAGGTTCGACTGCGGAGGTGTTCGAAGGGACGGGATCTGAGGCAGAACCAGTCGAGAGTTCTGCAATTAGGATGGTTTCCCCTTCGGCCATATCATCAGTAATGGGAAGTCGGATCGGCTCGGCCTTAATCGGACTTAGCGGCCCCTTCTGGCTTGAAGATTGTCACTGCATAAAAAGGAACGAGTTAGAAAACTGATCACGATAACAAGATGAAAGACAATAGAGGTATTGAGAGGTTCGGAGTAGGCTACTTACACCCGTGTTTGTACAACCAGGTCTCGTTTGACAAAACTCCCAGTTTCCATTCAGTCTTACTCCACTTCTTATAGAATTCTTTGAAAGCACCCGCCTGATCCTTCGGGAATTTGGACACCTTAGCAATCAGATCTTCGGGATGAGCCCAGTTCGGGAGGAGTTTGAGGTCGGTCCCTTTTATAAAGATCCATTGTGGATGCCATCCTTTGTTGCTCGAAGGAGTCTTGATCGGGACGACTCGGTTCGCCTGTTTATTTAGTTGTTGAAGGCCAGGTTCTTTCGACCGACCAACGGTGAATAAAGTAAAAAAGAAATTAAGGCCATGAGTAATCCCGATCTCCTGGCACAAGGCGATGAAAGAGATCAGGTGGATGTACGAGTTCGACACAAGTTCTGCGAACCCGACCCCGACAAAGTAGAGAAAAAATGCGATGAATTCGTGGAGTGGGAACCGAACACCATACTTTAGGACGTACATGGGTACGACAACCCATTCGCTCTCGGGTCTCCAGAACATTCTCTCCTCCAATTTGGGTACCCAAAGCTTGTACTCCTTCAGTATGTTGAACAGCGCACGGATGTCTGAGATCTGCGATGGGAGGACAGTTGATTGAGTGTTAATATGTGATAAGTCAGTTACAGAAGCATAAACGCGTCGAATTTTATCCTCAGTGTTCTCCGTAGTGACAACGGTCGAGGTTATCGGAAGTTCGACCGGAACCAGATCGCCGGTAGTGACTGTGGGTGGAATTGGTTCGGTAGTAGGAGGAATGTTGGAATCTGCCATTAGAGGTAGAGGAGATAGTGATGTGGAGTTACAGAAGTGAAAACGATCAGACAGGAAGCTGGAAATGTGAAGATTTTGCACAAAAACAAGCAGAATGACTGAAATCAGGGTAGTTCGGTGGAGTAGAGGGCTTGCAGGAAATCACCTTTGCCGAAAAATTTAAAAAGAGATTTTCAAATGAGGAAGTCTGGAAAGAGTGACAGTCATGGTTGGATTGCAAGGAGAAATCGCTTTGGTTCCCCAGATAACTCATCATTAGCTGTCGTGACTCTTCGAGTTCATGACCTTTCAAGTCTCCAATTATAAATAAATTATAACAAGAGACTGGGGGGCAATGTTCGGGAATGTTTTACCGACCTCCATGTGGGCCGAAGGCCTGGCACTAGTAGGGGATTATAAGCCTAATGGGCCGAAGCCATTCGAGATGTTGAAGGTGTTCGGGATTGGATATCTGAGCCCTCTGGGCCGGAGACCTATTTTGATCATGATGTTCGGGGTCGGGCCTTCGAGTCCCTTGGGCCGAACCCAGACCAGTATATATAGGTTCGGCTCAGTTGGGCCCATGCAGTTAGATAACCCATATACAGAGTCTGGAGTTGTAAGGGGTTTATATGGTTAAGGAATTCAGTCCTAACCATATTGGAATAAGGTAACTCCAAAGGTAGTGTTTGGATTGAATTCCACTTCCACCCTTTAAGGAGATTGTGTTGGACCCAAATTATGGTTTTGGCCATATTTAAGAGTCCTAATCCGACTCGGAAAGGGATTCTAAGGAGGTGAAAAAGGTTATAAATACAAGGCTTGACCACGATTAAGAGGTAATACATCTTTGAGCACTAAAACTAAAGCCTCCATTGTTGAACCTTGTGAACGACCTGTACATATACTTACACCGGAGTTATCCCCCGGCGGCACAAGCCGTCAAGCTTCGTGTGTGATCTGTTATTATGCAGGTTTAAGCGCGTGGATTCTGTGGTTGGACGCGTCGGCGAAACTTGTCGTTAACAACGAGTAACGATTAAATAATCTTACAAGTATTTGCAATTATTCTCACGTCACAAAAAGTTTAATGAACTATTGTTTGCTATTATTCTCATTGCACAAAAAAGAAAAAGAAAAAAGGGTGCCAATTTGTGGTCTTTCAGATTCTTACAGTAAAATTATTGATAAAAAATTAAATAGACCCATTTGTTACAATTGAGACGCCCCCAAAATAGGTATACATCACCTATTCTGAGTCGTCAAATACATGGTACAAAATACAAATAAAACTTAATTATACAACTGTCGTGTAAAATATGACAAAACATAAGCTGTGAGTTTAAATACAACACTTTCTTCTAAACAAGATTCAAACTCAAAATAAGTCCTCAATACATTTATTTTCACACTATTTCATAGAATAGTGAGGACTACTAATGCTATCATCTGAACCGTCACTCCGTTCTCCGACTAGTCCCCGCTACGTTCTCATTTCCTGAAGAGAACAATGAAAGCAAAAAGGTGAGCTCAACTAGCCCAGTAAGAAATATTATGACTAAGATAATACATGATAAATTATCGTTAGCCCTCAACACTGTTAAACTGATAAAATATAACAAACATCAAGTTTAACTGCAGCGGAAGAAGCAATCTATTAAAAGAGTCAAGTAGAGAATAAAATCTACTATCTTTTATGATTTAAAAGCTTTTTCATCACTTTTATTGCTGGAACTCAGCTTAATAAATAATCCACATCATCCTTGCACTACGGCCAAGGATATTCATTAGTATCACAACCATAAATTATCCATGCACTATGGGCCAAGGATATTCGTGTATTCATCAATGGTCACGATCATGCCAACAACTGTCCATCAATGCACTACGGCCAATGAGGACTTTTACCACATCATTCGTAACATTACGGTCATGATTACACAGAATAATACCTAGTTATAATCATTCCAAGTCCATCTATGCACTACGTGCCACAGATGACTTTCAACAAAATATAAACATGAGGATGATGACAATGATATAAGAATTCTATAAAACAAGTTCAAGAATTAATTTATCCGGGAACCAACAACGTTCAAATTGTCAGCATGATACTACTTTGTAGAGTAAAATTTAAGAATGCTCAAAAGAATATTTTCATGAAAAGATACTGGATGAATCGCAAATATCAAGGATATTCCACTAATTTCATGGAGTATAAAAGCCAAAACTTTAACCAACTGAGTATAATAAAGAATGGAATAACACAAGAAATTATCAGGCATGCGATAGACCGCACAAGCAGGTTATTCAAACAGAATAATAAATAATAGAACCAGGTCCGGCATAAAACGTACATACAGGATATTTCAACAGAATAATAAAGACGGAACCAGGTTCGGCGTAAAACGCACAGACAGGATATTCCAACAGAATAATAAAGACGGAACCAGGTCCGGCGTAAAAAGCACAGACATGATATTCTAACAGAATAATAAAGAATGTAATAACAGAAGAATTTCACCAAGTATAGGGTAGCCCGCGTATATAGGTTATTCTAACAGAATAATAAATAATGGAATAACAGAAGTTTTCTTCATGAATACAAAAAAAATAATATCCCTTACCTTAAGAAGAAGAGTACTGGATATATGAGTAGTACAGTAGCAGAATACTTTTCTTCTTTCCCTCTATAATTTCTCTCTCTAGAGTTTAAGTGAATTCGTAAGAAATAATGAAGGAATGAGCTTCTATTTATAGAAGAATAGACTGCATAGTAACTAATTCATGAACGGTCCAGATTGATTTACTTTTAATCGAACGATCCATATTTAAAGTAAAATCTTTTAAATAAAATATAATATATTCTATTTATAATCTAATAAAACGAATAACTTTATAAAAGTATTCTGTTTTATATAAAAAGATTTTACTATGCAAACACTATGCAGGCACTATGCAAATACTATGCATAATAAAATATAATATATTCTATTTAAAATCTAATAAAATAAATAACTTTATAAAAGTATTCTGTTTTATATAAAAAGATTTTACTATGCAAAATACTATGCATAATAAAATATAATATATTTTATTTATAGTCTAATAAAACAGATAACTTTATAAAAGTATTCTATTTTATATAAAAAGCTTTTCTATTTTATTACATTAATAATACTAATAAAACAAAACTGAGTGACTTATCACATAAGCATCAATAATCAATACCGTGTGCTACTATGCAACCACGCGTATTACTGTACTTTTACTACCGAGTAGTTCAACAGTATTAACGGTAAAACTTCCGCCGTTATTTTCATAAAATATTTTTGTCGTTTTCTCAATCCGACAATAATTTTATTGTGGGGTCCACCAATGATTATGCCGTCGTACGAATATTCCCTGTTAAAACGAATATTCCCCGACCAATCGAATATTATACAATAACTTGTGTACTTTGTAAAATTTATAAATATTATCTACAACTATAACATTATATCAAATTCATTCCATAATATTTAAAAATAATATTTATAGAAAACTCATCTTTATTAAAAAAAATTGGGGTCTTACAACCACCCCTTCTTATAAAATTTTGCCCTCGAAATTAGGGTACGTACCTGATATGTCGAAGAGGTAAGGATACCTTGATTTCATTTCAGATTCTAACTCCCAAGTCATTTTCTCAACATCGTGATTTCTCCACAAAACTTTGACTTGAGGTATAACCTTGGAGCGTAGAATATGTTCCTTCTTATCCAAGATTTGAATATGAACTTCTTCATACGTCAAATCCTCCGCTATTTCGTTCGGTTCTAACTCAATAATGTGGTTCAGGTCTTCCACATATTTACGTAACATGGATATGTGAAAAACGTTATGAACACGAGACATACTTGCGGTAAAGCGAGTCTATAAGCCACAGTTCCTACTCGATCGAAGATTAAAAATGGACCGATGAATCGAGGATTGAGCTTTCCTCTCTTTTCAAATCTCGTAACTCCTTTCCATGGAGCAACACGTAAGAACACATGATCTCCTATATCAAATTCCACATCCTTTCGATGAAGATCAGCATAACTCTTTTGTCGATCTTGTGAGGTTTTTATACGTTGTCGGATCGTTTGAATCTTTTCCGTAGTCATACGTACTAACTCCGGTCCCAACAACGCTGCTTCACCCACCTCATCTCAGCATACTGGAGAACGACACTTTCTTCCATACAAATCTTTGAATGGAGCCATGCCAATACTTGCTTGATAGCTGTTGTTGTAGGAAAACTCCACCAATGGTAAGAACTTGTCCCAACTTCCCTTGAAATCAAGGACATAGAGTCTTAATAGATCTTCAAGAGTTTGAATAGTCCTCTCCGACTGCCCGTCCTTTTGAGGATGATATGCCGAACTAAACCGTAAATCCGTGCCCATAGCTTTCTGCAAACTAACCCAAAATCGTGAAGTGAATATTGGGTCTCGATCAGAAACTATGGATACTGACATACCATGTAATCTTATAATATCATTTATGTATATACGAGCAAGACGCTCAAGTGTATAAGTTTCTCGTATAGGTAAGAAATGAGCCGACTTGGTCAATCTATCAACAATGACCTAAATCGCATCTATGCCTTGAGAAACCATAGGAAGACCGGTAACGAAATCCATGGTAATGTGCCCCCACTTTTATTCTGGAATTTGAAGTGGTAGCAATGGACCTTTTGATACTTGATGCTCCGCCTTGACTCGTTGACACGCTAGACACCTTGAGATAAACAACGCTATCTCTCTCTTCATATTGCCCCACCAAAATGTATGTCGAAGATCATGATACATTTTGGTACTCCCAGGATGGATTGTAAACGGTGTGTTGTGCGCCTCCATCATGATGTTATACTTTAAATCAGAGTCGTTAGAAACACAAAGTCTGGAGTTGACTCGAAGTATTCATTCCTTATCGATTTTTGCTTCCGGTATAGTACTTTCTTCCTCATACGCATCAGCTTCAGGTCTGTAGCTTGAGCAGCTTTAGCTTTATCAATTAAAGTCGATTCTACTCGTATATTCGTCATCATCACATGGACCCCTGGAGTCTTTAACTCTATCTCCATCCTTTGTAAGTCACACAAAATGGGCCTTTTGTAAGACCCCAAATTATTAATAAATGAAATTTAATTTTCTTTATTTATTATTTTGAAATAGTAAGGGTTTATTTGATTAATGTGGTTAGTTATGGGTAAAATGCGCAAATATTTTGAAATAAGCAAGTGGTTATAAAATATTCATTGTTATCGGGGAATATTCGTTTGGTCGTGAAATATTCTTGTTGTCGGGGAATATTCGTACGACGGCGCAGCCTTGTGTGGGCCCCATAACGGAAAGCGATTGGATGAAGAAAACGACAAAAACAAGTTATTTATAAATAACGGCGTAGTTGTTACCGTTAATACTGTTGGAATACCCGGTGGTTAAAACACAGTAATACACGTTGTTGCACAGTAGCACACGGTATTGCACCAATTATTGATTCTTATGCAAGAAGGCACTACTCAATAATTGTTACAGTAATTACTGTTCAATATTATATTTTATTGATTCAATAATTGTTGCGTTGATATTTTATATTACTGTTGTTTTAATAATTGTCACTACACAGTATTTTCTATTATCGGAACAATAATTCATATTATCTGAATAATATTATTAGATAACATTATTAGAAATGTCTAGAAAGTTCTGTCTAAGGAGAGGTTTGGTCATCTAATTGCGCGTCAGTAAGGAGAGATCCTTATTGGAAAGCCCCCTCTTTCCTGGGAACGACCTGGTTGCCAGTACTGTGATTCTGTAATATTATATGTGTATAATTAATTATTAATTTATATGATGAGGAAAATATTGATTTTATGTGGATATAGATGGAGAAAATTTTTAATGTGACAATTGTTGAAAATTAATATTTTATCTTTTTCTGATAAAATAATTCATTTAAATATATTATTTTAATAATATATTGATGGTGATATTTTTACAATGAATGTGGGATATATGAGTATATGAGGAGGAAGAGTATTTTTGTGGCATTAAATAATTAACACATGTTTTGTGTGTTGGTGGACACAATTCTTGACCGAAAATTTATTATTGACTGTAAAATCGTCCGTTTATAGATTTCGGTCAATTTCTGTTTAGAATTTGAAAAAACTTTCTTCTGCAAAGTTGTAGAGAATTGAATTTCCTATAAAAACATGCAAGATTCAAATTTTCTGATAAAAGGGCTATTTATTATGAATTATTGAAGTTCTGAAGTTCCGAAATAATTGATTTTTGAAAGTTTTAATTATTATTTTAAAGAAAAACATTTTTTGCAAATTAGTGGGCTCAACATGTGACAAGAATGGGCTGAATTCAGATCTTCTAAGGTGGGCTTGATAATTTTATAAATATAATATTATTATATTCAATTTTCTGCTTTAGTGTTCTAAGCATTTTCCTATAAATAGGGTGCTTAGGTTAGAATTAAAAATCACACCAGAAACTGAAATCTTCTCTCTCTTTCTCTCTCTATATTAGTGAGCGTATTCTTGTGAGTATTCTAATACTTTGAGTATTGCTATACAGTGCAAGTTCAAGTCATAGCATATTTCCGGTGTTTCAACTATAAGTACTATTTTTGCTGAGGTAAGGAATGTTATTTCTTCTTAAATGATATTATTTTCTTCAATATAATTATGCCGACGTATTGATCTGAACTTTTTATCAAATTTGGAACTTTTCATGTCGGGATTACTATTCATGAGTTACTATTCATGAGTAACTATTCACGAGTTACTATTCACCAAAAAATAAAATTTTCTTCTTTTCGTCCAAATATCTATTCTGGATACTAGCTTTGATTGTATTCATGTTTTGATCATTCTTGAATTTTACCCCACTCTGGGTATTTATGAAGTATTTTTGAATGGAAATTGTTTAAAGTACGAATCCTTAATATTTGTTCTTTTGCTTCACTGGATTCATTTCCTTTAAAATATTTTTCATCATCCTCAGTCTTAAATGATGATATAACTGAATATCTTTGGCCTGTAGTGCAAAGATGAATGATTTCTGATGAATATCTTTGGCCCGTAGTGCAAAGATGAACATGTGTTGAGGTGAACATGACCAACTGATGAATATCTTTGGCCTGTAGTGCAAAGATGACTATTTGATTCAAGATATTTATTGATTGATGTTACAGGGATAAAATGTTGATGATGGGCTTTTAAATTCATAGATAATCGTAGATTTCATTCTCTACGTAACTCTTCTATGAATTATTATTTTCCGCTGCGAATATTGATTTAAAACTTGTTGTCTATTGTATTCTATTATATTTTTCCCTGTTGAAGACTAACGATAATTTGTTCTATGTTATCTTAGTCATAATGTTCTTTACTGGGCTAGTTGAGCTCACACTGTTCCTTTTTGTTCTATTTTTCTCAGGAGACGAGAATGTAGCGAGTACTAGTCGGGGTATGGAATGATGGTTCAAGACAATTATTTTAGTAGTCCTCAGTATTTTGTAAAATAGTGTATCAATAAGTATAATGAGGACTTAATTGAGTATGAATACTGTCTAGATGACAATATTTGTATTTAAACTCACAGTATATGTGTTGTCGTATTTTGCACGACAATTGTAATAATAAAGTTGTAGTTATTTTCTGTACCATGTATTTGGCGACTCAGAATGGGTTGGATGGATTGGACCTATTTTGGGGGCGTCACAGTTGGTATCAGAGCTTAGGGATATGATATCTGGCGGAGATCGGGGAATAGAACTAGGAGGGGAGAGACGAGTAAATCCTTCGCTAGTATATTCTACCTAAGCTTATTTGTTGGTCGGTCATAATATAGGGATATTATGTGAAATGTTAAATTAACCCTTGTTTTATGGCAGTATTTGAGAATGTCGATTGAGAATGTTAACATTGAAGTAAATGAGACGGTAGAGATGTCTATACTCACCAACGAGGAAAACGTGCAACAGGCTGGCAATGTTCCTCCTGTGAACAACACCACTGAGCAGACGATGAACGATGAGATGTTTAGAAGCTTTTTGCGATTCATGCAAAACTAGACGAAGGAGATTCCTATTCAAAATATAGGAAAAAACAATGGCAACGCACAGCTGGTCACAGCCAAGCAGTTCAAAGAGTTGGGACCACCAGAATTCTGGGGAAAGCCAGATCCGATTAAGGCGGAGACATGGGTCAAGCAAATTACCAAGATATTCGATGTCTTGGGATGCATGGAGGAACAGAAGGTTCCATTCGCCACCTTTATGTTCCGTGGCGAGGCAGACTACTGGTGGGAGTCTGTGAAGCGTACCCATCCAGCCGCACTCAGCATGTCGTGGGAGACATTTCAGAAACTATTCAATGACAAGTACTTTCCTGAAAGTGTTCGTCATATGAAGGAGGTAGAGTTTATTAGACTGGAGCAGAATAACATGACGGTGTCCCAGTACGAGACGAAGTTTGCAGAGTTGTCCAGGTTTGCACCTCATTTGGTGGAGAATGAGGAACGTATGACGCGGATGTTTCTGAGAGGTTTGAAACCCGGCATACGTCAATATCTCATTTCTCATAAATTTTCTCTCTATTCAGATGTTGTCAACAGGGCTCAATTATTAGAGCGAGATAACGAGTACGGTCAATCGAGGGACCACAACCAAGATCATACCGGTGACAGCAGTCATCAGAACAATGATAACCAGCGGAAAAAGAAGAATACGGACAAGAGCGGCAACCACTCTGGTGGTAATCATGGCCATGAGAATAGAAGAAGCGAGTCGAGAGGAGATTTTAAAAAGAGGAGATTCAACAATGATAATACGAAGACGTCAGCACCAGCAGCAACTGGTTCCAAGGGAGGAGAACGACCACCGGTCATATGCTATAAATGTGGAAAAGAGGGACATATCAGCCCAAACTGTCCACAACAGTTCAAGGTATGCTATAATTGTGGAAAGGAAGGACATATCGCTCGAGATTGTACGGTAGCGAAACCAAGTTTAGCGGGGACGGTGACTCAAAAGGTTGCCCCAGAAAAGTCAAAGTCAACGGTTCCTGGAAGAGCGTTTGTCGTGACTGGTCAACATGCGAGGAACCCAAACGAGGTGATCACGGGTAAGCTAATCATAAATTCATGTGAAGTTTATACCTTACTAGATACCAGTGCTACCCATTCATTTATTTCTCCTGCTTGTGCTCAACGTTTAAACTTGACTCCGGAGAAATTAGACTTATCTGTTGAAACTCCATTAGGAAAAACCTTTGTTACATCCACTGTTTATAAATCTTGTTTGATCCAAGTTGGCACCATCACATTACCAGTTGATCTTATCTCTTTAAAGATACTTGCTTTTGATGTGATTTTAGGAATTGATTGGTTAACTACTCATCATGCCAAAATTGATTGCTTTCGTAAGGTTGTTAGTTTTCATATTCCTAAGCAACCTGTTATTCAAATTCAAGCAACCAAACCATTGAAGTCAAACTCTTTCATATCAAGCCGTAAAGTCATTCGTTTATTGAAAAACGGATGTCAAGCTTTCTTAGCTATGTTATGGACTTGAACAAAAATACGTCAGATTTGAATGATATTTCTATTGTTAGTAAAATTTTTGACGTATTTCCTGAAGAATTTCTTGGCTTACTCCCAGAGCATGATATTGAATTTTGTATCGACTTTGAACCCGGTACAAAACCCATTTCTAAAATCTCATATCGAATGGCTCCTATTGAACTTCAGGAGTTAAAAACCCAACTATAAAAGTTGATAACCGAGCCTTTATCTGGTGATTTCCTTTGTAGAATGCACTGAATCCAGACTCTCTGTAGGGGACGCCATATTCATGCGGTAGTAAACAGATAGGTGTCATTGTGACGTACTATCTAAGATTGGGATATGAGTCACAATTGAGAGCAACCTAAGTCAGTAATCGAAATACATAGCTTTCTAGGCTTAGCTGGTTATTATTGGAGATTTGTAAAAGGATTTTCTCGAATCGCTACTCCATTAACTCAGCTGACTCGAAAAGATACAAATTTCGAATGGACCGAGGAATGCGAGAAGAGCTTCCAAGAATTCAACATGCGACACCGACGTTGGCTCGAGCTGTTGAAAGATTTCGATCATACCATCCAATACCATCCTGAAAAAGCGAACGCGGTAGCTGACGCATTGAGTAGAAGATCATATACAAGAACGAGTGCGATGATGTCAAGTATACGCATAGAATCAACTTTAATCGATAAAGTTAAAGTTGCTTAAGCCACAAACCGGGAGCTGATGCGTATGAAGAAGAAAGTACAAGAAGGTGCTATTCCGGAAGCAAGAATCGATGAAGAAGGAATACTTCGAGTCCACTCCAGACTTTGTGTTTTTAACGATTCTGATTTGAAGTACAAGATCATGATGGAGGCACACAATACACCATTTGCAATCCATCCTGGAAGTACTAAAATGTATCGTGATCTTCGACATACATTTTGGTGAAACAATATGAAGAGAGAGATTGTAAAGTCTATCTCGAGGTGTTTAACTTGTCAACGTGTAAAGGCGGAGCATCAAGTGCCAAAGGGTCCATTGCAACCACTTGAGATTCTGAAATGGAAGTGGGAACACATTACCATGGATTTCGTTACGGGTCTTCCTACGGTTTCTCAAGGCATAAATGCTATTTGGGTGATTGTTGATAGATTAACCAAGTCTGCTCATTTCTTTATGATACGAGAGACTTATTCCCTTGAACGTCTTGCTACTATGTACGTGAATGAGATTGTGAGGTTGTATGGCATGCCAGTATCCATAGTTTCGGATCGTGACCTAAGATTCACTTCAAGATTTTGGGTTAGCTTGCAAAAAGCTATAGGCACAGATTTACGATTTAGTTCAGCTTACCATCCTCAAACGGACGGACAATCAGAGAGGACTATTTAAACTCTTGAAGATCTATTAAGACTTTGTGTCCTAGATTTCAAAGGGAGTTGGGATAAGTACCTACTATTGGTAGAATTCTCCTATAATAACAGTTATCAGGCAAGTATAGGTGTGGGTCCATTTGAAGCATTGTATGGACGAAAGTGTCGCTCTCCAGTATGTTGGGATGAGGTGGGAGAAGCAACGTTATTGGGACCAGAGTTGGTACGAATGACTACAGAGAAGATCCAAATGATTCGACAACGTATACAAACGGCACATGATCGACAAAAGAGTTATGCGAATCTTCATCGAAAGGACGTAAACTTTGACATTGGGGATCATGTATTGTTGTGTGTGGCTCCATAGAAAGGAGTTACAAGATTTGGAAAGAGAGGAAAGCTCAATCCACGATTTATTGGTCCATTTCAGATTCTTGACCGAGTAGAAAATGTGGCCTATAGACTCGTTTTACCGCCAAGTATGTCGCGCGTTCATAACGTTTTTCACGTATCGAAGTTACGAAATTATGTGGACAACCCGAACCACGTTATTGAGTTAGAACCATACGAAATAGCCGAAGATTTAACGTTCGAGGAGGTACCTGTCAAGATCTTGGATAGGAAGGAGCATGTCCTACGCACGAAGGTCATACCACAAGTTAAAGTTTTGTGGAGAAACCATGCTATTGAGGAAATGACCTGGGAGTTGGAAACGGAAATGAAAGCGAGGTATCCTCATCTTTTCGAAACACCAGGTACGTATGTCAATTTCGAGGACGAAATTTCATAAGGAGGGGAGGTTGTAAGACCCCAAATTATTAATAAATGAAATTTAATTTCCTTTATTTATGATTTTGAAATAGTAAGGGTTTATTTGATTAATGTGATTAGTTATGGGTAAAATGCGAAAATATTTCGAAATAAGCAAGTGGTTATAAAATATTCATTGTTATCGGGGAATATTCGTTTGGTCGTGGAATATTCTTGTTGTCGGGGAATATTCGTACGACGGCGCAGCCTTGTGTGGGGCCCATAACGGAAAGTGATTGGATGAAAAAAATGACAAAAACAAGTTATTTATAAATAACGGCGTAGTTGTTACCGTTAATACTGTTGGAATACCCGGTGGTTAAAACACAGTAATACGCGTTGTTGCACAGTAGCACACGGTATTGCACCAATTATTGATTCTTACGTAAGAAGGCACTACTCAATAATTGTTACAGTAATTACTTTTCAATATTGTATTTTATTAATTCAATAATTACTGCGTTGATATTTTATATTACTATTGTTTTAATAATTATCACTACACAGTATTTTCTATTATCGAAACAATAATTCATATTATCTGAATAATATTATTAGATAACATTATTGGCAATGTCTAGAAAGTTCTGTCTAATGAGAGGTTTGGTCATCTAATTGCGCGTCAGTAAGGAGAGATCCTTATTGGAAAGCCCCCTCTTTCCTGGGAACGGCCTGGTTGCCAGTACTGTAATTCTGTAATATTATTTGTGTATAATTAATTATTAATTTATATGATGAGAAAAATATTAATTTTATGTGAATATAGATGGAGAAAATTTTTAATGTGACAATTGTTGAAAATTAATATTTTATCTTTTTCTGATAAAATAATTCATTTAAATATATTATTTTAATAATATATTGATGGTGATATTTTTATAATGAATGTGGGAGATATGAGTATATGCGGAGGAAGAGTATTTTTGTGGCATTAAATGATTAACACATGTTTTGTGTGTTGGTGGACACAATTCTTGACCGAAAATTTATTATTGACTGTGAAATCGTCCGTTTATGGATTTCGGTCAATTTCTGTTTGGAATTTGGAAAAACTTTCTTCTGCAAAGTTGTAGAGAATTGAATTTCCTATAAAAATTTGCAAGATTTGAATTTTCTGATAAAAGGACTATTTATTATGAATTATTGAAGTTCTGAAGTTCTGAAATAATTGATTTTTGAAAGTTTTAATTATTATTTTAAAGAAAAACGTTTTTTGCAAATTAGTGGGCTCAACATGTGACAAGAATGGGCTGAATTCAGATCTTCTAAGGTGGGCTTGATAATTTTGTAAATATAATATTATTATATTCAATTTTCTACTTTGGTGTTCTAAGCATTTTCCTATAAATAGGGTGCTTAGGTTAGAATTGAAAATCACACCAGAAACTGAAATCTTCTCTCTCTTTCTCTCTCTATATTAGTGAGCGTATTCTTGTGAGTATTCTAATGCTTTGAGTATTGCTATACGGTGCAAGTTCAAGTCATAGCCTATATCCGGTGTTTCAACTAGAAGTACTATTTTTGCTGAGGTAAGGGATGTTATTTCTTCTTAAATGATATTATTTTTTTCAATATCATTATGCCGAAGTATTGATCTGAACTTTTTATCAAATTTAGAACTTTTTATGTCGGAGTTACTATTCATGAGTTACTATTCATGAGTAACTATTCACGAGTTACTATTCACCAAAAAATGAAATTTTCTTCTTTTCGTCCAAATATCTATTCTGGATACTAGCTTTGATTGTATCCATGTTTTGATCATTCTTGATTTTTACCCCACTCTGGGTATTTATGAAGTATTTTTGAATGAAAATTGTTTAAAGTACGAATCCTTAATATTTGTTCTTTTGCTTCACTGGATTCGTTTCCTTTAAAATATTTTTCATCATCCTCAGTCTTAAATGATGATATATGTAAGACCCCAACTTATTAATGAATAAAATCAAATTTTCTCTAAATATTATTGTGAATAATAAGGGGTTAATTTGATACAAATACTTTGGTTATGGGTTAAATGTGCAAATTTTACAAAATAAGCAAGTGGTTATAAAATATTCATTTTGTCGGGGAATATTCGTTTGGTCGTGGAATATTCTTGCTGTCGGGGAATATTCGTACGACGGCGCAGCCTTGTGTGGGCCCCATAACGGAAAGCGATTGGATGAAGAAAATGACAAGTATACGTTATTTATAAATAACGGCGTAGTTGTTACCGTTAATACTGTTGGAATACCCGGTGGTTAAAATACAGTAGCACACGGTATTGCACCAATTATTGATTCTTACGTAAGAAGGCACTACTCAATAATTGTTACAGTAGTTATTGTTCAATATTTTATTTTATTGATTCAATAATTGTTGCATTGGTATTTTATATTATTGTTGTTTCAATAATTGTTGCTGCATAGTATTTTTCATTATCAGATCAATAATTCATATTATTTGAATAATATTATTAGATGACATTATTGGCAATGTCTAGAAAGTTCTGTCTAAGGAGAGGTTTGGTCATCTAATTGCGCGCCAGTAAGGAGAAATCCTTATTGAAAAGCCCCCTCTTTCCTGGGAACGGCCTGGTTGTCATAAATGTGATTCTGTAATATTATTTGTGAATAATTAATTATTGATTCATATAATAAGGAAATATTTATTTTATGTGGATATAAATGAGGGATATATTTTTGTGGTTAAAAATGAAGGAGTTAATGTTGAGGTGTTTTATCAGTATTTTTATCGGAATGGAGGTATTAAAAATCAAATCAGGGTTTTTGAGAAATATTGCGGGTGTTATAATTTTTAATCCGACCGTTGGATCGTGGTAATTTTTGGATATGTTATACATATATAAGTTGAGTATATGTCCACAAATTTTGAACCGTTAAAAATGAACGTATGATTTATTATGAATTTTACGAGATGACTGGTTTAGAAATTGTTGAATTTTCGGAGTTTATCATTTTGATGGAAAATTCTAGAATTGGTGGGCCCCACTTGTGGTTGGTGAAGAAATGTGCTGAATTATATTTCAAATGTGGTGGGTGGGAATAGTAGCAGGTAAAGCCATCAGGTTGCAGGTCAAACCTACTAAAATTTTCCTATAAATAGAGGGCTAAGTTAGAATTGAAAATCACACCAGAAACAAGTTTTCTCTCTTTCTCTCTCTAGATTATTGAGTGTATTTTGTGAGTATTTAGATACTTTGAGAGTTTCTATTCATCAGAGCAAGTTTCTTTCAGCCTTATACCGGTATTCCGACCAGAAGTACTGATATCTTGAGGTAAGGGATATTATTTTCTTCTTAAATGATATTATTTTCTTCAATATCATTATGCTGAAATATTGATATGAGTTTTTATCAAATTTGGAACTTTTTGTGTCGGGGTTACTATTCACGTATACGGCACTATTCACGTATACGGCACTATTCACGAATACGGCACTATTCACCGAAAAATAAAATTTTTCCTTTTTGTCCAAGATGTCTATTATGGTTACTATCTTTGATTGTATCCATGTTTTGATCTTTATTTTTGAATTCTGCTTCACAATTGATTATTATGAAGTATTATTGATCTTGGATAAACTGTTATACGAATCCCTACTATTTGTCCTTCTGTCTCATTGGATTCGTTCTCTTTAAGATATTTTTCATCATCCTCAGTCCTAAATGATGATATTAATGAATATCTTTGGCCTGTAGTGCAAAGATGTATGATTACTTGATGAATATCTTTGGCCTGTAGTGCAAAGATGAACAGGTGTTGAGATGAACATGACTGACAGGTGATACAAATGAATATCTTTGGCCTGTAGTGCAAAGATGAATATTTGGATAAAGATGATTATTAATTGATGTTACAGGGATAAAATATTGATGATGGACTTTTAAATCTTAGAAGATAGTAGAATTCTTTCTCTACTTGACTCTTCTAATGGTTTGTTGTTTCCGCTGCAGTTGTTGATCTAAAACTTGTTGTCGATTATATTCTATCAGATTTTTCCCTGTTGAAGACTAACGATAATTTGTTTGTATATTATCTTAGTCATAATATTCTTTACTGGGCTAGTTGAGCTCACCCTTTTCCTTTTTGTTCCATTTTTCTTCTCAGGAGGTGAGAGCATAGCAGGATCTAGTCGGGGTATGGAGTGATGGTTCTAGAAAGATGTTTTAGCAGTCCTCACTATTTCTGTAAAATAGTGTTTGAATAATTGTAATGAGGATTTATTTGAGTGTGGATATTGTCTAGAAGATAATATTTGTATTTAAACTCACAGTATGTGTTGTCGTATTTTGCACGACAATTGTATTATTGAAGTTGTAGTTTGCTTTTTGTACCATGTATTTGGCGACTCAGAATGGGTGTTGTATACCTATTTTGGGGGCGTCACAGTTGGTATCAGAGCTTAGGGATATGATCCCTGGCTGAGATGTGAGACAAGAACTAGGAGGGGAGAGACGGGGAATTCCTTCGCTAGTATGACCTTGACTAAGTTTATTTGGTGTTTATTTGGTCGGTCAGAGTATAGGGATAATATATGACATGGCTATTAACCCTTGTTTTATGGCAGTATTTAAGAATGGCAGCTGAGAACGTTAATAATGGAGTGAATCAGACCGTGGAGACACCTTTGATCACCACCCAGGGGAACGTGCAACAGGAAGGCAATATTCCTCCTGTAAACAACGTTACCGAGCAAACGATGAATGATGGAATGTTTAGGAGCTTTTTGCAGTTCATGCAAAATCAAACGAGGGAGACTCGTGTGCAGAATACAGGTGGAAATGATAACGCGCGGTTTGTCACAGCTAAGCAGTTCAAAGAATTGGGACCACCAGAATTTAAGGGAAAGCCGGATCCGATCATGGCGGAAACGTGGGTCAAGCAAATTACCAAGATATTCGATGTCTTGGGATGCACGGAGGAACAGAAGGTTCCATTCGCCACCTTTATGTTCCGCGGTGAGGCAGACTACTGGTGGGAGTCTGTGAAGCGTACCCAGCCTGACGCACTCAACATGTCCTGGGAAACATTTCAAAAACTGTTCAATGACAAGTACTTTCCTGAAAGTATTCGTCATATGAAGGAGGTAGAGTTTATCAGACTGGAACAAAACAACATGACGGTGTCCCAGTACGAGGCGAAGTTTGCAGAGTTATCCAGGTTTGCACCTCATTTGGTCGAAAATGAGGAACGAATGACAAGGATGTTTCTGAGAGGTCTAAAACCCGAGATTCGACAATATCTTATCTCTCATAAATTTTCTTTATATTCAGATGTTGTAAACAGGGCTCAATTATTAGAGCGAGATAATGAGTATGTGCAACCGAGGGACCACAACCAGGGTCATACCGGTGGCGGCAGTCATCGAAGCAATGAAAACCAGCAGGGAGGAAAAATTCGAACAAAAGCGGTAACCACTCTGGTGGTAATCGTGGTCGTGATAATAGAAGGAGCGAGTCGGGAGGAGATTTCAAGAAGAGAAGGTACAACAATGATAACGTGAAGACGTCAGCACAAACATCAACTGTTTCTAGGGGAGGAGAACGACCACCGGTCGTATGTTACAAATGTGGGAAAGAGGGACATATCAGCCCAAACTGCCCACAACAATCCAAGGTATGTTATAACTGTGGAAAGGAGGGTCATATAGCTCGAGAGTGTTCTGTAGCAAAACCAAGTTCAGCGGGGATGGTGACTCCAAAAGCTGTCCCGGATAAGTCGAAATCAGCGGTTCCTGGAAGGGCGTTTGTCGTTACTGGCCAAAACGCGAGAAACCCGAACGAGGTGATCACGGGTAAGCTAATCTTGAATTCTTGCGAAGTTTATACTTTACTAGATACCGGTTCTACCCATTCTTTTATCTCTCCTGCTTGTGCTCAACGTTTAAACTTGACTCCGGAGAAATTGGACTTTAACTTATCTGTTGAAACTCCGTTGGGTGAAACCTTCGTTACATCTACAGTTTATAAATCTTGCATGATCCAAGTTGGCACTATCACATTACCTGTTGATCTTATCTCTTTAAAGATACTTGCTTTTGATGTGATTTTAGGAATTGATTGGTTAACCACTCATCATGCTAAAATTGATTGTTTTCGTAAGGTTGTTAGTTTTCATATTCCTAACCAACCTGTCATACGAATTCAAACTACTAAACCACTAAAATCAGTCACTGTCATATCAAGCCACAAAGCTATTCGTTTATTGAAAAACGGATGTCAAGCTTTCTTAGCCCATGTTATGGATTTGAACAAAGACAAGTCAGATTTGAATAATATTTCTATTGTTAGAGAATTTCCCGATGTATTTCCTGAAGAACTTCCTGGTCTACCCCCAGAACGTGAAGTTGAATTCTTTATTGACCTTGAACCCGGTACAAAGCCCATTTCTAAAACTCCATATCGAATGGCTCCTATTGAACTTCAGGAGTTAAAAGTCCAACTACAGGAGTTGTTGGACATCGGTTTTATTCGTCCTAGTACGTCTCCTTGGGGTGCTCCTGTTTTATTCGTAAAGAAGAAAGACGGGAGTATGCGACTTTGTATTGACTATCGAGAATTGAATCATGTCACTATCAAGAATAGGTATCCGCTACCTCGCATTGATGACCTGTTTGACCAGTTGCAAGGAACACAATTCTTTTCAAAGATCGATCTTCGTTCTGGATATCATCAGCTGAAGATTAAAACTGAGGATATTCCAAAGACTGCCTTCAGAACTCGGTACGGGCATTATGAATTCTTAGTAATGTCTTTTGGATTGACTAATGCTCCTGCTGCCTTCATGGATATGATGAACCGTGTATTCAAAGAATATTTGGATCAGTTCGTTGTTGTCTTTATTGATGACATCCTCATCTATTCCAAAAGCCGTGAAGATCATGAGCGCCATTTGAAGCTGGTACTGCAAAGGCTTCGTGAAAATAAGCTATATGCCAAACTGAAGAAATGCGAGTTCTGGCTTGAGGAAGTAGCATTCCTTGGGCACGTGGTGTCAAAACATGGAGTATCTGTCGACCCGGCGAAGATTGAAGCCATACAAAGTTGGGAGCAACCGAAGTCGGTAACCGAAGTACGTAGCTTTCTGGGCTTAGCTGGTTATTATCGGAGATTTGTGGAAGGATTTTCTCGAATCGCTACTCCGTTAACTCAGCTGACTCGGAAAGATACAAAATTCGTATGGAGTGAGGAATGCGAGAAGAGTTTCCAAGAACTCAAGAGGAGACTCATTTCGGCACCTGTTCTGACAATACCATCTGGTTCGGATGGATTTGTTATCTACAGCGATGCTTCAGGCAAAGGGTTAGGATGTGTTCTCATGCAACATGGGAAAGTCATAGCCTATGCCTCACGACAACTCAAAGAATATGAGAGGAATTATCCTACTCATGATTTGGAGTTGGCAGCAGTCGTTTTTGCGTTGAAGATCTGGAGACACTACCTGTATGGGGAGAAAGTGGAGATCTATACAGATCATAAAAGCCTCAAATATTTCTTCACCCAAAAGGAACTCAACATGCGGCAACGACGTTGGCTCGAGCTGTTGAAAGATTACGATCATACCATCCAATATCATCCTGGAAAAGCAAACGTAGTAGCTGACGCATTGAGTAGAAGATCATATGCGGGTACGAGTGCAATATTGTTAACACAAAGGCCCATTTTGTATGACTTGCAAAGGATGGAGATAGAGATGAAGGCTCCAAGTACCCACATGATGATATCAAATATACGAGTAGAACCGACTTTAATCGATAAAGTTAAAGCTGCTCAAGCTACGGACATGGAGCTGATGCGTATGAAGAAGAAAGTGCAAGAAGGTGCTATTCCAGAAGCAAGAATCGATGAAGAAGGAATACTTCGAGTCAACTCCAGACTTTGTGTTCCTAACGATTTTGACTTGAAGCATAGAATAATGATGGAGGCACACAACACACCGTTTGCAATCCATCCTGGGAGTACCAAAATGTATCACGATCTTCGACATACATTTTGGTGGAGCAATATGAAAAGAGAGATCGCGGAGTTTATCTCGAGGTGTTTAACTTGTCAACGTGTAAAAGCGGAGCATCAAGTGCCAAAGGGTCCATTGCAACCACTTGAGATCCCGAAATGGAAGTGGGAACACATTACTATGGATTTTGTTACGGGTCTTCCCAAGGTTTCTCAAGGCATAGATGCGATTTGGGTTATTGTTGATAGATTAACCAAGTCCGCTCATTTCTTGCCGATACGTGAGACTTATTCCCTTGAACGTCTTGCTAGTATGTACGTGAACGAGATTGTGAGATTGCATGGCATGCCAGTATCCATAGTTTCGGATCGTGACCCAAGATTCACTTCACGATTTTGGGTTAGCTTGCAGAAAGCTATGGGCACGGATTTACGATTCAGTTCGGCAGCATACCATCCTCAAACGGACGGACAATCAGAGAGGACTATTCAAACTCTTGAAGATCTATTAAGACTTTGTGTCCTAGATCTCAAAGGGAGTTGGGATAAGTACCTACCATTGGTGGAATTCTCCTACAACAACAGTTATCAGGCGAGCATAGGTATGGCTCCATTCGAGGCGTTGTATGGAAGAAAATGTCGTTCTCCAGTATGCTGGGACGAGGTGGGTGAAGCAACATTGTTGGGACCAGAGTTGGTACGCATTACTACAGAGAAGATCCAAACGATTCGACAACGTATACAAACGGCACAGGATCGACAAAAGAGTTATGCGGATCTTCATCGGAAGGACGTGGAATTTAATATTGGGGATCATGTATTGTTACGTGTTGCACCATGGAAGGGAGTTACAAGATTTGGGAAGAGAGGAAAGCTCAATCCAAGATTTGTTGGTCCATTTGAGATTCTTGAGCGAATAGGAAATGTGGCATATAGACTCGCATTACCTCCAAGCATGTCTCGTGTTCATAATGTTTTTCACATATCTATGCTTCGTAAATATGTTAAAGACCCGAACCACATTATTGAGTTAGAACCAGACGAGATAGCTGAAGATTTAACGTACGAGGAGGTACCTGTTAAGATCTTGGATAGGAAAGAGCATGTCCTACGCACGAAGGTTATACCACAAGTTAAGGTTTTGTGGAGAAACCATGCTATTGAAGAAATGACCTGGGAGTTGGAATCAGAAATGAAAGCGAGGTATCCTCACCTTTTTGAAACATCAGGTACGTACGTCAATTTCGA
This sequence comes from Panax notoginseng, assembly GCA_016801055.1. Classification (NCBI taxonomy): domain Eukaryota; kingdom Viridiplantae; phylum Streptophyta; class Magnoliopsida; order Apiales; family Araliaceae; genus Panax; species Panax notoginseng. The sequence continues at coordinate 204,178,081 of CM029015.1, read as the reverse complement.
GGACGAAATTTCATAAGGAGGGGAGGTTGTAAGACCCCAACTTATTAATGAATAAAATCAAATTTTCTCTAAATATTATTGTGAATAATAAGGGGTTAATTTGATATAATACTTTGGTTATGGGTGAAATGTGCAAATTTTGCAAAATAAGCAAGTGGTTATAAAATATTCATTTTGTCGGGGAATATTCGTTTGGTCGTGGAATATTCTTGCTGTCGGGGAATATTCGTACGACGGCGCAGCCTTGTGTGGGCCCCATAACGGAAAGCGATTGGATGAAGAAAATGACAAGTATAAGTTATTTATAAATAACGGCGTAGTTGTTACCGTTAATACTGTTGGAATACCCGGTGGTTAAAATACAGTAGCACACGGTATTGCACCAATTATTGATTCTTACGTAAGAAGGCACTACTCAATAATTGTTACAGTAGTTATTGTTCAATATTTTATTTTATTGATTCAATAATTGTTGCATTGATATTTTATATTATTGTTGTTTCAATAATTGTTGCTGCACAGTATTTTCCATTATCAGATCAATAATTCATATTATTTGAATAATATTATTAGATAACATTATTGGTAATGTCTAGAAAGTTCTGTCTAAGGAGAGGTTTGGTCATCTAATTGCGCGCCAATAAGGAGAAATCCTTATTGGAAAGCCCCCTCTTTCCTGGGAACGGCCTGGTTGTCATAAATGTGATTCTGTAATATTATTTGTGAATAATTAATTATTGATTCATAATTATTGGTTTGGTACTAATTGTGCGCCAGTAATGAGATATTTTTTTGGAAAGCCCCCTCTTTCCTGGGAACGGTATTTTTATCATAATGTGATTCTGTAATATTATTTTTGAATAATTAATCTATTAAGACTTTGTGTCCTAGATCTCAAATATTATTCTGTAATATTATTTGT